>OX369308.1:24744745-25344745 GCA_947284805.1 Coleophora flavipennella
AGTATGTAACAAAATTGGTGTAGGTCCGGTTAACTGGGGGTTGTACTCGTCATACTGAACAACTTTTTCCAAGGAACCCATTATTATTATTATTATTGGGTGGGACGCCTGCGGGGTACAGGCGGGTGTTCAAGTCACTAGGTGGACTCATTACACCCTATTCCCATGGTGGTACAATGGTTACTGTGACCCCGGTGGCGTCCCCCCCTCAAACCTTGAGCTCCTTCTACAATACTCCGCTATGTGACTGATTTCCAGGTCGCATAGTTCCTCTTCCCTGATCCTATCGGCGCCAAAAATCTCCCACCTTAACCTGCTGTAGAGGACGCACTCAGCTAAATAGTGTTGGCTGGTCTCCGGTTCTCCGCAATTGGGACAGGAGGGGTCAATGGTCCTATCTATTAGGGACATATGTCTGTTTAGCTTACAATGTCCTGTTACTATGCCCATGACCATTGCCAGGCTTTTCCGGCCTAGCGATAGTAATGTTCTGCTCCTCCTGCGATTCCTTCCCTTCAGGAACATTTTCGCTTGTCTGCAACTATTATTTCCTACCCATACTTCCTGGGCTTCGCGCTTCATAAGCTCTGTGATCACTCCCTTTGTGACACTTGCTGATATTGGAAGTCGGGGCTCCGGTCCTATAAATCTTGAGCTGGCACCCTCTCGTGCTAGCATGTCTGCTCTTTCATTGCCTAGATTTCCTTGATGTCCTGGGACCCATGCTAATGTGACCGCCATTCTCTCTGCCAGTTTATTGAGTGTATCTTTGCACTCCATGACTAGCCTTGATGAGGTCTCTGCCTTGGCCAGTGCTTTAATTGCTGCCTGGCTATCTGAACAAATTATAGTGCTGTTGAACTCTTCCCATGAGTCCGCCAGAATTTCTTCTGTACATTCCTTGATTGCAAATACCTCCGCTTGAAAGACACTGGTGTAGGTTCCCAGGGCCAGAGCCTTGTCTTTTTCCGGGTTGCTAGGTACGTGAATCCCTGCTCCTGCTAGCCCAGTGCCTTTCATTTTAGATCCATCTGTGTAGCAGTTAAGCTGGGATTCTGGGGCTTCCAGTTCCCAGTTAGTTCTTTCTCCTATATGTATTCTAAACTTTTTGTTGAAGGTCCTTTGTTTCTTGATTAGGTCGTTATTTGTCATTAATAGTGACATATCTCTACCCAGAGCTTCTTCTATTGAGGCATGACCTATATCCGAAGGTTTTGCCTTCCATTCTTTGCATGCTGTGATCCTGTACCATTGCTCTGCTGCTCTTTTCTTAGCCTCGATCTCGATCGGGTTCAGTCCCAAAGCCACATCTAGTGCCATCGTTGGTGTGGATGTCATGGCGCCTGTGATCATTAGGTTGGCAGCTCTTTGTACTTTCCTTAACTCTCGAATGTTTGACGATATGTTGGCTCTGTGCCACCATACTATCGCACCATACAGTAGTCTTGGAAGTATGATTGCTTTGTATATCCACTGGCAGATATGAGGTTTTAGTCCCCAGATCTTACCTACTGCCCTCCTGCATTGCATCAGAGTCATAATGGCCTTCTTACTCTGCTCTTTTATGTGCATATTAAAGCTCAGAGTTCTGTCCAGAGTTATGCCTAGATATTTTATTTCTTCAGTGGTTTCTAGTATGGTGCCCCTCAATGCTAACGGTGCCAAGTCTATGTTTTTTCTCCTCTTGGTGAAGAGAATCACTTTTGTTTTGTCAGGGTTGAGGCCGAGCCCCTTGTCTTGACACCAGTCTGCGACAATCTTCAGTCCTCTCATTGTTATGTCTCTAACGGTACTTAGCACCTTTCCTGAGACTAGAATTACTCCGTCGTCTGAGTAGGCTTGCATGTATATATGCTGCTTGTTGATGTGACTTATCAGGCCATTTATGAGGAGGCACCACAGGAGTGGGGATAAACAGCCTCCCTGTGGGAATCCTCTCCTGGCTACTACAGTTTTTGTATCTGTTCCTAATGTCATTGTAATAATGCGATTCTTCAGCATAATTGTAGCCCATCTAGATAGTGCTGACGGTATATCTTCCCTGTGCAGGGCGCTTTCTACTGCACTAAAGTGTGCTTTATCAAAAGCACCCTCTATGTCAAAGAAGCATCCTATAGCATAAGCCTTATCTCTACTAATTGCTCTTTCAATTCTCAATGTGAGATTGTGTAGGGCTGTCTCCGTAGACTTACCCTCCATATAGGCATGTTGGTTGCCGTGTAGAGGTAAGTTGCTTGTCCTTATGCAGGCTCGCATCGTCGCGTCTATTATCTTTTCTAGGGTTTTCAGTACAAACGATGAGAGGCTGATGCAGCGGAAAGATTTAATTTCCCGGTAGCACTTTTTTCCCGGTTTTGGTATGAAAACTGCCTTTACTTTCCTCCATCTAGGAGGAATGTATCCTATAGCCACACTGCTTTGTAGGAGATTGCACAGTAAGTGCTTTATGTGGTCCCATGCTTTTTGCAGGAGCATGGGATAGATTCCATCAGGTCCTGCCGCTTTCATGGGTCCAAAGGTTCGTATCGCCCATTCTACTGTTTCTAAGGTGACTGTTTCCTTGGCTATGTTCCATTGCTCTGGTACATTTCCCAGGGAGTCCTCGTTTTCATCGGGTTCCTCACATCCAGGAAAGTGTGATTTCAGCATTGCCTCCATCACCTCCTTGGGATCGGACACGTCCTTGTCGTCAATTTTAACACTGCCTAGCTGACATAGGGTGTCTTTTGCTAGAACTTTCATCATTCTGGCTGCGTCTGCGTAGCTGGTGATGCCTTCGCAGAATCCCTTCCAGCTGCTCCTTTCCTCTTTCTGGCGCAGTCTGTTGAATTCTTTCCTTATTTCTCTATATGCGTTCCAGCTTTGATCGTCCTTGTTAGAAATGGCGACTCTTAGGGCCTTCCTGCATCTCTTCCTGAGCTTCTTTAATTCTTTGTTCCACCACGGCTGTACTTTGCCGTCACGAATTTCCGTTAGAGGACATGCTTTGTTGAATGCCGCCATAAGCGTGCTCTCCAGCTCTTCCGCTCCTTTGTCAATTGCTTCTGAGGTCCGAAAATCAAGAGTTGTGGGTTGCCAGTTCCTTAGATCCGAGTCGAACTTCTCCCAGTTGGTTTTCCTCTTATTTCTGATCTTAAGTTTCTCCCATCTGGCGTCTATACAGAAAGTGATCATACTGTGATCCGAGAATGTATCATCTGTACTTACTTTCCATTCCCTGACGTGACTACACAGGTCTCTAGTCGCATATGTTATGTCGAGTACTTCCCTTCTCGTTTTTGTAATGAACGTTGGTTCGCACCCGCTGTTCAGAATTTCGAGATCGTGCTTTATTAGAAAATCTAAATAACATTCTCCTTTCTCATTCGTGTTAGTGCTACCCCACACTTCATTGTGTGAGTTTGCGTCACAACCGATAATAAAGGAAGTTCTCTTACCTGTATATCTTGTAACGAGTTCTTCTAGCTCAGAAGCGGGCGGCCTGTAGTCCGTCTCACTTGGTGTGTAACTGGAAACCAGGGCCATCTTCTTGCTACTACCGTCATCTAGTGTGATAGAGAGTTCAACTGCTACCAGATCTCTGGAACATATCGCACTCATGACACCATGTGCTTTCATATTATTACTTATATATATACACGCGCGGGGGTACTGCTCACCTGTGCGAAGGTATAGCAGCTCCCCACCCAAGCACCCAAGGCCAGTGACCCTGTTGCCGACGGTATATGGCTCTTAAAACAAGCCAATATCAACTTTGCGTTCTTCAATGGTTTTGCAGATATTCGCCATTGCATCCTTGCAATGGTGCAAGTTGATTTGACAGATCTTTATTGACTTTTGTGTTTGTGTTTTTATGGTGTGTGTGTTAGGTGTTTGTATGTGTGTGGTCATGTGTATCTGTTAGTTGAGTCTTGCAGGCGCGGAGACTAGGTCGGACCTCCGTGGACAATCTCCATCCCGGAGATTCCAAGATCCGTGAGATTATCCCCGGGGTCCACTCCCCGCGTCTGCTCATTTGAGTGTGTGCTTGTTGTGAGGACAGTGGTTTCCGTTACCCGTCCCACCCGCGGTTGGACTGGATCTTCTCCTTTCGGAGCTCCTCCAGATCCCCCGCAGGAAGGACAGGCACCGGCCCCCGACTGCCCCTGTGTATTCGCGCCTATTTTCCCTCCCAGCAGCTTAGCTACCACCTTTGTAAGTTGGAAGTGCAACATCTGAGTTGCACCCCACGCTTCCCCTACCTCCGAGGGGACTCCCATCATAAGGCGCACCCCCGTGGGGAGGGCTTCCTTAGTGATAAGAGTCCACTCGTTTGGCCTCAGTTCTGTTCTGCTGCTATTTTGTCTCTTGAGCCATGTTACAATGTCTGCTGGCATTTTTTCCTTCTTGCCAGGGAGCCACACCATTACCCGGGCCCTGTCCAGTCTCCTGGCCACTATGGGGATGCTATCGTACTCCCCGAGGTTGCAGGAAAGTAGCCAGTCCCTTGCCTCCTCGGTTTCTGGTGTTACCAGGAAAAATCCCTCGGACACCAGCCCAGAGGTTGCAAAGGCTAGCTTCCTGTCACTTTCGCATCGTTCGATAGCTATCGCCATGTTGGCCAGGATCCTATCCCTAATGATCTCACTCAGAGCCTCATCCACCAAAGCCCCGTCCCCCCGGACGAAAGCCACGGCAAGCTCGCTGCTCCGTTTTGCGGAACTGCGAGCCCCCTCGTCGCCCAGTCCGTGGTTCGGTCGCTTTGCCGGAGGCCGCTCTGAGGGTTCTTCGGGATCTGTCTCCTGCCGTTTGAGCTTCCCTGGTACCCTAGTTTCCTTGGCGTCTGAGCTGCCAGTGTGCATTTTCTTTGCCAGCTTGCGCCTATCTCTCCTTGCCTTCTTGCGTTCGGCTTGGCTCTTATACTTGTAAAAGCCTCCCGTCTCCGAGCCAGTTTGCTCGGGGGCAGGAGACCTTAACAAGTCTTCTTCATCCCTAACAGAGAGGTTGCTAAGTGATGTTACTATGGGAGGTATTCCCTCGGCGTTTTTAGGCGCCTCAGGAATTCCGTCCTTGTTGGTTAAATTTTGTTTTTCTGAATTCTTCTCTATTGGAGAAGGGGTTTCCATTTTTTAAAAGATTTAAGGGGGGGTACAAAACAAATAGCACCCTCAGCGTACCCTACCGAGGGTAGCGGCAGTTTAATACGGGGCGGAGTACCGCCACTCCCCCACCCCGAGTCGTTCACGACAGCATTTTGACACTGAACGAGGGCCCGCCCCCCGGAGACAACATGATCCTGCATGGTTTTTTTGCATTGTCAGCCCCGTCGAATGTCCTGGTTTCGACCCCACCCCATCCTAGTGGCAGGGTGTCTCCCAAGTCCACGCAACTAGTCTAACAAGGCTGCCATGCAGGGCCATCCATCCCCGGCGGGCGCCCCCCCGTCCAGCCCTCCCCCTGCTGCCTCGGAGGAGCCGGCACACGGGTCCCCGCCCGAAAAGCGTTCCCGTGTGCCGGCCCCTCCGCGGGGCCATCAGCACGTTTCCTCCGACCTTAGCCCCAGGGGTGTCGGTACCTTGGCCATTAGCTAGCAATATCTTGCCACCATCCTGAATATTGCTAGCCACTGTTACCGGATGCGCCAGGCGTGTAGTTCATGCTTCGGAGGGAACGTGTCCCCTCCCAACCATAAACACCCGCACTCTTGGAGGACGACCGACCTTGCATCCGGCAATTTGGGTTAGGGCAATATCATTTTCTTTCTAAAAATGGCAATTTGGGTTAGGGCAATATCATTTTTAGAAAGAACTTCAGCCTTTTTTTTTATTTAAACCCTTTTTTAATTATTTAGGGTAGCCACTCTAAAATCTCTTATGATTTGGATGAAATTAGGTACGTTACTTTACATGGCCCATAGCAAGCTGTAGTCATTATTAAAAAAAAACGGAATAGGGTACCTCCCATACAAATCCAAGTTTTGTGTTAATTTTTCTCAAAAATGGTTGTAATGATTTTAATGAAACTTTGCAAATAACTAGGATTTGAAAAAGTCTACTGCACTGAGGAGTTAATTATTCCGAGTATAAGGTATCTCCCATACAAATCCAAATTATTTTTAAATTTTTCATCAACTCTGATATACCAAACTTTATTATTTGCTACTAAGTAAGTGTATTGTTTATTATTGATTTGCGTATGCCTAAGTGCGACAAACGGTGAATGTTTCGCAAGATAGTATGCACAGCGTGGCTGTACTACTTAATTACTATTTAATTTTAACGTATATCGTTTTATGAACGACTGTACCACAGCAAAATGTTTGTGCGTCAATCAACCGATAATGAAGCACCGAAACAAAACAAAACTCGCCAAGGGCTCTAGCTGTGGTTGAGGGAGAGTTAATTGATATGCCATGCTACGCGAAGTATCGTATTTGTGTTGATTTGCCAAACGGATACTACGTTCTACATAGTTTCTGCCACAGCTAGTTAGACACAACGGTTAGATAAAACCGTTTTATAATAGAATGGCTAAAGGACTTAAATTAATTACTTAATTTATATGTCTAAAAATAAATTACTACTTTTTTGAAACATACCAGCTACTTATATCTTTAGTATTATAAATGTGAAAATGTGTTTGTTTGTTTAATACCTTCTCACGTTTTATTACCTAGACCAATCTAGATAGATATAGATAAAATTTTGTATGCAGGTAGCCTGTGTCACTGGGTAGGACATAGGCTACATCTTATCCCGTAAAAATAGCAGAATCCGATGCAGTTCCTGAGGGAACTGAAAACATACCCTTTTTTGGTTAAATTCTTTAACATCGCAACGTAACAATAGATTGTTGTGTTTTTCCACAGAGAAGAGAAGGCGTGGGAAATGACATAATTTGCTAATTTATTTCCACGCTTGTGCTAGTCGGCGTCGCAACGGAGCAACGGATTGAGGTGATTTTTTGTATAGAACTGCGGGGTGGAACTTGAGGGATGGGAAGTTGCATAGACTGCTAATATAGCTCCTGAGAAATCTGGAGAAAATCTCATTTGAAATTTTGATGGGGATCGATTCATCATCATCATCATATCAACTGAAAGACGTTCACTACTGGACAAAGGCCTTCCCCAAGGATTTCAAGCATTATGATATATGGGGATAGATCAACTTACACTATAAAGTGGGCGGGGCACATAGCTCGTAGAACAGATGACCGTTGGGCACTAAGTTCTCGAGTGGCAACCACACACCGGAAACGTAGCGTAGGCACTAGTCAACTCAGTGGACCGATGACCTGGTGAAGGTCGCGGGAAGGCGCTGGATGTCTGCTGCTGCGGGTCATTGTAGAAAACCTACTGCACTAGGCAGTTCTTTATTCCAGGAAATATCTGATTATGGTACTACCCATACGAACTCAAATTATTTGTAAGTAAATCTTAGTTTGTTTAGTGTCAAAGTAGATATAGAGTTAGATTATCAATATTATTATAATACCTACTTTTTATTTTTTGATAAATATTAAAAAAAGTAAAAAAAAATATTTATTAGAAAATTCTGAAATATTTACTTTATGTATTCTTTGCTATTATGTAAGCGTTATGTTTATTATTAATTTGTGTATGCCCGACTAGGACATACACTGAAGGCTTCACAACACAGTATGCACAGCGTGGCTGCAAATTATATTCTTGTAAATGCTTTGTCTTCTAGCTCTGTGCTACATATAAACTTTGAAGTATCTACCACATCGGGAAGTTTGTTTAAAATCGATTGCAAAATATTATGTATGATATGAAAGATATGATATGAAAACAGACAGACAGATATGAAAGCGAGTTAATATTTTCACCATATCAACTGAAAGACGTCCACTGCTGGACAAGTAATAATAATATTATTAACATATTATGTTAAGTTATTATTGCATTGTCCATCCAGTTCTTAGATAAATATGTAGTTTCAAATCTCTAGCTAATCGGAAACTTAATTTAAAATATTTTAACGAATAGACTGATCTACATTAAGTGAAGTAATAAAAAAGTGGCCATTTCGGGATATGGTTCCTTAGTCTCTTTAAAAATATTTTAAAAAACAAAGATATTTTGTAAGTTTGAATACAACATTTAATACGGATTTTTCATTATTTTTTATTAATGCAACTGCAAATCTAAAGGTCGAATGTACTCAGAATGCCTACTTGGCCGTGGTATCTTTTTTACAAGCATTGAGAGGTTTTCATAGCTTTAAATTTGACCGCTTTTGAATGGTTATTTATGGTTCTGGCCATTTTTGTATTTGTCGTGTACGGGAGGCCAGGCGTGGTAAATCTTGGTTTTAAATATTTAGATATTCAATAATAAAGTAAAGAATACAATATTAAAACAATCTTTAGATATAATAAGATAATATTGAATATTTTTTTAATCATCATCATCATCATCATATCAGCCGAAGGAAGTCCACTGCTGGACATAGGCCTCCCCCAAGGATCTCCACGACGACCGGTTCTGCGCTGCCCGCATCCAGCGGCTTCCTGCGACCTTCACCAGGTCATCGGTCCACCGAGTGGGAGGTCTGCCTACACTACGCTTTCCGGTGCGTGGTCGCCACTCGATAACTTTACTGCCCCAACGGCCATCTGTTCTACGAGCAATGTGCCCCGCCCACTGCCACATAAGTTTAGCAATTCTGAGAGCTATGTTGGTTACTTTGGTTCTCTTACGGATCTCCTCGATTCTTAATACGTAGGAGTAATTAAGCCATCTATGATAATAACAAAAATTACACTTGATAAAATGCGAAAATATAGTTAATCTAATCACCCCTGCCTGTTAAATGTTCGTCAGTAGGACTCGAGTTGATGCAACAAACTTTACTTACCTAAAAACTTTTTGTTCATTACGCTTTCACGTAGTTTTTTGTATCGCCCGTTTCCTAGACATTTCTGGAGCAGTTTCTTTTAACTTTTCAGTTGATTCATCCATTTTTTCTATTTATTGTAAAAACGCTATACTATTAAAATATAAAATTTATTTAACTTGCAATGTATGTATGTTTGTTTGGTTAGAATCTTACAAGTTAAATTTGACCCACTTCCCGGTTTCCGATTGGGCTAAAATTTTGCATACATTGATAATCCAATATTAAAAGCTTGTAACTAAAAGTTATTAGGGTTTTCGTTTTTTATTTATTTCTAGTTTGATTGGTATGCTACATCCATAGATTTACGAGTACCATATTTTGATAACCTGAATCCATATTCATTATTTTTATTATATTTTCCATAAAATGGATCCAAGTGGACGGAGCGGGAAACTAACTATAGGGTTATTATAATTTTCCTTGTATCGTATAATCTGCTTAAGCTTCGGTGCAGGAAGGGTCATTACATGGGGTTTAAACTCTAGGAAACTAAGTGTGGAGAGGCTAGCCTGGAGCGAGCCCGTGGGAAGATTCAGGTCTGTGTCGCAACTAACGCTTTGCTGTAAGTGAAACGGGTCTACACATTTATATTCACAGAGATACAAATATTTCACTCCCCTCAACTCAGAGGAGAGAAATCCTATACATTTGGTCATATTTATTTAATAGAACTGTAACGAGAACCTGTTTGTGCATAAAATGTTTTTTGAAAATAATAACCGTTGGAGACATGTCTGTCTATATAGAGTCCAACACATTTTCTTTTAAACTTTTATCGGTCTGCCTGTTTGTCTGTTCACTCATCGCGTAATTAAATTTTAAATTTATAAAAACCCCGACTAAAACCTCTAAAAAGTATAAAATAATATGTTTTGGCACTTCAAGTTTAATATAAGTAGTTATATTTTGATTTAAAGTCGTCGTGTAGGGGGACAAATATATAATTAGGGAAAATAATATAGTTACAAGTATTATTAGTGTACTCGTATGGTACTGAGACGTAGTTGCTTACATTAAGCCTATTAAACTTAAAGGGCCAAAACATATTATTTTCTACTTTTTAAAGGTTTTTGTCGGGGTTTTTTTAAATTTTTAATTTCAGTCTTATTAAACTGCTTTTTAAACTTTACGTATCCCAACCACGATACCTCAGCTGTAAGTTGGTAAGCGGTTGGGTATCCTGCAGATACCGGGAGATGCTGCAGCGTCAGGTCAAGGTTACCATGTTCTGTTTAAACCTATTCGTTGAGACTATTCCAATGAGCCCAAATACGATTCATCTGCTGTAAGTTGGTGAGAAGTTGGGTATCTTCCAGATTCCAGAAAATGCTGCAGCATCAGGTCAAAGTTACCCATGTTCTGTCTAACACCTATTCATTGAGACTAATCAAATAAGCCCAAACACGATACCTCTGCTGTATGTTGATGAGGAGTTGGGTGTCCTGTATATCAAAAGATATGCTGCAGCATCAGGTCAAGGTTACCATGTTCTATCTAACCCCTTTTCATTGAGACTCTAATGAGCCCAATACGATGCCTCTGCTGTAAGTTGGTGAGAAGTTGGGTATCCTGCAGATTTCAGGAGATGCTGCAGTATCAGGTCAAGGTTACCATGGCTTTTCAACATTATTACAGTTATAGGGCACCAAATTTCGAACCGATCAGACCAGTACAAATTGCCCACATATCTTCATTACCTAGATAAGAGCTGATGATCTTCAAACGTAAGCAATTATAGCTAAGAACCACCTCGATCACGTCGGCTTTGAAACAAAAAAAAACACATCATAATCGGTACATTCGTTTAAAAACTACGATGCCACAGACAGACACACAAATACACAGATACACACGTTAAACTTATAGCACCCCTGTTTTTGCGTCGGGGGATAAGAACAGCTAAAACGATCTAAGTGAAACTTTATACGATTGTACCTTATATGGGAACGTACCCGTACGACGTGAATAGTTCAAGAGGAGAGGAGTTTTGGATATACTTCACATGGTCATCGGGAAAAATGGGGAAGGTGTTAGATCTTTGTCACATTGTTTTCACTGGATCACAAAATTTTAATAAAACAGCGTCTAAGAATATCTGGAATGCAATAGATTGAATGGTTTGAAAATGATTGAGTTAGTCCTTTTAAATTTTTGCCAAAATTGTGCCGCACGATATAACATGTATATTTGGATACGGGGCATATAAAAATGATATAAAACATAAGGTCTTAAAACGTCACATTACGGAGATAGTAACTGGACATAAAATTGCAGAATATCACGAAATATATTCCTTTTATTTCTCTAAATCTCATTATTTACGTAAAGTGACATTTTAAGACATAATGCTAAATGACATTTTTTATTCGTCTAAATGTCCTATATTCAAATAAACAGGATCAGTTGTTTTGAAAATGGTGGACCTGTTACTATGCCAGTTTGCATATAAAAATTTTCAAACTCCTTTACATAAACTTGAGCGTAAGTTTGCGTGTACTTGTGCATAAGTTTGTGTGTTTTTTTTAAATATCTAGATACAATCATCATCATCATCATCATATCAGCCGAAGGAAGTCCACTGCTGGACATAGGCCTCCCCCAAGGATCTCCACGACGACCGGTTCTGCGCTGCCCGCATCCAGCGGCTTCCCGCGACCTTCACCAGGTCATCGGTCCACCGAGTGGGAGGCCTGCCTACACTACAATAGCTTGTACGTAATTACGTGTTTCTTTGTCCTTACTAAGTCCTCTGTTTATTATTGCGAAGGTTGACTGGAAGAGATCCCTCTAAGGGATAAGTCCGCCTTTGTACTTAAGGTTTTTTTTTAAACATTATTTTGTACATTAAAGAGTTTACAAACAAACAAATTCCTATATACTTTTATAATTCTACGTGAAAACCAGGGCGGTCAAAGGAGGGGTCAAAATTGGCAAAAATTGGTCATGTAGTGAGGGCCATCGGACACGTTTCCTATTCTGATTAATATCTTAGATACTTGTTATGCCAGAAAAATCAACAGTTTACGAAGGAATGTCCAACAACTGAATTTATGAAATGTTTCATCACCCGAAAACCACATAGACCAATTTTGGAGATATTTGACATGATAATACCACAGGATACCGTATATCATGAGCAATACTATTTTTATTTATCCCGTATAATCCAAGAAAACTGTGTCTCCAAAATGACTCAATATTAATAAAGTCGAATAACGTTAGTATCACAGAAAGTAGATGCTTTGAGCATAAAGCTCTTGAAAAATTCCGTTTACTGAAAGAAGCTAAACACCTCTCGAATACAGTCCAAAAAAAGTATTGTTACGCTTCCTCATTCATTAAGCGGACAGCAAAGAAGTGGAATTCATTGTCTGCGTCAGTGTTTCCCGATTCTTACAATTCTTCAAGGCGAGATTGGATAGGCATTATTTGAGTTTGCATGTAACAACTTCAACTGTATAGTCACTTTCCGTCAGGTGAGTTGCAGTCAAACGCACTAAATTTATATAAATAATACAGATATCCACGTAGGCAACGGGGGAGCGATGGCTGGCTCTCGCGTTATACTCGTGTACGGGTGCTGTCTGTGTGAACGGTCTACTAGTTTTCAAAGGCAATAATGGTAAATTCAATAATTTTAATGTACAACTTCTAGTGTAATATTGTTTTTATCTCTCCTGTTCGGAAAATTTAATTTTCATGAGTAAATAGACGGAACATTACTTTTTCATCTCTAAGGTGGAAAGTATTTCTTTTAATTGCCACAGTGTCGAAGATACTTGAGTTACGTCATATTATTAAATTAAATTAAATTAAATTAAGAGGTTTTCATATATCTAAACTCACCTATACATTATACGACGTGTTTATTAAGATCTGTAGGTTGATATTAAAATCATTTCACAGTTGGTCTATTTTGTTTCACAATTACATAAGATCAACATTTAAAATCATTCCTCTATTCTGCAACCCGCCATAATATAATGCCATGATAGCATTACTTTTTTTTTTACGTTTCGGCATGGCCATCTAGATGCACGTCGTCTTCGTGACCAACTCGATTAGGTACAATCTAGTCGGCCGTGACAAGTAGCCATTGCGAAAAGGTTGGAGGTTGGATATAATTAATATTAATTAATTTATAACTAATTATTAATTTATATCATATCTATAATACATTTCCTCACAGTGAAAATGAAAGGTAAACACTATACCCATTTCAC
This sequence comes from Coleophora flavipennella, assembly GCA_947284805.1. NCBI lineage: Eukaryota > Metazoa > Arthropoda > Insecta > Lepidoptera > Coleophoridae > Coleophora > Coleophora flavipennella. The sequence continues at coordinate 24,757,872 of OX369308.1, forward strand.
CCTCGCTCGAACTATTGGCGCTCTCACTTCGTTCGAGCGTCAGAAATATCTCGTGTGAAATGGGTCACTTTCTTCCCTTGGTTAACAATCTACTATTTCATGTTCTTATGACAAATATTTGTTTCATATTAAAGATTTAGATTTTATGTTGACATTTTTAACTAAAAGTGATAAATGTTTGTTTAAAATTTTTCACGAAATTTGGCATTAAGTAATGACTTTACTATTTTATGACTATCAGAATGAGTGTAATTATGCACCTACTTTGAATAAACATTTTCAAATTGACATTAAAAGTCGCGGGGACAAGCGAGTAAAGTAATAAAGTAAGAAATTTTCTGTCTGGGAATTGTTGGAAATACTATTTAGTTCAATGATGTTAGAGCCTAAATTTGTTTGTGCATGCCGCAACCCTGTCGAACCTTTGTCATTTTAATCATTCTTCCGATCTTTCAGAATAACGTTATTGAAATATGTTCAATTTCCTTTTCATACGAAACAGGGAACTTTAGTTTTGCTCTGATATCGTTTATTGAAATAGCAAAAATTATAATACACAACGTTTGAAAGGGTACAATCTGAATATCCGTTATATAAGTGAAACAGTTATTAGGGCTACGTACACCCAAAAGGTGACCGGCGGGACCCTATTATTAAGCGCTTTGCTGTTCGTCCATCCGTCCGTCTGTAGGTCTTTCTGGTAACGGGCTGTATTCGATGAATCGTAATAGTTAGTTCTCATTTTTATAGAGTGTGTATTTCTATTGCTTCAATGTCGAAAAATAATAAAAATTCGAAAAAGTGAAAAAAAAATGTATACGCATTTTAAGGTATTTTTGATTCAGCTTTAATCGTTAAAACGGTAATAGATACAATCGTGAGACTTGGTGTGATACAATTGGGATAAATTATAAAAGCTTACTAGGTGTGTGCACTTGAGTTGTACAGAGTGTGGTTGTACGGGAGTCCGACTCGCACTTGGCTGGTTTTTTAATTCTGATGAGACCCAATTTTGCAAAGGTTCATAGATTTCTATAAAACCTTATTGTTGCCTAGCAACCAGTGAGCAAACATCCTATTTGGCGATCGATCTACATTTTTATATTAAGCACATATAAATCCATAAATTATTACCCACAACCTACAATAAAACGTCATCATGAAATTCACAGGATATTTTTTAAATATTCCACCGGGAATAGACGGTGGCTCCAAAAAATTTTTATAACGAATCCAAATATCGTTCATACTGAGAGGTAATAAAAATACCTCATGTCAAATCTGCTCCGCAATTATTCATTCGCAATGCCATTGGGCTGTACCCGGCTACCGCGGGCCCTGCGCCGCGCCGCGCCGGCCCCGGAGCTCCGGCCCCCTAGCTCCCCTTGCTAAAATTATTCTGTCAGGTGACCTACGGGGGAAATTCATATTTATGTACAGAAATGAAAAACTTAATTGAATATAGAAAATAATAATATAAACATCTAGTGTTTACTTCTGACTTTAGTTAATTTTAATTAAAAAGTTTAGTGGCCCCCGTGGATATTGAGGGTGCGTGGTGCGTAAGCCGCTAGTGGCATACGTTTTATAAAAACCTTGCTCAAAAATTACGAATAAAAAAAAACAGCCAAGTAGATCCGTTCTCAAGTGATAATCTTTTACACATGCGGCTATTTCAACTAAACGATTTTAATAAAATTTCTACTGGTTCTTCGAGTTAAATGAATATTAATTTTGTAAAATGTGTTAATCCAGTAATGTTATCAAGTTATTAATGACCCTAATGCTGGGGCACGGGCATTATCCCAAATCCGGGAAGGTCAGACCATACTGCACACACGGGGATCAAGTCCGGGTCGGTGAGGCTGTGAAGCTAGTGGCGTACCCCATAGCCAGAAGTTTTTCAAGCCACTTTTAAGGTATCTGACACGGCTTAATAACTGCCATCTAGTGTTAGTAACTGACACCATTGGCTTAGCGTGCCTTCTAAAGCACGGAAACTGTCGAGAAAAATTCTACTAACAGTAAAACCCATTCAGGTAGTTAGTTTTAAACCAACTACATTTATAAAACGGGCTCATTATATTATGAAGAATTCAGAAGCTTGGTGGATAGCTACGTTATAATCACTGTTAATAAAAATTTAGTAGGTAATTAGAGATTAGGTAATTAGAGGTCCTGATAATCGTATTGAATTTCAGTAGTTTGTATAAAAGGCAAGGAACATAATCTAGGTACAATTGTTAACGACTAACAAAAACTGAAAATCAATACGGTGGGCATAAAAATGCAATTTTGATGCTAAAACAATAGGTACAATGCGCGATTCCGTGTAATCTGTCCGTGATTCGACGTCGGAACGGAATCAAACTGCGCATAATCGTGTGATTCCGACATTGAATCGCGTTTTGCGTACCTAGCTCACACCCACAAACGTCAAGCTACGTCAAAACGTCACTCTGCGGAACAAGTGACAAGGTAGAGTGCGCCCCGCCGCCCGCCGCCCGCCGCCCGCCGCCCGCCGCCATGACGCCCAAACACCGTGCAAATAAATTTACCAGAACGCTTGCGGGAAATTGAAAAAAAAGTGACTAAATATAACCGTACAGAAATTTCAGCTTTATAGCTGTAATAGTTTTTGATCAAAATGACTGTGGAATTTCTCTTTCGATCGCGTAGGGTAAATTCCGAGAGCCTGGCATCCGCCGGGGATTCTTCGTACCCCCCGCCCCGCCGTTACCATGACTCCTACCGCAGCCAGGAATAGCAGAGTCGCCGGGGACTAGGAGTCGTTTTCTGGATGTGTTTTTTTTTAATATTATTTTTTATTCACAATTGGTAAGCCTTTGGCATCATCTCACCTGATGGTAAGTGACGATGATGCCGAAGATGGACGCAGGCTTACCAAGATTCCCCAATGCAATGGAGAACTGGCTATCTTATCTTCAAGCCGGAAGACATCAATGTTGTTAACACTGATGTTTGGCGGCAAGACTTAAATAAGATGGTGGTAGCTGGCCAGGCGTGCTTAGAAAATGCCCTACCACCAACCAAACCGAGTCTTACAAGTTAACCCCAACGGGAATCGAACCCGCGACCTCCTGTTGCGAAGCGAATGGACTAACCATTACACCACGGAGGCGGTTAAGTCGTGGGAAGCCGCTAGATGCGGACCGGCCGTCGTGGAAATACTTAGGGGAAGCCTTTGTCCAGCTGTGGACGTTTTTCGACTGATATGATGATGATGATGATAACTGTGGCATACCGACGACGGACAGACAGACAGCCGGGCATGGAGAGACTATAAATTGTTTCCTAGTTACACTACGGTACTCTGAAAAAAGAAAGCTGTCGTGTTTGTTTACAAATTTAAATTTAAAGATGCATAGTAGCGAATTGTTTGACATACTCTGTGGCCATCCAAAGTTCCTACCTTTCATTACAATTTTTCAATAATTTTAACAAATAACCACAGATGAGATACTTGTAATAACTCTACTTGAAATTATCACCTGTTTGTTTACGTACGCGATCCCTACAAATCGCAATCTACTGATAATTTTAAAACAAGAAGTTGTTTTATAAAAAGATCCATTAATTTTCGATCTGAGTACGTTAGATTAAGTCTTTTAACTGTCTAAATAAACACATATATTTATGTATAAACATATACATTACTACTTTAAACCGTTATCCCTTAGCATATACAAGTTTTTTGAAAAAAAGGGATATATGGACATACATTAATTTGTATGGACAGAGGCCAAGTAAGGTGTTATTAAGGTTAAGCTATCCTAGATTAAATTTTTTGAAAGTGTCTTTGTTAAGTTTATGTTAAACTCCAATAAAAAATAGGCATTGAATACCCTAATAAATATATCCAACCAAAAATTCCGCTACAATATTTCAGTCCATTGGTTTTAGACATACGTAGTAAAGTATGTTTATCTCACATTTTGTATTCTATTTCAGCCGTGAATTTAGCTGTAGGTAAGCTACAGCCTCCGTCCTTGTGGTCAGTTATTAATGCAAACGGCCGTGTTTACTCTGTTTTCAAATGAATGTTATTGTTAGCAGCAACTTATCACGGAAACAAAGCTTTGTTAATGATTGCTCAGCCGTATTTAACCTTATCCATACTGGCAAACAACTAGTAGGTACATACTGTTTTGATTGTGGGATATGAACGCTCAGTTAATACGTATAAATAAGTGTTTATACTGTTAGTGTTATGACCTATACGTCTAACGAATACTTCTTCTTTATATAAATATATATTTTTAAATAGGTTGGCAAATGTAGCGTATTAATACTCAGAAGAAACCTTTATCAGAGGAAATCATTAAGGCCTTAAAATGGGTCAAATGACAATATTCAATTTAAATTATTGAAAGACTGTGTAAAGCTATTACCATGGAAAAAATATGTAATATACATAAAGTAATAAAAATTTACCACTTTTGATGTAAAAAAATATACTGTTTTTGGCGTTAATTGCAAAATTTCTCGAAAACAAATAGTTAATATTGAATGAAACCAACACACAAAAATTGGTGACTTGACCTTTCATTTTAATTGAACATATTTTTTTAAACTTATTTGAAAGTGATGAAAAATAATAAAAATATGTAAAAATCGAGAATTGTGCGTTCGGTTTCAACGTAACAGCCGTGTTGAAGCCCGCATTGATTTGAACTTTAAATGAATAGACTTACGTTCGATATTATTAAAACACGTATCAACCTGCTCAGATTGTGTGATCTTAGCGCATTAAGCCACCTTTCAGCTATACTTCACACAAAGTCCAGGTTAGTGAAGGTTGTAGAGCTAGTGCCGAAACTCATAGTCTATATATCTACTGCCATCTAGTAATAACAACCGGCACAAATAGCTTAAAATGCCATACGTCAAATAAATCCGACAAACCAATGCAGATAATGACCGTGCTTCTGGTCAGTTAGGTAATTTGCGTGAACGACGCGGCGCAAACCCACAATTTACACTGTGCTATAAACCACTTCAATATCCAGATAATGTCTAGAAAATGATTAATATGACGAAAGAAACCCAGAATCAGTTTTTGACATATTCTTCAAAGCCATTTTGGTGCAGAGTTCTTCGTGTATGGACTCATTCCTTTTCATTGCTTATTTCAGATTAAGGGTAAGTATAAACAAATACAGTTTACACTACATGATAGTATGTTGGAGAATGATAAATAGCTTCAGCTAAAGTAAACAGCAAAGACAGTAAATAATCACTATGGAATCTAAATAAATATTTTAAAAATACATCGTTGTTGTATATAAGTGCTCAACCTTAAACTTTGCTACAGTAAAACGAATATAGTATGCAGAGATATAGATTCACTTCATCTTTCATGACGCGAACGGCAAAGGAGTGGAATTTACATGCCAGCGTCGGTGTTTCACGACTCGTGTAGTTTAAGAATCTCCAAGACACGGGTGAATCGCCACATTTTGAGCTAGCGTGTTACATCCTCGGATATATCAGTACTTACCATCAGGTACGGTACAGACAGTCAAACGCACTCAATTAAAATATTTTAAAACAAACACGTTCAACAAAAACAAATGGTACATACGAGTACATCCTTTTCTCGCGAAGCATTAAAAATCTGGTATCATTCTTGCCGGTGTGGAAGGAATTACTTTTTCTTTTTTTATTAGGGTTCCGTACCCAAAGGGTAAAAACGGGACCCTATTACTAAGACTTTGCTGTCCGTCCGTCCGTCCGTCTGTCTGTCTCTCTGTCTGTCCGTCTGTCACCAGGCTGTATTTCATGAACCGTGATAGCTAGACAGTTGAAATTTTCACAAATGATGTATTTCTGTTGCCGCTATAACAACAAATACTTTAAATTAGAAAAAGTAAAAAAATAAGGTTCTCCATACAAAAAACGTATTACTTTAAACATGAAGACACTAGCACCATGTAGTATGATGATACGGAACCCTTTGTACTAGCGCCATCTAATAAGATGGTACGGAACCCTTTGTGTGCAGCTCTGACTTGCACTTGGCCGGTTTTATTATTAACAATTTGAGTGCGTTTGGATCTCACTCGCTGATGGAAAGTATGGCAATATTAATATTTATCAAGGGCCAAGTGGAGCTGCGGCTAACAAAAATGGTACTTTGGCTGTCAAAATATACGTAGAAGAAAGAGAATGTTGTAATGTTGAATGTTGTTGAGGTTTATGACAAGTAAAGGTGAGTAAATTATTTTTCAATGCAATTGCTCGAAAAGTGGTACGTTACATACTAGTGTACTGTGCGCAAAATTGATTTTACAGCACTCGTGCTTTTTACTTTGCCACTTTTCTAAATTTGTAGCTTTAAGTAACAAGACACTTCTAGCAAATAAAATATATAATTACGAAAGATACAGAATCTTCTTTAAGACTTTTGCAAGGAGAATTTTAAAAGAGATAGGTTGTTTCTCGTGAGCTTAGTACATAACGCTAGCTGATTAGATTCTCTATGGGTTATATCTTTGTGATGAAAAGGGAATATATGTATATGAATGAAGCGCATACGTTACACCAAGGAATAGTCCATCTATTCCAAGGAGGTTTTAATGCTCACAATAATATTATCCTAAGCCTTAATGTAATCTATTATTGGTAATATTTAAAAAACTTACGCATGCGTACGTGTGCTTAGGTAAATTAAATATGGCGCAGTTTTCGTAAAACTGAATTGAGTTGTTTTGGTTGTGAAAACGAATAAAAATGTTGAATAGTTAATATGTTTGTAATAAAAATATACTCATGTGTATGTAACACAAAGTGAGATTACTCTCCGGACATTTAAAATGAGCCACAAGTCGCGTAACATGAACTTTGATTGCCGAACCCTTGATAGGTATGTACCCATGTATTTCGTTTTTCTGTCACGGTCATTTTTTATTTTACCTATTTTCTCACAACTATATTGAAAAACTTCGTGCTCTGCATGATCTTAACCCTGTCGAGCATGCTTGAGACAAGATCTTGAAATTCGTAAATAAAAAAAAGAAACCCCTGCTCCAATCAAGCTTTTTGATCTGAAAGAAGAGTGGCAGAGTATTTCTCAGCATTACCTAGCGGACTGCAGGCCGTATCGCATAAAATCCGTCTTGACAGCCTGCTGCTGCAACTTGCAGAAGTAAGGCAATGCACTAAAATGATACTATACTGAAATAAAATATACTAGTTTGCAATTAAATTTACGATTTTTGTTTAGTTTTTTAAGAATAATTCATTTACTAAACGCTTCATTTTTATAAATTTTATTTAAGTCCCAACAATTATTTTGTAAAAAAGCATCTATAGTTTCGCAGATTTAATTACAGAAATCAATATTAAATTATCAAGTTCTAACTGCTAATTTACTAATCAAATGCAACTATTCTTATTAATATTATAAATATGAAAATGTGTTTAATTGACTTTTGTACGCCAGTGTACAGTTTTTGAGAAAAAATAACTAACTACCTGGGTATTAACTGGTTTCTATGAAAAGTAGCTAAACCGGTTTTTTCTGGAAATATGAAAAATAAACTGAGACAAAAATTCATTAAAATCGTTTGTACTATTTTTTGGAAATAATAACAAACATCCACCTACTACTACCCACAACACGGTTACCTTACACAGATTTTTTCTGGAATAACGGAATAACAACTTATCTTGTAAAGTAGAACGACCATATAAAATTATAGCAACTTATGAAGTAACATTAGTGTAGAGCTATTTTTGAGAAATTAATTAAAAGTATTTTTTGACCTTCGAGCGACGAAGGAGCAAAAATAGAGATTATGTGATCGTCCGAAAAACAGTCTATAAGAAAATGCACTCTATATCACTTACAGATACCAAAATTGGTTTTCAATACAATTCAATTCAATATCATCATCATCATCATATCAGCAACAAATCGTCCACTGCTGGACAAAGGCCTCCCCCAAGGATCTCCACGACGACCGGTCATGCGCTGCCTGCATCCATCGGCTTCCCGCGATCTTCACCAGGTCATCGGTCCACCGCGTGGGAGGCCTGTCTACGCTACGTTTTCCGGTGCAAGGTCGCCACTCGAGAACTTTACTGCCCCATCGGCCATCTGTTCTACGAGCTATGTGCCCTGCCCACTGCCACTTCTGTTTAGCGATTCTGTGAGCTGCGGATCTCCTCGTTTCTCATTCGATCACGCAGAGAAACTCCGAGCATAGCACGCTCCATTGCCCTTTGGGTGACCTTGAGCCTTCTTATGAGGCCCATAGTAAGCGACAATGTCTCAGTTCCGTACTCACTCACTGGCAACACACACTGGACAAAGACCTTAGTCTTGAGACACTGCGGTATTTGGGACGTGAAGATATTGCGAAGCTTCCCGAACGCTGCCCAGCCGAGTTGGATTTGTCGATTGATCTCTTTCTTAAAGTTGGATCTACCTAGCTGGACTGTTTGTCCCAGGTATACATATTCGTCAATAACTTCCAGTGTAGAGTCTCCAACCTTTAGAGGGGTGGGTGCGACACGGACATTTAACATTACTTTCGTCTTGTCCATGTTCATTTTAAGGCCCACTTGTTGAGAGACTTTACTGAGGCCATCGAGCATTGTGCTTAGGTCTTCCATAGTTTCAGCCATGACCACTATATCGTCAGCAAATCGGAGGTGGGATATGTACTCGCCGTTGATATTGATGCAGAGTCCACCCCAGTCCAGAAGCTTAAAAACATCTTCCAATTCAATATATTTATTCAAAATAGGTGTAATTTACATTCTTTCTGATAGTCATAAAATAATAATAACAATGTCATTTGTGAAGAATCAAGAAATAAACAATAATTAGTCAATAACGTCAAAATTAAATCCTTGATATAAACCAGATTATGTCATTAGAACATGAAAACAATATGACACGAAAAGTTATACTTATAAATCATTGAATGCATTGAATGCAAGAGTAGGCCAGTTCACACGGACAGCACCCGGTCACGAGTATAACGCGAGAGTCAGCCATCGCTCCCATCAACCATATTAGAGGGAAAGGAACGACCCGGCTCCCGATGCGCCACCATCCGCACGAACATTTAAGCGAGCATGTCAATGCTAAGATAAAAATATTTATTAAAAGAAGTACTACACTTGTCATGTCTCATCGCTTCCACATCAATTCTTAGATTGAGAAAAAATGAATGTGTCTATGATTGTATGTATGTTTATATGTGTGTATGTTAGTATGTGTGTCCGTACCCCTGATTTGCAGAGAAACTACTGGACAGCTTTAGATGAAATTTTGATGAAGATTTTTTAAATTGTATGCCTTAGTGTTCCGTACCGCAAAAGTTAAAAACGGAAACATTATAGGATCACTTGTGTGTCTGTCCATCAGTCCGTCTGTCACAGTCAATTTGCTCGGAAACTTCTAGACCGATTTAGTTAAAATTTGGTACACATATGAAAGTGGACAGACCCAAAGACGGACGTGTAACGTAAACAAATGAATTTTAAAAATGGTGTAACTTTGAATTTTTTTTAAGTTTTTTAAAATATATTGTCTGATATATTAAAAGAAAGGGATTGTTGTAAGAATTTCAAATACATATTTTTTTATAATTTGAAGATAAACGTTTTTGAAGTTATTTTTAAGAAAATAAGTAAAAATTAGCCATTCCCCCTCCTTATCTCCGAAACAACTGGACCTAAAATCTTGACAAATTTACCGTACACGAGGTTCAATGCAAAGATTACAGGAAAATCTAAAGTCCTATCGTTGCCATAGAAAAAATGTAATTTTAAAGTGCAGACAAAGTAGACCCCTACTTACCTAGAGCAAAGTAGGTCTTTTTCTGTTGGTAGTCTATGCTTAATGTGGTAAACTCTAAAAATGAAACCTATCACTCTGAAAAAGTTTAAAAAGTTTTTTCACCAATTTAGTCGAATGTGGCAACTCTATGTGAATTGTACAGCTCCGCTCTGCATACTTTTCCACGGAGCCTTCAACGTCTATCGTGGTCAGGCGTACATAAATCAACAATGAACCTTTACACTTACTTAGAAGCAAAGAAAAAAGTTAGGTAGGTACCTATATCAGACTTAAGAAAAATTTAAAAACAATTTGGGTTTGTATAGGAAGTATCACTCGGATTTTTACTAAAATAATCAACTACCCAGTACAGTAGGCCATATCTAGTCCTAATTATTCACAAAGTTTTATTAAAATCGTTAGAGCCATTTTTGGGACCAAATACAAAAACAACCTGGATTCGTATGGAAGGTACCTTTTTCCGATTTCCCTTGGAATAACTAACTACGGCGTGCTGTAGTTCATGTAAAGTTATAGTAACGTACCAAGTTTTATCAAAATCGTTCAAGCCATTTTTGAGTAAAAAACGTGTTTTTTTACTATGGTGGCAAACCTTAAAAATTAAGGTTGGAGATTTAAATAAAAAATGGCTGAAGATTTAAAAATGATATAGCCCTTATCCAAATTTAACCCAAATTCATTTAGTGGTTTGGTAACAGGAGCACCGGACGGACGCACAGACACTTATTTTATTAATTTTTTAGACTCTATTAGCGCCAAATGATCCCCGTCCAAATCTCAACTTCGATATTTTAGGGATTACACTAGCTTCTTCACTCCTACGTCGCTGGAAAGTAAAAATCAAAAGAAAGTTTATTAAGCTCATTTCCAAAAACCTGAAAGTTTTAGGCAGTTTGAAAAATAGTTTAAGTTCAATGTGCCAAATGAAAATCATCATCATATCAGCCGATACACGTTAACTGCTGGACAAATGAAAATGAAAATGTAATGAAGTAAATGCTTGATTCTAAATTTTAAAAGCCGGGCTGAGAGGTACAGTATTTCTTGAGGTTTTTATTGAAATAATTTACGAAAAACTCAAAAACTTTTAGGTACAAACTTAATTTAAAAAGAAAATTTAGTATTTCGTATTCTTCTTAGTAAACCCTTTCAAATGATACCAATATCGGGGTAGGGGTGCATAAAACAAAAACTGATCCGCCATCTTTGGGAGTTCGCCATATTGGATCTAGAATGATGCCACTGAGCTAACCCTGATTGTTCTCCAAACATAACGTGTATGCAAAATTTCAGCTCAATCGGAAACTGAAAGTGGTTCTAATTTAGCTTCCAAGATTTGTCCCAAACTAACTAACAGACAAGTTAACTAACACGGCCAGCTAATTAATTACAAAGCTTGTAAAAATATAGACGATCCTAGGATCTTGCTTCCACCTTCCTAATTCATCATCAGATCAACTTCAAAACACCAAAATGATCTATTGCCAACAAATTTCAGCTCAATTGGACCCGTGGAAGTCGCTCTGAAACCGATTGCGAGATTTAAAGCGGAATTACATACGAACATTGTCAGTTAAATAAAAGCTTGTCAAAACGGCTGGAGATATTAAAATAATGTTTCCCTAACCCAAATTTTATCCAAATTCATCCAGCAATTAAGGCACTAGAGCACCCAGACGGACATACACACACGTATACATATTAACTTTATATTTTTTAGACTATATTAAACTTGTAAGCCAATCGATTTCATCAAAATCTCAACTTCGTTTTTTTTTTGCAATTACGATAACGCCTGCTCCTCGAAAGTAAGAATAAATCCAGCTCTTGATTAGATTTACTCTGATCCCTTGAATTACACCAACCTGTCCCGGGTGGCTCCTTATCCTGGGAGCAGGTCCCAGAGGGCCACCGGAAATTGCGTCGCGATCACGACATTGTCTCCGGATTATTGTCGATTTCACGTCATATCCGCTTTCACAAAACATCCGGTAATTATTATTCGCTTTTCGAGTGTAACTGCGAGAGGGTTGCTTAAATAGATTGCCAAAGGAATTTTTGACAGACAGGTAATTAACTGAAATAGCTCATAGAATCGCTAAACTGAAGTGGCAGGGGACAGGGCACATAGCTCGTAGAACAAGTGGCCGTTGGGGTCGTAAAGTCATAAATAGTGCGTGAAAGCTTGGAAAAACTGAGAAAACTCTCCCAGAGATCTAGATCAATTTTTCGATAACAAAAACCCCCACATAGCAATTTTTAGCCAAATCTTTAAAGCCGTTCCCCAGAAACCAATTATAAATATGTATTTTGGATCCTATGAAGTACTTTGGCCGGATTTCAAAAATAAATACGTCTTTAAGAAATTCTGGAGTGTACATTTTATACAACTAAGTATATAATGATGACGCGAATGAAAACAGATTATTTTCAGAAACACAGCGAGTTCAGCACTGGGCTGGCTTTCCAAGTTGACAGTTCAGCTGCTCGATCAAAAGTGTTCTTAAAATAATTGGCGCCTCGATCGTAGCCTCTGTAGGTTGGCTAAACTGTAGATATTCGATACTCACAACGATTCTGATTGGCTAACACAAACAAGGGTACCAACTAAAACTGGGCTTCAGGCTCGCAACAACTACACCCAAGCTAACTGCTTGACGTTTTAATACAAAACACGTATGTACTGTGCTCGCAGTAGCAGCACCATCATTTTAAGTTCTAGTAATCATTTTAAAACAGGGAAGGTGGCGCTTCCACGCATGCATATAGGTGGCGCCAGTACCTAGTGCTTTGATATATTAATATACAAGCACTAGCTTTTGCCCGCGGCTTTGCCCGGGAGTACATCGTTTTTATGACTGTCTTTGACGGTGAGTGGTGCGAGTGCCGCAAGCTGCTCGCGAGCGTTGACATGACTTTCTATATATTATGAGAACTACATCGGGCTAATCTGATTAGCAGTCTATGTTACTTCCCACCCTCTCAAATATCTTCAAATATATACAAAAATCACTTCAATCCGTTGCTCCACTTGCGACGCCGACGTCCGCGATCGTGGAATTGAGTTTTCTCCAGATTATTCGGTAACTTATGTCAGGATATGCTAATTAGTAAATTATGTCATTTCATACCCCATCAATCGTTACGCTTCTTCATTTATTATGCGTACAGCGCAGGAGTGGAACTCCTTGCCTGCGTCAGTGTTTCCCGATTCCCTTAATTTGGGGATCTTCAAGGCAAGAGTGAATAGGCATTATTTGAGTTTGCGTGTACCTTCCTCGACTGCATCATCACTTACCATCAGGTGAGTAGAAGTCAAACGCACTCATATTTTTAATAAAAAAATAAACATCTCTGTGCAAAATTACCAATTGTGAATAAAAAAAAAATCAAAATGTTAAAGAAATTAACCAAAAAATAGTATTTTTTCAGTTCCCTCAGAAACTACATAGGACTATGCTGTTGTCACGGGATAAAAAGTAACCTATGTCCTTCCCAGTGATACATGCTACTCTCATACCAAATTTCATCAAGATTGGTCGAAGTGTTGAAGCGTAAAAGGTAACAAACAAACACATTTTCACATTTATAATATTAAGGGATTTAAGTATGAAATTGCCTATAGGATAAAAAAGTTAAAAGAAGAAAATTAATATTAAGAAAAGTAGTTATTAAAACAAAATTATACTATAACTAGCCGTCCCGGCGAACTTCGTACCGCCTTATACTACACTACACTACACTACACTGCAATACACTACACCACACTAAACTACACTGCACTGCACTGTACTCCACTGCACAACACTGCCCTCCACTGCACTCCACTGAACTCCAATGCACTCTACTGCACTCCACTGAACTCCACTGCACTCTACTGCATTCCACTGCACTCCACTGCACTGCACTCCTCTGAACTCCACTGCACTCCACTGCACTCCACTGCACTTCACTGCACTCCACTGCACTCCACTGCACTCTACTGCACTCAACTGCACTCCACTGCACTAAACTGCACTACACTGCACTACATTGCACTATTCTACACTACATTGCACTATTCTATACTACATTACACTACACTTCAATACACTACACACTATACACTACACCCTTCACCCTACACCCTACCCCCCTTCACACTACACACTACACTACTTTTTGTTGATAATGCAGGAATTTTTTAGGTAATTTTTTCACACCTTGGGTTACAGTTTTAGAAAGGATCCCTATTTAAAAATATAATATAACCTATAGCAACCGCGGATAATGTAGCTTCCCAACAGTGAAAGAATTTTTCAAATCGGTCCAGTAGTTTTGGAGCCTGTTCAATGCAAACAAACAAATCCATCCTTTTTACAATAATATTATTATTACTACGCTACGGTTGCATTGCTTGGGGCCACACTGGTCATTGCGCGGCGGCGGTGTTTATTTTCATAAATTCTCAAAATCTTCTGAATGGAATGTCCGATTTAAATAATTCAAAAGGTTCTCTATAGTTATCGAAACATTTTTGATCATGAAATGATTTATTTGGATAAGGGTTAATACTAAGGTATGGTTATTATTGTCTGATTATGGTCAGTTTTTTATTAACTTTTAAATTATAAAAGGTGGTTATAGTGAAATAACTACAATAGTTGGACATAAAGTATCGCGAAGTTTTTTGTAGGTATCGATATTTTCTATAATATTTACATTTTGTTGTTCTATCGTCAATAGTTTCCGTAGCGTATGCGATGAAAGAAATTTTTAAGCAAATTTTTTTATACCTTGGTTCACATTAAAGAAGTTTTATCAAGGATCCCTTATTTTTTCTAGTAATAAATATACCTTATGTTACTTAGCGATAATGTAGCATTCCAATGGTGAAAGAATTTTTAAAATCGGTTCAGTAGTTTTTGAGTTTGTTCATTACAAACATAAACAAACACACACACAAAAATACAAATCTTGAAATGGTGGTAAATTTGTGCCTATGGTTTATTTTGAGAGCGCGGTGGGTTTAACTCCATGAAGTCGGGTTTTTGCACCTGAAAAAATTGCCTATTATTGAGGAAAAAAATAAACATTTTTAATTTTAAAGCTCGCAGCTAGGGGCATCAGTTTCTTCGTTACTAATGTCATAGTTGAGAATACCCCGCTTAAGATTTCGTCACTTTTAGGAAAATTCATCTGACCACTAAGAAAACGCCTTCTTCCATTTATTGTTACATAACTCAGGGGATTGAAACATGAAATTATTACCACTAGTTACTAATTAAAAACCATAAGTAGTGTCACCATAAGGTCAATAATAAAAAACAATAACCTTTTTTCAATAAAAATTGGCATTGAACTTCATAAACTGAATCGGAAATTTCATACTTTAACCCCTATTATTAGTAAAGATTGCTCACTTTGAGTATTATGATAATATAAGAAGCAATTTAATAACATTAAATACTCGTAGGTAACCAAATTCATTGCTTATGCATAATGTTTAGTTGACAGTAGAATTAGAGTCGTTCCTTTCATAGCATATCGATGTTTGTTATTAGTTTTCGATTTAGTTTTAAATAACGGAAAAAATAACAGCAGTTGCAAACTTTCAGTACAAAACTAATTTAAGCCTTCGTTTAGAAATGTTTAAACTTACTACGATAAAAACTAATTACAAACATCGATATGTGTCTACACAATATATTTGCAAAGATTGAATTCAATCCGTCATGTAGTTTTTGTAATGCAGCGGAACTACGTTTGTATGGAAAATCGAGCCTCCTGGGGACCCTCAAGCTTTAAAATGCTAACTTTTGTTAGAGTCGAGTGTCCACCCCCACCAGCTAAACCGCTGTATAAGGATATCTGATTTTTTTTAAATAGCGGGACATCATCATCATCATCATATCAGTCAAAAATCGTCCACTGCTGGACAAAGGCCTCCCCCAAGGATTTCCACGACGACCGGTGCTGCGCTGCCCGCATCCATCGGCTTATCCAGCGGGACATATAAGTAATCATTTTGAAAAGAAAACTATCACATCTAAGTAGACTTTCTTAGTTTAGGAGCAATAGTCGACCAACTCAAGGTGTGCAGTTAGATTTGAAAAAAGTTCATAGATTTTCCATACAAAATATGCAAATATATATATTTTTAAATACACATTTACTTTTTGAAGAGACTACTAAACCCTACTTTGCGCAAGTCCAACTCGCACTTGGCCGGTTTTTATTTAAAAGTCATTAAAAAAAACCAGTAGTTAAAGAAATTTTTTTATAAGTTTCTTAATTTTTTTTCTAGATTAGAGAATGTATATTTAATTTAAAATAATAATTCCTTGCAAACTGCCACTTATGTTAATCAATGTTTACCTGTGAATATCTAGATAACTATCTAACTAACTAGTAAGCAGGTACTTGCTAAATTCCACTATCAAACCGCCCCGCCCCCCCCCCCCCCGCCATATTTTGAAGTATTTTTGGAAAAAATAAGACACTCACCTTTATTTTTTTTAAATATATTTATAAGTAGTATTATAAGACATAACGAATATTTCTCAAGGTACATAGTAGATTTTGTACACCAATTTAAAATGTATCAATAATAATTATCTCATCAGCAAGCTTTATAAATTATTTTTAGGGTTCCGTACCTCAAAAGGAAAAAAACTAAACCCTTATAGGATCACTCGTGTGCGTCTGTCCGTACGTCTATCACAGCCAATTTGCTCAGAAAGTACTGGACCGATTGAGTTAAAATTTGGTATGTAAGTCGGTGACCCAAAGACGGACATGAACTTAAACTTTAGGCGAGTAAATTAGAAAATATAAAAAAAAAGTTTATAAAATACTACATTGTGTGACATATCAAGTAAAAGAACTTGTTGTGAGAATTTCAAACTTTTTTTTTATAATTTTACAATAAATAGTTTTGATGTTATTTAAGAAAATAAGCAAAATTTACCATTCCCCCCACCCCTTATCTCCGATACTACTGGGCTTAAATTTTGATATAATCACAGTCTATGATGTTAAGTGCATAGGTTACAGGAAAATTTATGAGAAAATCTGAAGTCCTTCCGTTCTTTTTTTTTTTTTATTAAAAATTTCAGTGCGTTTGACTGCAACTCACCTGATGGTAAGTGATGATGCAGTCGAGGATGGTACACGCAAACTCAAACTTGCAGGAAAAATGAAATTTTCAAAGTCCGATTGTTTAGAAACTAGCGGGATCTAAAAGTATTTTATTCATACTTAGTTAATTTCCTTAGTAATACGATATCGTAATTGTTTTCTCTGACCTATATCTATAAATGGCGCTGTAGATGAAAATTATTTTTTGTACGGAACTCTTAGTGCGCGAGTTTGACTTGCATTTGGCCAGTTTTTTTTTATTACTAGCCTGTGTACCTACTTACAACGTCGGGATAATTAATTAGATACTTTCATTAAAAAAAAAAAACCTAAAATTAATAATTTTATAATTTCAAAAACGCGAAATTTCGATTCATCATAATAAGAAAATTGAACTATGTATATAAAACAAAGTTGGCCGGAAAAGTTGAGCGCACGGATTCTGTTAACTCTTAATTACCGGGAATTTTTAAATAGGTACGGAAAATAAAAACATGGTCGTATAAAGAGGCCGGGGACTTAAGACCTCTGAATAACGAGCCAACATTATTTATTTGTGGGGCCTCGGTTTTAATTCGGATTTATGTATGAACATTAAAGAAAGAGGCTTATCCCCTCCCATTCGGTGACATGGACGTTTTTGTGTGTTTTCTACCTGCATTTACTCAGAATAGAAATCAAATTATTTACACTTGTTGATATGACTACATTAAAGAAATTAATTTAATTTTTAAATTACAGGTACCTAGTCGAATTCATTTAATCTGTATAATCCACAATATTACTAATCCTCGGTAAGTTCCATTCGTCTACGTATGCAAAATTTACAGTCGCTATCAACTCGAGCTACGAATGGTAGCAGAAAAACAGGATATCAAAATCTTTCAATATTACCTTCATCAAAAACTTCTTATGATATGATGTAAAACTAACGCATGATTACCACTTAATTTTCAAAATATATTTTTATCGATATAAAATCGTTACTTAAAAATTAAACAGTATTGAAAGTATTTGATTAGACGCTCTTTTATTCTGTTCCATTTAATTTAATTTTACTTCATTTTCATTGGAATTTCATTTCAGTATCTTCTTCTTAATATATATAAATCTCGTGTCACAATGTTTGTCCTCAATGGACTCCTAAACCACTTAACCGATTATAATAAAATTCGCACACCATGTGCAGTTCGATCCAACTTGTGAGATAGGATAGGGTAGGGTAGGGTAGTGTAGGGTAGGGTAGTGTAGGGTAGGGTAGGGTAGTGTAGTGTAGGGTAGTGTAGAGTAGTGTAGGGTAGGGTAGTGTAGTGTAGTGTATGTAGGGTAGGGTAGGGTAGTGTAGTGTAGGGTAGTGTAGGGTAGGGCAGGGCAGTGTAATGTAATGTAAGGCGGTACGAAGTTCGCCGGGACAGCTAGTAGATTATTAAATCTAAGTTTGTATCTCCCTTAAACGTTTCTATTTTAATAATGAAATATACACGTTTAAAGGAGATACAAACTCAAAACAGTCTAACATACAATAGTAATAAGAGAGAACCTTTACTTACCTAGAACATTCGTGTCGTCTAACAAAACCCAATATGAATTTTGTCATAGACAAAAACTAGTTCGAGTAGAAATTTTATATTAGAAACACTCCGCATACATTCTATTGGAAACGGTCGCCGTATTCACACTGTGAATCGCGCTGAATGGAGTTCTGAACGAGCAGTTTTTAATGTGTACCTTCCCTTCGTTTGGCAGGTTGTGAGCGTTAGGAGCGAGCAGCGAGCTCGGGAAATATCGCGATCGATTCCGGCGAACCCTCAAAGCACTGCACTCCTTTGTGATACCTAGTTATTGGGCCGATACAATGTCGGCACGATCTGTCTGTTCACAGTTACTGTGACGTGCCTCTTCCCTTTATAATAAATTTGCTGTTACCTGCCATTCAATTTAAGTAGATACCCGCCTATTAAAAGAAAAAAAAATGTAACGGTGGCGTAATGGCTAGGGCTGCTACCTCGTGTCTACGAGGTCGTGGTTCGAGTCGTGGCCCGTACCAGTGTGTTTTCAAATTTCGGTTTTGTATATCCGACGCTATTACGGTGACGGAAAACATCGCGAGGAAACCTGCACGGTGCACACGCCTGCAAAGATACTAGGGTTGTGTGTGATGTCAACTAACCCGCACTAGGCCCGCGTGGTCGACTAAGGCCTGATCGCCCTAATTCGGGGCAGGCTCGAGCACCTCGCTGATGACATTATGAGCTGATATGATGATGATGTTTCTTAGTCTTTTCCTTTCAATGAATCTCATGCTATACCTAATGAAAGCGTTACGAATCTCTTTTGTATAGTTAGATAACGTGTGTACATTTCTTTAAAATCTTTCATATGATGGTGCTCAAATTTCGACAAGCGATCGATGCAAATACAAACAAGAAATATGTTGACATTTTGACTATAGCGTTATTCAGATATTTTTAAAGATAGAGAGGGATATTAGTGTGTATAAAGTGTGCTTAATACTGTTAGATATTCTGACGTTGTGCTAAAAATACAAATATCTGTGTTACACAAATAACCTTTTGTACGTCATTAAATTATGTTTACAGTTCCACAACGCCAAATGACACAATTTATTTGTATTCCTTTAACTGTTAATCACCTTTATGATCATCAGCCTGTTCTAGTCCACTGCTGGACATAGATACGGCAAGCCACTTCGGCCCTGCGCATCCAGCTGCCGTGCCGCTAGCAACCTTGCGCAAATCATCGTTCTACCTAGTCTTGGTGCGTCCAGGACTACGTTTGCCTAAACGCGGTCTGTAAATATCAATCAGTGTTATCTATCCATATAAGCCATCAATACTTACTATCATTATAAATGTGAAAATGTGTTTGTTTGCTTGTTTGTTTGTTACCTTTTCACGCTTCAATCGTAATGAAATTTGGAATGCAATTAGCCTGTGTCACGAGAAAGGACATAGGCTACTTTTTATCCCGTGAAAATAGCATATCCCGATGCAGTTCCTGAGGGAACTGAAAATATACTCTTTTTTGGTTAATTTCTTTAACATCGCAACGGAACAATGTATTGTGTGATTTTTTGCACAGATATGGTTGAGCGAGTGGGAAACGACATGATCTACTAATAAGCATATCCTGACATAGTCCCCGAGGGATCTGGAGAAAATTCATGGCCAGCTCGCAAGCGCTTGCGGCTCGCGCACCGCGCATCCTCTAAGACAGTCATAAATATGATGTCCACGGGGGTGAAGCCGCGGGCTAAAGCTAGTATTTTGTATTTTTTAGTATGGTCATTGTGCTCGATATAACTTCCAGAGCCGTATAATTGGCGTTACCTAACAGAATTACTGTCAACTTCGTTATGGACGACCAAACATGCATATGCACCACAAACTGTCTTTTTGGGACGACTTTCAGGATCTTCTGCAGTCTATCCCTAAATATCATATCAGCTCTTATACTTTCCCACCGAGGGGCTCGAGCGTACTCTGAATTAAGGCAATCGGGCCTTAGTTGACTACGCGGGCCAAGTGCGGGTTGGTAGACTTATACACAATCTTCGTGTTTCTTCGCAGGCGTGTGCAGGTTACATTGATACGAGGCAGGATTCGAACCAAGGCCTCCCGGACAGGAGGTAGCGGCCCTAGGCGTTACGCCACCAACGCTCATATCCCTAATACAAAGTCAAAATATATTAGTGCTGATCTCAATGGCCATGTGGGAGAAACGTCATCAACGTCCATGGGAATAGACGCTTTTGAAAGAAAAACTCAAAGAGTAGCGATATATTAAACTATGTAAAGTAAACTATGCAACTTTACTCAACATGGCAATCATCAATAAATATTTCTCCAAATCTCAAGAGCACTTGATCCTTATCCTTACTATTATTATAATTGTGAAAATGTGTTTGTACAAAGATACAATAGTTTGTTTGTTTGTTACCTCTTTACGCTTCAACACCTCGACCAATTTTGGCGGAATTTGATATTGCAAGTTACCTGTGTTATGACGAAGGACCTGGGAAATTTTCATCATGTGAAAATAGTATAGTCCGATACAGTTTCTGAGGGAACTAAAAAAATGATTTTTGGTTAATTTCTTTAACATCGCGACATAGCAACGGATTGTTATGATTATTTTTTTCAAAGAGATGGTTGATAGTGTGGGAAATGGCATGGACTACTTATTAGCATAGACCGACATAGTTCCTAAGGGATCTGGGGAAAACTCATACGAAGAGTTGACCAAGCATCTCGGAAGAAATATTCAAAACGTGTAAGTTGTAAGACTATTCACACATTTTCAAAGGTACACCGTACGCTATAAGGTACATTACATAGGTACACCTGAGGTTACGTTTCAAAGTACATTTCATAGTTACAGGAAAAACTCATACGAAGAACATCTGGGAAAAAATGTTGAAAACGTGTAAGTTGTAAGACAGGAGTTTCAAAGGTACACCTAAGTTACGTTTTAAGGTACATTTCATAGGTACACCTAAGGTACACGTTAGTACGTTTCAAGGTACGGTCACGAGCTTTAATTTGGGACCCACCTAAGTTTGAATATCGTGTAGCAAACGGACGCTATTTAGAGCTATTATTTTAAGCAGTGTCATAAGTCATAATGTTTACCATCGATAACTTAAGTTTACGTTTCTAGGGGCAACCGCTCAATTACGTCAACCGAACGGAGCGAGGGTATACGACCATTTCCGATTTTTTCCGAGTAATTGTCACTAAGGAAGATAGAAAAGTCTATTCATTGATGAAACCCGTAGTCGTCCAATCAAAATTTAGATATGTCACTTCAAACAGATCAAATTAATTTTCTTGACTGACTCTGATACATGTTATACATGTGATAGCTTTTTGCAAAGAGGTTATCATTTCAAGGGTCGATTCTATAAGGCATTTAAATTTCTTAACTTGACATTTCAACACTATCGAACTGAGTTTCGACCTTATTGCATTATGAATGTTCTAACAACATTTAATGGAAATGGGTCTCAAATTAAAGCTCGTGACTGTACATTTCATAGTTACACCTAAGGTACACCTATGTTGCGTTTTAAGGTACATTTCATAAGTACACCTAAGTTACGTTTTAAGGTACATTTCATAGGTACACCTAAGGTGCACCTTAGTAACGGTTCAAGGTACATTTCATAGATACACCTAATGTACACCTAAGTTAACCTAAGTTAACCGACGACCTGGTGAAGATCGTGGGAAGCCGATGGATGCGGGCAGCGCAGGACCGGTCGTCGTGGAAATCCTTGGGGGAGGCCTTTGTCCTGCAGTGGACGATTTTAGGCTGATATGATGATGATGATGACACCTAAGTTACGTTTTAAGGTTCATTTCATAGGTACATCTATGTTACGTTTTAAGGTAAATTTCATAGGTAAACCTAAGTTAGGTTTCAAGGTACATTTCATAGGTACACCTACGGTAAGTAAAAATTACTGCCAAACACCACTTCCCAAATGCATTACAAAAAACCCACTAAAGTATAGGTACACTGTATCCTTTGTCTATCATTTAAAAGGACTAAAATATTTAAAAGCTAAGCACTAAAATATTTATGCAATTAAAACTTTTCTGACTAAGGAAAGGAACCAAAATTCTAAAGGTCAGTAAACTTAATTTAATAACTTCGGAAACAGTTATCGCAGTCAAACCTTATTAATTAACAAGAACAAAATAAATTGTAGAGCCACGCTGTGCATACTTTCTTTGTAAAAGAAAAGCCGTCTGGTAGTCGGGAATACACAAAACAATAGTTATTTTACACTTACCTAGTAGCAATAAAAAGAGGTGTATTGAGATTTGATGAAAACTTTACAAATAATTTGAGTTTGCATGGAGATATTTTCTGGAATAATAAACTACCCACAATAGGCCTTATTAGGTCCCTATAACTCACAAAGTTTCATTAAAATCATAAGAGAAATATTTAAGATTAAGTAACAAAAATTTGTATTTGTATGGGAGATACTTTACATATATTCTTCACTCCTTCCTTCGCTTCGTCGCTCGACAGTAAAAAGTCAAAACAACACGTCAACAAGCCAAGACAACTTCCAGCCGTCTAGATCGAAGTAGGTAGTAGTAGTACTCGTACGAGTAGATGGAGTGCATCTGATAACATTTTCCCTTTAATTAAAAGTTGGTTCTTTGCAAAACTTCTTTGGGCAAATGGCATGTCGCGCTGGCTAAAAGCAATATATTTCTCGACCATTGAGGTAAAACAAAATAACAACCAATAATAATCAACCTTCTTAAAGATTACTTGCAGCATCTTTTTAATTTCGAGTGACGAAGGAGAAGGTATTGTGATGGCAAAAAAAATCGAAGTTGCAATTTTGATAGGGATCGATTGTCTTAAACTAATAGAGTCTAAAAAACAAAAAAAGTACGTGTTAGTATGTTAGTATATGTATGTCCAAACAGTACTCTAGTTCTCAAATTACTGGAAGGATTTTGATACAATTTGGGGTGTGGCAATATTATATTTATATAGTCTCTAGCGTTATTTTCACTATCTTGCCTTTTTAGGGTTGCCACCATAGTAAAAAGCCCTAACAATTTTGATAAAACTCAGTACGTTGAATAATTAAACTATGAATTGCAAACTAAAAGTTTATTTTCAAATAGCTAAATAACATATCTTCCTATAGCCTGTGTTTATAGAACTAATGCAAATTGAATTCTAAATATTATAACTAAAGAAGGGCGCCAGGATAATTTTTGTAATTGGAATTTTACCTTAAGCCACCGGCTAGTTACGCAGGGGCTCAATTTGATCTAGGTATATTTGTTGGTATGAAAACATCAGTTTCTCACTGGACAAAAAGGGCGTGACGGTAGGCTAGAACAAGAATATTTGTTTAAATTTGATTAAAACGTCTAGTTAGATTGGGGACATTTAGGTGTAGTTAAGTTTTTATTCTAGCACTTACCCCCTTTCAGAACACTTCACAAATTAATAATTTTACAGAATATGTGTTGGTTTTGTGTGTTCATTGTGATTGTATTTCTGACAAGCCGTGACGACGCAGCGATTGTGAATAAAAGGTACGCCTTTCAAACAATGTTTGTTTACATTACTGGGGCAATAAATTTGTCACAAAAAAAAAACTAAAAACCGACTTCAAAATGAAATTCACTCAAAAGTATGAAATAATATTAAAACATCTAACATATACCAGCAATAACGAAATCAAAAGTGATTACGAATTAAATTAGGAGCTTAAAATAATTTTTGAGGTCGGTACCAGATTACACACAGTTACTTACGTATCAAATGGTTTAGATTCGATGGTTTGCTGACACCGACCTCAAAAAAAATTTAAGCCCCTAATTTAATTCGTACCCACCTTTGATTTCGTTATTGTTGGTTAATGTTGTGTATTTAAGTATAATAATATTATTTCATACTTTTGAGTGAATTTCATTTTGAAGTCGGTTTTTAGTTTTTTTAAACTTTTTTTATTTTCTTTATTTTTAGTGGTAATGCTATCTATCTAACAACGTTAAATCCAATCACCTATACTCACCAATAGGAATTATCAAATCATAATACATGTGTTTCATTAACAGATACAGAGTCCTGTGGCTTCCATCATCATCTCAGCAGCATGAAAGTCAAGGAGTTAAATCGTCCATCATCAGCTCATCTGAATAACCTGAAAGAATACAACTATCGGTCTATGCATACCTACGTATATATCTATGTATAACATTAAAAAGAATTTTCCTGCAACCCCTAACCGTTAAGAGTTGTACCTTCCTACATCAGCTTATCAACATAAGACTATGACTAGCAGACGCAAGTATTTTATTAACTTTAGAAAACATATGAACCACGTAATTAGTGCCTTTAAAATTTGAGGGTTGCCCTCGATTTCCCTGGAATCCCATCATCAGATCCTAACATGGTGACAATGGGATACCCTCGTGAGTATACTCTTTCGAATAAAAAAAGAATCTTGAAAAATTGGTTCTCAAATGACAGAGAAATCGGTGAACATACATTAAAAAAAATATACAGTCGAACATAGAACCTCCTACTTTTTTGAAGTCGTTTAAAAATGGCGCCGCGGGCGGATGTCGGGGCTTGATGGAGCTATTACGATGAAATGAAAGGACTTTTGAGGTAAAGTTGTGAAAATAAATTTAATTAATGAAAATTTATTATATCCTGTATGATAAAATATACTTATGTGTGTATAGAGGAAAACAAAGTAAGATTACTCCCGCGGATATTTAAACTGAGTCAAAACTCGTGTAAAATGAACTTTGTTTGCCGTTTTCTTTTCTTTTTTTCATAAATGTATTGATAAACGTCGTATCATGGGTGTAAAAGGTAAATGGCAAACTCGTGAAGATGATAAACCCCACCTGCGGCTCGGGCTTACAAATGACCTCGTTTTTTGTTTACCTATTTACCGCCATTGTATCATAATAGTTATTTATGATACAAGGGTAGTAAAAAGGTCAATAACAAACAAGTGACATTTATGAGCCCGAGCCGCAGGCGAGGGTTTACCATCGTCACTAGTTTCTTATTTTCTTTTACACCCATGTATCATACAACATTTTTCAATACAGTTGTGAGAAAACTGTTAAAATAAAAAACGACCGTGACAGAAAAATAAAATACATGGGTACATAATTATCAAGGCTTCGGCAACAAAAGTTAATTTTACGCGACTTTTGGCTCATTATGAATGTCCGGAGAGTAATCTCACTTTGCTTTTTCTTATACATACACATAGGTATATTTTTTATTACACGTATATTCATAATTTTGTTTGTATTCTAAATAACGCAATTCAGTTTACGAAAATTGCGCCATATTTTATTTAGTTAGGCACAGGTTCGCATGCGTAAGTTTTTTTTAAATATTAGCATAAACAGATTACAATAAGGCTTGGAACAATATTGATGTAAGCATTAAAACCTGATGACCTTCCTGTAACCTATGCGCTTCATTCATATTTAATCTCCTTTCTTCACACAGAAAATCTAATCAGCTAGCGTTATGTGATAACCTCACGGAGTTACAACCATTTTTTTTTTAATTCTCCTTTCAAAAGTCGTATAGAAGATTCAATATCTTTGGTTATTTAATTTTGTATTCGCTAGAAATGTCTTTTTCCTCCGAGCTAGAAATGAAAAAAAGTGGTAAAGTAAAAGCACGTGTGCGGTGAAATCAATTTTGCGCACACTTGACGGGCATGTAAAGTACCACTTTTCGAGCAACTGTATTGAAAATAACTATTACTCTCTACTACAAGAGTCATTAGAGAGAGCAGTGTGTCTCCAATTAGAGACCTTAGCAGAGCTTATTTTTGTAAATTGTACGTTTATTTAAAAATTTGTTACAAGACTCTGAAAAAAAACTTTGCTCTGAAATTAGTGTGTTTAACATTTAATTATGTGACTGAATCACAAATATTAAACGAACTCCTTTACATAAAATTTAATAAGCTAAAAATAATTAAATAATAATAAATTTTGACTGTCTCGTTTTAAGTAATTGTTGTAGAATATACGGGACTATTTTTATGACTACTATACCGTTACTTAGCTACAGCAGATTTTTTTTGTTTCCTTGTCAGGTTATTTAACTGCTATTTATACGAATTAGTTTACATAAAAGCTAATGTATAGAAACAATTTATATTTCAATTCAAAGTAAAAAGAACTGCAGAGAAAAATTCTGGTTCTAGTCTTTAGTAAACTCGGTGAGATCCAGTAACTATGTAGGCATTTCAAAGGACTGGCACGCTAATGACCTACCCATTACAGGCCTTTAGTGAATCTCCAAAAATGAGAGCATAAAGACAGAAAAGCGTTCTCGCAAATGCAAAAATGGTCCCCAGTAATTTATTTATAAGATATAAACTATGCTGTTTTGTCTTTCTCAACAAGGCAATGAAAGTAAGGACCTTGGTGTTTTGCTGAATGGAAAATATTAGCTTCGAATGATGTGCACAGTTACTAGTAAATATCTTTTTTAGATTCCATGTAGACTCACTTTAAGTGAATCATCGATTTCAAACTCACTTTTATAACTAACTTTTTAACTGTACACTCAGTATATGTTAACTAATGTGAGCATTCCAGTGCACGGAAAGGATACTACCGATGGGAGAGTGTATTAAACTTCACTTCCTCATGGAAAACAAACCTTCATGGAGAAGCGTCTAAAATTTTAACTTTATCTGTATAGGAGCTAATCTCTACAGTAGTACTTATTTTAATTTGTATGTAAGCTAAAATGACACTAGTTTTAGGGTTCTGTAGCAAAAGGGTGCCAAGGAGACCCTTTTACTAAGTCAACCTGTCTGTATTTTTATCCTTTTGACTTTTAAAAGGCTGTATCTTTTGAGCCATAAAATTTAGCAGGCTGAAATTTTACAGAATGTTTTATTTTTTAAAGGAACAAACAGTCTTATATTTGAGTTAATTTTAAGCATATAATTATAAATTGATCTACAGTTATTATCATAATAATATTATATTTACCAATACATAGTTATTGCTGTCATGTACTAACTAGCAATGTAAACAATAAAAGAAGTTAGATTGTCTTATATCGGACTTAAACAAATTAAAAAAGGACTTTAGCAATTTTTGTATTCGTTTCTCGCAAACGCCTCTAATGTATTGGCTGGAAATTGCTTTATGGGGGTTCTTGGGAGCGAAAAATCTATGTAGCTAGGTCTCATCTCTGGGAAAGTGCGTTTTTCCGAGTTTTCACGCACTGCGTCTTTTCCGCGCAAAAAGTATCACATTTTAACATAATCATTTCTAAGGAGAGCCAGCTTAGCGGTTACGAATCTTGCCCATAACCCCATTCAGAGCTTTGTTCGAACCTCGGCGGAGCCGCGATATTTGTTTTCATGTTATGTGGTATATTTCAACTTATATATTCTGAAAATACGATTTCACATTAAAAAAAAAATTAGTTAACATGCGTAGAAGACTCCAAGCATGGCTAGGTCACCCAGGTATTAATAAAATAAAAACAAAAAGGGGGACAGGGAATATATCTGTTTTTAGGATTCCGTATCTCAAAAGCAAAAAAAAGGAATACTTATAGACTCAATTCGCTTGCCGTTTGTCTGTCTGTCTGTCAAGACCCTTTTTGTCAGGAACAATTGGAGGTATCAACTTGACGTTAATGTTAAATACTAAAGTCTTTAGTCTCTTGGAGCTATTAAAAAATCAAGCTTTTAAGCGTAAGTGAAAGCAATAAAAAACAGCTATTTTAAGGCCATTTTTGGCACATTATTTATAACTGGAAGGAAATCAAAACCTATAGGGTACTTCCTGCTGACCTAGAATCATGAAATTTGGTAAGAAGCAAGATCTTGCAGCATAAACAAAGGAAAAGATCAGAAAATTTAAAATTATATCACATAAAAAATAATATTTACAAACTTACATTTGTAGATAGAGAACATCTTTTCTACTACAAAGTTAAGTTCGTTCAATCCGATTTTTGTAGTCGTTTATGTTTGTAGGATTTTGTAGGTTGTAGGATTGTGTTTTAGAACGAAACCAAGTCCAACCCGCTTGGCAGATTTTTGAAGGTTTTTTTGTGATCTATTAGTGAAATGGTAATACATACACACAAGCGCCAAAATCGATCTTATTTATAAAAGACCTAATTAAAACTTAAAAAACAATAAAAACCGGCCGGGTGTGAGTCGTAGTCGCGCTAATAATCCCGAAGCGAATTAAAAAAAAAATTTGTTTCGCTTTCGTTGATTGTCTTTTGATTAAAATTAATAAGTAAAATATCATTGTTGTACTCGTATAGGAAGGTACGTTAGTAAGGAACCCTCAGTGCGTGAGTCTGACTCGACCTTGGACGTTTTTTTTAAATTTTCTTAAATATATCATATCACACATGGGACTTTAGTGTTGTCGATTACGAAAGTTTGAAAAAAGTTCTTAGCGATATATTAAGGTACGAGTAACATTATTTTTCCTTTTTCATAATACATCCATAATATTTGAAAAATAAAACTGCATACGAAGAATTACATTAAAATCGGTCCGGCAGTTTCGCTGCTAATCGGGGATAGAACATGCACTCACAAATACACACATTTTTTAGGATACTTTTTGGTGTCTTTTAAGTGATATAGATGTGAGATGATGTTATGTGATGGGCTTACCAAATATTGATTGAAAAATCGGGTGTGTTTGAGTCGGGGCTCACTGACGTTTGTTTAACATAAAACGTCTAGGTTTGACGTCCGTGACATTTCTTTTCCTCCGGCCTCGCGGCTTAGGCTGTATGGCCATGGAGCCTTAGCCTTCTTGATATAAAAGGTCACTGGAGCAGCAGTTTGTTACTTGGTTGCTATGAAGGAAACAGATTCTGGCGCCACTTCTGTTACTTCCTCACTTCTGTTGCAGTCCAGGCTTCAGACTCGGTAATATGATTTTAAAGACGTTTCAGGTCAAATATAGTTGATTTTAAGGACAATCACATAAAACTTAATTTACTCCTTCGTCGTTGGAAGGTAACTCGTTTGGGACGCAGCTTACAGGGAACTTGTTTAATCCTACAAAGCCGTTAATGGACGCTTGGAAATGTTGGTAAAAGGTGTAACTGCTCATAGTGGGTTTAGTTCCGATACGAACTAATAAAATTTGTTTTCCATCAATGTTTAATGAATGTAGCACAATGGTTTTGTGGAGTTTGGAACTGTTTTGGGTTATCTGATTTTCATGTTTGGATGGTGTTTTTTGTACAGTCACTTAATTTTCGACATCTGTTTAAACATTTAAGCGACTGAGTAATCGAGTCACGAAAACAAAAAAACGGAGATGAGTTTTTTGCAGTTACGCGGTTTAGTAATACATGTAATACGATCTATTCATAATTTAGCGAAACGATTTTTTTGTCAAAGTACGTTTACAACTAATTTATTAAAGTGAAATTAAAGTGAAACTTTTATTAAATCGTCTCAATTTTTTTCGTCTGTGTGTTGCATGTCGCGTGACGGTCGCTTTCGTCTGACGGTATGATCGTTTCGTCCTCTGTACCGTAGCGAGAGCAGCCATGATCGTTTCGTCCTCTGTAAAATTTCACTTTTACCGTGGTTTCATAAAACCACACAGTTACTTTTTTAACTAGTCTACTGAAAATCACTTTAATCAGACATACATGTGATACCTGGCGCTGATAGTGTCATAGGAGAAAACGACATATACTTGTAAGCAAAGAAAAAGCTGCAACAAAACACCACCTGAGGAAATGCTGGAGGAATTGACTATATTATGCTGTTTGAAGTCATTCAGGGCATGAAAGAGTTTGGTACTGATATGCTACAGGTTATATAGCTAACAGTATATGGAAAACTGATAATTGTATTAAAGCAGTGGGACAAAGGAATTGGTGGAAGTATGATCACTACTTGAGATATGCTGATATTACCACTCTTATTGCACCAACTATAAGTAAGATATTATACAACTACTTAGGCTCCTGAAATTAACAATTGTACTCAAAACAAAAATGATCAATATACTCTCTTCCCATTCGCGAGGTAGTAAAGTAGTACATAATAACCAACCAGGCTCGACTATCACAAACACTGATGGTTGCCATGATAAGATTTGTAAAAGATATGCAATCACGAGGTATGCCAAGACCGCTTCCGTGGCGTAATGTTTAAGTCCGGCGGAGTCCAGTTAGTGGAAGGGCATTTTCTAAGCCCGCCTGGCCATCAAGCATCAATTTTAACAGCATTGATGGGTTCCGGCTTGATGATAAGATAGCAAGTTCCCCATTGCGTTGGGGAATCTTGGTAAGCCCGCTTTTTCTTCGGGATCATCGTCACTTACCATCAGGTGAGATGATGCCAAGGGCTTACCAATTGTGTGTAAAAAAAGAAGCTAATTGAGCTATGGAAAAATACCAATATAGTTAACTAAAAATAATAAAAATTTGACTCATAAAATGCTTAGTATATCCAACCATGTTGTATGTGCTGACACATGGACCATTATACTCGCGTCTGTGCAGACGACAATCTTACGATACTGTGGTCACATCACCCAAAATGAGGAATCTAATAGAACGTATACAAAGTCATCAAGAGGGCAAACATGCACGTAGACGATTACCTAATCAGTCTAATCACTAGACGGACCTAATAAAAACGCAATGTTCCCTGGACCAGTGCACAAGAAACGCTTCTCATAGAGCCTAGGTAGCTAGCTGGGGATTTTCAAGGCGATAGTAAATATGCATTGTTTGAGATTGCATGTTCTGCTTTTGATTCCAACGTCACTTAACATAGGGTGATACTGTAGTCAAACGCTCCCAAATCTTCAAAAAAAGGTGCAGACATATCGCAAGAGCTGTTTTAACTAAATTGGACAAGTGACCGCCCTTCACCATTATCATGACCACGACCACTCTGTCAAGAGTACATGACTTAGGAGGAGGATTATCATTAAGGCCGAGCAACAAGCCACTCAAAATAATTTATTTTAGAAACTTTGAGAAACCCTGGCCGTTTTTGTGCCACATGGTTGAAAACTTAGTCGCTTTACTGCACCGAAGTTGTTTGTTTGTTGTCGCTAATAGATGCAGATTTTTAATGGCTTCTTTTTATATTTTAAGTAGTAACTGTATCACAATACATGTTTGTAAGTAAGATCGATATATTTTTTAAATCAACGTTAAATATTGTCAACTTTTGATGATAATTCATTTTTGTCATATTTTTCAAGTTTTATGAAAAAATAGGTGTTACAGTCTCTCCAGCGTGCCAAATTGTCTATCGATATATTGATGTTCTAAGGTGTTTTATAAAAACGCCACTGTGTCAGTTCGCCTCCAAGAAATGTGAAATTTGGTATAAAACCATATTCCCGGTGACAATAGATTCTTTTGATATTTTGAAGTTGATCTGATGATGAACTTTGAAGGTGGAATCAAGGTCTCAGGATATATTTACTGCAGGAATCTACTGTGCTCGCATTTTTTAAATTTCGAAACATGCTTAAATGAGTCCCAATAATGCGCGGCTCAATAATGCACGACCCATCAATAATGGCCGGCCGATAACTCATGTCACGGACTTGAACTGAATTAAAAGCTCGACGTTTAGAGCTTGATTATTTTTAATAATTAGCATAAATATAATTAGATCTTCTTTTTATGACTTGTAATTATGACTGTATATAAATAGTAATATTACTATTTTACAAAATTTATGTTTATTATAGATTTACTTTCCTCTGTAATTTGGTCACTATTATAACACCAGTAAGAAGAACATATAACTATGATTAAAGCTACAAATTTCATTTAAACTTACCTACCACAAAGACTTTCTGGAAAGAACTTCTGGAAAGAAATTCTGGAAATCACTATGTAAGAAAAATCAAACAAAATTATGAGAAGATGCTCTGTTTATAAACTGTGTGTTGTAAGTAGATGATACTGTAGTTATTAATATTACTTCGCCCCTACTTCCTTTTTTTACCACTGCAGTTCAAAAAACAATGTTCTAAAGACGTAAGTTGCGTTATATAAATTTTATTAAGATTTCAGAGACTTCAGATGGCAAACAATGATCTAAATCACATCCACTGCGAAGAACAGAGTTCCATAATTGAATGACATTGATATTCATTCGTTACATCGCCAATTTTATGAGCAACGCCGCAACGACGAAATGAACGGAATTAAATCAGTTCACTTGATTAATTTCGTGGAATATAATCGTTTTGTGATGACTATTACTGAAATAATTGAGTGTTCCGATAGACTTTTACTTTATTATTGGTAATGATTCAAGGATGACTGACACTTTTCTCACAAGTTTTAGGATTCCGTAGTCAATTCGAGTAAACCTTTTATAATATATAAAATATGTCTGTGCGACATACATAGATAGTCAAAAACTCATCACAAAACATTTTCGAGTGCACTCCCTTGTGTGGGGTATCGTTAAATAAATATTTGAAAGCGAGGCATTGATTGGAACAGTTGTTTGTTTTTTTTACGTGTAAAAAGTAAAGAAAATAACCACACTCTTGCACTTTTCCAATGTTTTTCGTTTTAATTAAAAACTACAATTAGTTTTAAAAAGTCCAACTGGAATAATTGAAGTGTGTGTTTGTACTAATCGACTAAGAAAATTTTGAGATTTAAATCGGTCTGGTATGCCTGAAAAATTAAAATCTATATTTTAAAAAAGGCTTGGCAGTGTTTTTTTATAAACATCTAGTGATAAAATAAAGTCATTCAAACGAAGGATCAAGTTACAAAATATCATTTTCATATATTTTGTGATTGCTGAGAAAAATCAAGATCCCTGCGACTTATTTCCTAAGAACATAATATATTATACTTTTTTCTACTCCCATTTGGTTATTTTCTTAATTCATAACCTCAAATCATATCACAAAAGTATTCATTCCTACAAGTCGTTTTACAATGATCATTTCAAAACGAGACAATTGTACTACAATGAAAATTTAAAAATATTTTTATGGCTTTGGCTTCAAAAATTCAACATAATATGATTATGACAAAATTTCAATATATTTGTATGTAAGTATTTCTTTGTTGTAGAAAAAGTATTGTATGCCACTGCACGCAATTAGCCATTGTAACACTCGTGGTATCTATTGTAAGTAGCACTCATGTTACAATGGCTCTCATTACTTGGCATTGGCATAAATAACTATATTGTCAGATGTCTTCCCTGGCGTTTCTAAACGGTTTAACCTAGAAACTTTAAATTACCCTTGTAAATGGTTCGTAGAAAGAACTCTAAATCAATTTTTGTTTATTATTCTGTGATAAATACTGGCTACGGAACCCTACACTATGCATGGCTAGACTGACGCGCTTTATGGCCGTTTATACGAACGACCTTCTAAAAATAAATTTAAAAAAATCACTTTCTCATACAAATTGAGAAATTACCAAGCATTACGTACTGCTGCAGGATCGTTCGCCTTCGTAAAGCAAGATCTGTTTCCCAGTTTTTATGCCTATACTGTGTACCTATTGCCTACTGACAAATTGAAGTGTTATATTGCCTACTGGATCAACGAACGGGCGGGCATGACATACGGAACTAAGACAGCGTCGCTTACTATCGGCTTCATAAGAAGGTTCAAGGTCACGCAAAGGGCAATGGAGCGTGCTATCCTCGGAGTTTCTCTGCGTGATCGAATCAGAAATGACGAGGTCCGTACGAGAACCAATGTAACTAACATAGCTCTCAGAATTGCTCAAATGAAGTGGTAATGGGAGGGGCAATAGCTCGTAGAACAGATGGCCGTCGGGGCAGTAAAGTTCTCGAGTGGCGACCTCGCACCGGAAAACGTAGCATAGGCGGGTAGGTAGATTCGGACTGATTAATTCATCGGTGGACCGATGACCTGGTGAAGGTCGCGGAAAGCCGCTGGGTGCGGGCAGCGTGGAACCGGTCGTCGTGGAAATCCTTTGGGCTTCGAGGCCGGCATAGGCCTCTTATGGCCTTCTTATGAGGCCCATAGTAAGCGCTCATGTCTCAGTTGCGTATGTCATCACTAGCAACACGCACTGGTCGAAGAACTTGGTTTTAAGATACTGCGGAATTTGGGACGTGAAATATTGCGAAGCTACCCGAACACAGCCCAGCCGAGTTGAATTCGAGGATTGATCTCGTTCTACCTAACTGAACATCATAGGTCCCACAGTGGACGTCCTCGGGATAATATTATGACATATTAATTAATAACCACCTAAAATATCACTCGTATCTTTTATAACACCCTGTGTTATTGATTTATTACAGGAGTGATAATTAAAGAAATACGTTACCTTTATAAAAAGAGTGTGTGGTTTTATGAAACCACGGTAAAAGTGAAACTTTTTTTCACATTATAGACATTTACAGAACAAAAAACGATCATGGCTGCTCTCGTCTTGGAGCTACGGTACAGAGGACGAAACGATCATACCGACCGTCACGCGACACACAGACGAAAAAATTTGAGACGATGTAATAAATGTTTCACTTTAATAATATTTTTTTTTTCTAGCGCCGTTTTTTCCGAGGTATATACTAGACAAAAATTATTACCGCTTCAATGTACAGCGGGCCAGATCGTCTAAAAGTGTTGGTACACCGCTAACATATTCGTCGTCACGCCTCGCGTTATCTGTCCCCGGCAGCCGCGCCCGCCGCGCCCGAGCTCGTCCGTGCAACCTCCAGGGTGTTCCAGGCCCTGCGTGCGCCATAAGAATACGCCGCGCAAGTTACCTATCAATTGTTTATACGAGTACCGCCCCCGCCGCCGGATTGTCTTTGCAAATGTAGGTATATGCATAGAGTCGTAGCGAAAACAGATAAGGAGCTCTTTTGTATACTTATGTTGAGCGGAGAGAGCAGATCATTGTTATAATTTGTGATCAAATCTGTTATTATTCATCACATCAGCTCATATACGTCCCCACCGAGGGGCTCGAGCCTATCCTGCATTAGGGCGATCGGGACTAAGTCGACCACGCGGGCCCAGTGCGGCTTGGTCGACTTCACACACAACCTTCGAGTTTCTTCGCAGGCGTATGCAGGTTTCCTCACGATGTTTTCCTTCACCGTGAGCGTCAGATAAAAGTACATATGAAATCGATATTTGAAAACACATTGGTACGTGGCAGGATCGAACCACGACCTCCCGGACAGGGGGTAGCGGCCCTTGACATTACGCCACCGAGGATCTTCAAGTATTTATTAAATAGAAATAACCGGTCAAGTGCAAGTCAGACAATGATACCTGATCATTTCAATCAAAAGACAAGAGCGACAGAAAAATGTTTTTATACCATAGCTCCTCTAAAAAGCTTATTTTATTCACTGAAAACAGTGAAAAAATTTTGATGTTTGAATTTAGAACACACTAATATATTCCACCTCGCATCTCAGCCTATACAAACCCCTTGCACAAAAAGTACTCGATACAAACTCCTAATCCAAAGAATATTTGATATACAAACTCCTTGTGCAAATAATTCCTCGAGATTTGATTGTTCGATATTTTCGAGAAGTAACATTAGAATAAAAACTGTTTTGTATTCTTTGCTGTCAATTCATTAGTAAATTGGCGCTATTTAAGACGTACAAACACACCGAAAATTACTCTTTATTTTAGTAATTGTTTCAATTTTAGTGAACATTTTAATTACTTATGAAATTAAAGCATTATGGTGTAGAGGAAGGGGCTCTCAGTCTTTTTAATTCGTATTTAGACAACAGAACACAAAAAGTACAAGTGAATGGCACGAACTCATCTGGATCTAAAGTGAAAATGGGTGTGCCCCAGGGTTCCATATTAGGGCCTTTTCTTTTCCTTGTTTACGTAAATGATTTGCCTTTTATGGTGCAACATCTGTCAAATATTGTGTTGTTTGCGGATGATACATCTCTTATTTTTAAAGTGAATAGGAAAGAAAACGAAATTGACGAAGTAAACAACACTCTTTTAAAGATACTGAACTGGTTCACTGTGAACAACTTATTATTAAATGCTAAGAAAACAAAATGTATAAAATTTTGTTTGCCAAATGTAAAAAAGGTCAACAGTAGTGTAATATTAGACAGTAATAAATTAGAATTTGTAAATACCACAGTGTTTCTTGGTATAACTTTGGATGTTTCACTTCAATGGGGACCACACATTGAAACTTTAGCGGGAAGGCTTAGTTCAGCTGCTTATGCCGTTAAGAAAATAAGACAGTTAACGGATGTAGATACTGCGAGACTAGTGTATTTTAGTTACTTCCATAGTATAATGTCTTATGGCATATTACTGTGGGGGCATGCGGCTGATATAGAAACTATTTTCATCCTGCAGAAAAGAGCTATCCGCGCAATCTATCAGATGCGATCACGTGAGTCGTTACAGAATAAGTTTAAAGAAATCAATATTTTAACTGTTGCTAGTCAATTTATATATAAAAACATCATGTACGTTCGTAAGAATTTGCATTTATTTCCTAAAAACAGTGACAGGCATAATTTGAATTTAAGAAATGTAAATAAAATAGATATAGCCTTTTCGAGACTGAGTAAGGTTAAGAAGTCATTTGTGGGGCAGTGTATAAAATTCTACAATAAAATTCCAGAAAATGTAACTAGTTTGTCAGAGAATAAATTCAAGACTCATGTCAAAAAAGTTTTGTGCTCTAGAGGATATTATAAAATAATAGATTATGTGAATGACAAAGATATATATGTTGATTCTATATCAAATACCATTACCTGAGACTGTAATCTGAATCATGACATTATTTGTAATATACAGTATTTTTTTTTTGTTTTGACTATTTAAAAGTGTGTGTAAACACCTATTTGAAATAAATTGTTTTGATTTATATTTTCGCTTGAATGTTTCTTTTTCTCGGAGTCATGCAATAAAGTATAGTATAGTATGCAACTCTTGAATAAAACGGATTTATATAGAGGGCCATTAGAACCCTTCACTTGATCGTGATTCATCTCTATGGCCCTCGCTTTAAATTCTTCCTTTATTCACTAGTAGCATAATATTCTATTTTTTACTCAAGCCGGTTTTTATTATTTATTGTTTATATTTTGCAATTTAAAAAAAAAAAAACTTTTAAATAATCACGCTTGTAGGTGTTACCATTTTTAAGATATAGCAAAAACTGAAAACCTTTAAAACACTTTTCTTGTATGCAGACCCCCTAAGATTTTTTCAAACTTTTTTTTAATAGAAATTCGCCATAATACTTACATAATAACACATAGTATTCTTTAAAAAATTCAGCTGGCAACCTATAAAAGATACAAAGGTCCAAAGGACAGATGGACGGATAGACGGCTTAGTAAAAGGGGTTCCGTTATCTTCTACGGAATTCAAAATACCAGTCGAATAATTTAAAAACTACATGTGCAAAATGTCATCAAAATCGGCCAAACAGTGTCCGCAATAAAAGTTTGAAGTTTGAACTTACAATTAGATGAACGTCCAATACTCACTAGGCTCCTTATACTCCGTACAGGTAGGTACTTTGTATAGATAGGTACTTGTTTTGTTACGCTCAAGTCCCAACTGAAATCATTTATCACAGGTTGTTATCAGTCGAAAAACAACTTGCCCAAATAAAATACGAGTCAAACAAATCTCGGCTCATTTTGGGGCACTCCATCAATAACGAAATGTGTCGGGCATTCTGGGGTCTTTTCAGTGGCGCCTTGAGAAACGACTTCGCGAGTGGCATGTCGGACGTCTAGGTGCACGCTCAATACTGATAGCTGATAGGCGATAGGCCTTTATGACCCATTTACGAATGTCGATGAAACGCGCCCCGGACAGACCCAAACCCGGGAACCCCGGGCTCCGGCATCCTATGACGGGCTACCGGAATTCCGTCGAGTGTCGTTTTAAATTCACACCGCTTGTAAATTTGTGAAACGTAACTTGTTTATACAGAAAGTTTACGGTGTGATTAGTTCCTTTGTTTTTGGACTTTAAATACTTACACAATACGGTCTTTCACTACTTGTTAATTGGGTTACTTTTTAGCACCTGTCAGAAATGAAATTTTGCTCTGAAATTGTTCACCTGCGACCTCATAATCACCATAGTCTTTATCGAACTAATGTGCTTTTTTTTAAACAATATAAAATTTCAAATGAGCAATTTTTTTTTGTTATTCTAGAAGGAATGCTATTTATATGAAGAGTATTCATTAATTATTTTTTTATACAGTAAAATAGCCTACTTTCCATTTTTTAACAATACAAAAATAGTCAATCAGATACCATGAAAATCAATTTAAATTTTTAATGTACTCTCAAAGATAATTATGATGGGAATCAAATCATAAAAAATTACCATATTACTTAGTATCAATCAATATAAAATTAGACCCGGTGTAGGCGGCATGGCCTAACCTTCCTATGATATTTATAGTTGGAACTCTACAGATTGTTTTTTAACGAGTATGCAGTTGCCATCATAAAATACTAACTCGTTTTCAATTAATCCATTCACCCATTCAGCTTCAGCGATGTAAATATACCAGCGGCTACGTTTGTGGCCTTTCCATTTTTCTACTTTCGGTACCTATACTCTTCTGATTGATAAATGAATTCCGCTTTTTTTTTGCCTTTTTTAGGGTAGTAATGTAGTAGTTAAAGCGATCGTAGCTCAGTGCGACTGGCGTAGTTGGGTTGATCATGCGGGTTAACTGACCTGAATCACGGTGATAACCTGGATTGGTTTGAATGTTAGTGGTATTTTTCTCGATTGTTTCCGTGCTTCGCAAGCCACGTTCAGCCGTTGCGTTGGTGCAAGTTGCTATCACTAGATGGCATTCGTTACTAAGTCGTGTCAGATGCCTTGTAGGCGGCTAGAAAAACTACTGAGAGGGGGATTGCCACTAGCCCTATAACCTCCACAAACCCGGACTTGGCTGCTGTGTGTGGACCTTAGCTTCCCGAGTTTCTTCCCGAAGAGATCCGTGCCCCAGGAGTGGGGACTACTTTTATGGCTTGTTAAAAGGGGGTTTATAGCAAAATCAAGTTCTTAGAAATGATTTATCTAAATTATACTTAGTTTGTAAATAGTTCGAAAAAACAAAACAATGACATTATAATAGACTATCTGAGTGAGGCATGACTAGACTAAAACACGTCGTAATTTTCTCGTAGTAGAAGAAAATCGCGAAGTTACCTTTTAACTTACACAATGTCAATTGTGTACGCATATATAAACATAAAACATGAAAAATTAAAGACCTTTGAATGTTACCCAGTAATACTTTTTCCATTTTTACAAGCTTTTGTTTAGTTTCACCTGTCTATAATCATCATGCATTCATGTATCAAATCCTTCAGGTTAAAATTGAAGATATCAAATTAATTAATAATGGCAAGTATTTTCGCTGTATACTGAAATATTGTTTTTTTTTTCTTTTTAAGCAAATGGAGGCGTCAAAAAAAATAAAAGGAAACAAAGTTAATTCCATTACAGAACAAAAAAAACTTGTATTTCTTGCTGTATTGATTTATTATCCTACTAATATTATAAACGCGAAAGTTTGTAAGAATGTATGGATGTATTGATGTATGTTTCTCTTTCACGCAAAAACTACTGAACGGATTTGGCTGAAATTTGGTAAGTAGACAGATTAGGACCTGGGTTAATACATAGGCACTGCGCATCCTTGAAAAGTCATAGATGCGTTGTCCACGCGGGTGAAGTCGCGGGAAACAGTTAGTATAATATAATACAATCAATATAATTTATACTACGATAATCACCATTAAAGTCAACTAAACTTTGTCAAAAATCAACGTTGTTAAACTTAACAGATTATATTCGGCTTGACTGAATAAGCTTCGGCTGGTTTATGGCCGAAAACGAAAATATCGCCGAATATCCATTATTCGGTCGAAATTGGCCGAAAACAAAAATTCTGTCGGTCACTACCTGAAAGGTTGCTAAAAGCCTGTACCTAAAAGGTTTTAGGTTTTTCTTCGCTTGTTTGTTTTACGTTTTTAATTTTCAATTTACGCAATAAAATCTCAATTTTTGCCCAAATGGGATGACAAGTTGAAAATTCGGGAGCCGGGTCGTTCTTTTCACTCTAATACGGTTGAGGGGAGCGATGATGGCTAACTCTCGCGTTATACTCGTGAGTTGACCGGGTGCTGTTCGTGTGTACTGGCCTACTCTTGTTAAAGGCATTAATGACATTAATTGATTTTAATGTATTACTTCTCATGTCATAATATGATTTTCATGTTTATTTTATATCTATGATTGTATTTTGACGTCATTAAATAATGATTGTTTATTTTATTGTTTTTCACAAATGACATTATGTTAATTACTATTATATGACTATCAGAAAAAGTGTAATTTGCACCTATTTTGAATAAACATTTTAATTCTTAATTGATTGTAATAATTCTTAATGGAAGAGTGAGAAGGACACAAATATTTCTATATACACCCTCATAACGAAGTAATAGTTTTTAGTCGTAATGTAGACAGTAGATATAAACTCTTATTATCTGAAAAAGTATACTGGGTATATAAACTTGTATTCAAACTTTAATTGAATCAAAGTATTTGCTGCTAACAATATTCTTTGATTTTATACCTGAATACGTGTCGACTCATAAAAACAAATTGAAATTTTCCCGTGGATCAAGACTCGTGGTGGCCGCGCGGTCGCCCACAGCTCTGACGATAAATCAACTCGACGCTTTTATGTATAAAAAAGAGAAAAAGACTGGAAAAGTCGTTTATTTGTTTCCAAACTATATTCGAACGGTTTCCAAGCTTCAATACTTTAATAAAAATCTTGCTGTGAAATTGAAATTTCACATTTCGTCGCACTGGGCACAGCGTGGAAATGGGGAAGTTTGAATGTTGGGAAAAATGGATAACGGTAAAACTTTTCCAGTTCAAATCTCTAATTAGGTAGAAAACACTCTGTTCGCTAAAAATATGGAAGTCAACCACACTTATGGATATGTAAGGGGGCCTATAATCTTTTGGCGTGCTTACGAAAAGTGTAGTATCCAAGGTCAACATCATTGACCTTACTTGCTGCACTTATGCTTACCTTTTCTACCTCTTCGGAATGAGATAGTCAAAGTTTAATATAGAGCTCGTCACAAGGATTCCGAAAATAATAATATATTTATGCGTAGATGCTCCACGATATCCAACCTGGCTGTTTTTACCGACTTTGTTGCACGTTTTTGTGGACGTCGAGTACACTGATTATTCTAAATGTTTCGACAGACTAAATCATGCTTTTTATGCTAATGATGATTGGTGTGATTCAAACCATCTGAGGAGGTCGCTTCCTCAGATGGTTTGAATCTTAC
This sequence comes from Coleophora flavipennella, assembly GCA_947284805.1. NCBI lineage: Eukaryota > Metazoa > Arthropoda > Insecta > Lepidoptera > Coleophoridae > Coleophora > Coleophora flavipennella. Next base: position 24,799,760 of record OX369308.1, read on the forward strand.
TTACGAGACCAGCATCAGGCAGTGCGTGTTGGTACACACTGTTGCAACTTTTCTGTTTTTCCAACGGGGGTACCACAGGGTTCACTTCTTGGACCTTACCTTTCCATTTTCAATTGCTTTTTAAAATGTAAAACCAATAATTGTAATATTTATGTGTAATAATCTGAGAAATTTGCGACAAGAAAAAATAAATAAATAAATATATAACTTCATTAAAAAAACTTACAGCACTCTTCGTAAGCACGGGCAGTATTATAAAAGGCTGTTACTGTCGCGCTTATTAAGAGTGCAGTAAGCGCATGTGGTTAATATTATTTCAAGTATATCGCGCCTGATATTATGAGTCATTTTTTTTTCTTTTTTTGCTTTGGGCTCTTGGTTTAATGTGATTTAGTCAGTATTTAGTAAAATATAATATTGTTACAAAATAGAAACTTTTAAAAAAAATTGAGGTGTAGTGGGATGCCTGGCAGATGTGAAACTTACTTACTTTTCGCTGGCTCAGCGACCCGATGTGAAACATCGAAACTATTTTGTATAGAAAAATAGGAATGAAAACATGGTTTATTAAATGAGATTGAAAAAATGTTTATTGTCTAATTATTACAATGGTAAGAATTATTAAATTACATTGCTTTGTTGTCGAAAAATAAGCAAATTTTTACCATACTGCTATTCTCATGGTCGACTCTATAAACAGTTACGTCGATGGTGCAACGGCTAGGGCCGCTACCTCCCGTCCGGGAGGTCGTGGTTCGAATCCTGCCATGTACCGATGTATTTTTGGATTTCCATTTCATATGAACATTTATCTGACGCTCTTACGGTCAAGGAAAATAAGGTGAGGAAACCTTCACACGCCTGCGAAGAAACTAAATGTGATAGGCAAATTTTATGATTAGTCATTTTACATACGGTCAGGTAAATTGTATAATTCGTCCGTATGTAAACGATCAGGCAAAATGTAAAATACCGTACGCCGATTCAGGCAATTTGTAATAATTCGTCCGTATGTAAACGGTTAGGCAAAATGTAAAATTCTGTACGCAGATTGTAAAATGCCGAGCAAGGCAAATTGTAATAATTCGTCCGTATATAAACGGTCATTGCCGAGTCAGGTAAATTGTCAAAATGCCGTACGGCAGATTGTAAATGAGCTAGCGAAGCGAGCGATGTTAGGTTCGGTCAGGTTTGATTGAGGTTGTCCCCGCCCTCACATTATATAATTTGCCTGATATTTGCCTGACAGTATGTATAATGACGAATTATACAGTATGCCTGCGACATAAATATCTATAGGTATCACTAATAACAAACGCCTCATCTACTCTTGGCATTTGTCCTCATTAGGCCAATGTTTACCTCTTAAGCGAGCGAGTTTCCTCTGTACTATACTATATCCGCCACGCAAAGAGCTCTACTATTAGTTGACCAAATTGTTCATCCCAGTTTAAGGCACCATGCACACCTAGCAAGGTTTTGTGTGCCGTTATTTGAATGCATCTTAGTCAAAATTAAAAAACAGTCCATGAGCAAACAAGTAGGCTTTAAAAATGTATATGTTTTGTACGAATAATCTATGAAATTTTGATAAATCTAACTGTTCATCTTAAGATGGTCGTCTAATAAGTAGGTACTATCCTAAACTAAGATAGTCGAGACGTTATCTTTTAATCAATTATATGACCTACTACTTCCCATACTTTTCATATTTTCTGAAGTAGTGATTTTAGCTGGCAGGAGGTGGATATAGGAAACTGTGTAAAAAAATCACCACTTAAAAACTTAGAAGTAAAAAAACAGACCAAGTGCGAGTCGTACTCGCACACGAAGGGTTCCGTAACATCGTACAAAAAATCAAGTATCTTATATGAAGGCTTCCTTTAACTTTTATTTTTATTATTTGTTATTAAAGCGGCACTAGAAATACTCCGTAAAAAGAGCACAGCCCACAGACACACACATGGATAGCAGACGCTTAATAATAGTGCCCCTATTGCACCCTTCGGGTAGGGTTCCGTACCTTAACTTCTATCAAAAGGAATCATTTTATCGGAACAATTATTTGAGAAAACCCTCAGTAATTAAAAAAAATATATTTTTAATCAATTTTACACCATAAGGTAAGAAAATAAAAAAAATCATCCCTACTTTACATATGGGAGAAACCCAAATTAATTTTACAAATTTTATCCATAACTTTATAGGGGTTGCAGATTTGTGTAACCGTAGCAAATTTCAGTTTTATAGCTGCAATAGTATGAGCAAAGCGGCTGTGATATACCCACGGACAGACTGACGGACGGACATAGTGAAAACCCTGAAAAGAGGTATAAAGGTAGGTATAATATTTTAAAAACTTAGTCATCTAGATTCGATCTTGCTGTTAAAAATATATGAGTGGTTGATAGAAAAGATGTAACAACAAATAAAACTGCTCGTCACTTCTTCTATTTGTAACCTCACTGCCCAAAAAAGATGGTACTGTTCTTAGGGTATTATGTTTCTTTGGCTGAGTCTTGATGGATTTTGGAGTGCGAGATGTCCTTAGTCATTTAGATTGGATTTTGCTGTTCAAAATATATGAGTGGTTGATAGAAAAGATGTAACAACAAACAGAACTGCTCGTTACCTCTTCTATTTGTAACATCACTGCCCAAAAGGATGGTACTGTTTTTAGGGTATTATGTTTCTTTGGCTGAGTCTTGATGGATTTTGGAGTGCGAGATGTTCTTAGTCTGTTTCTTTGGCTGAGTCTTGATGGATTTTGGAGTGCGAGATGTTCTTAGTCATCTAGATTTGATCTCGCTTTTAAAAATATACGAGTAGTTGATACAAAAGATGTAACAACAAAAAGAACTGCTCGTCACCTCTTCTATTTATTACCTCACTGTCCAAAAAGGATGGTACTGTTTTTAGGGTATTATGTTTCTTTGGCTGAATCTTGATGGATTTTGGAGTGCGAGATGTCCTAAGATTCGTCTTAACATAGGATGCATTTTTACCCGATTCCGAAAAAGAGGGATTATGTTTTTATGCAGACCGGTTTGGATTTTTATTTATTACTGGTCTTGGATCGAATCCTGCCACGTATCAATGTATTTTAGAATTTTGATTTCAAATGTATGTTTATCTGACGCTCTTTCGGTGAATGAAAACATAGTGAGGAAACCTGTACGAAACTCGAAAGTTATGTGTGGAGTCGACCAACCCGTACTGGGCCCGCGTGGTCAACCTTTGGCGCGATCGCCTTAATTCAGGGTAGGCTCGACCACCTCGGTGGAGACGTATATGAGCCGATATGATGATCTCTTTAAAATCCAAAAGTTAAATAAAACTAAAATAAATAAATAAAATAGGTATTTACGTGTGAATCTGATTATATTAGGTTAATAGTTTTGCTCTAATTCTGTCCATCCGTCCAAATTTCGGAGCCGTTTTACTCGAAGACTTACTTGTGTGAAAGGCATGTCTATACAAATCGGTGACTCCTTTAAAGTAATGGAATAAATGCTTCAATTAAGGGTTCGTAAGGAACATTTTTTGAACAAATTATTAGTTTACGAAATATATAGATAGGTTCAAAGTGGTAACCCTTGTGTACCCTGAAGACGCCAACGGGCCTCTATAAAACCTACGCTGTCTGTCCTCCGACCTTTTGAAGGTTGTATCTATTGAACCGTAATGCATTAGTCGATTGAAATTTTCACATAAATATATGTTGTTATGGCTCCATTGCATTGGAGAATCTTGGTAAGCCCGCTTCCATCTTCGGCATCATCGTCACTTACCATCAGGTGAGATAATGCAAAGGGCTTACCAATTGTTAATAAAAAATATATATTTATAATAAAAATCAAGAAAATTAAAAAATAAGGGGTATTTACCTTTGTATTTACAAGATACGAGTTGTTTTAAAAGAGTTTTTATTTTTGCTCTATTGTTAAAACGGTAATACATGTAATTGTCAAATTGAGAATGGTTTCAGAAATCCTAAAATCAAACAATTTTGATGTGTTTCAATTTGTCATGTGAGTCACACTCGCGTTAAGGATCCCGAATGAATAAAAAAAAAAAACTGTTGTTCTCGTTAAAGTGCTTTGATCGGAGTTAATCAGTATGTGTCTTTGTTGTGGAGAGGTGTGGTGGTACGGAACCCCCGGTGAGCGAGTCTAACTCTCACTTGGCCAGTTTTTATTGTTAGAGTTACGTGTCCACTACGTCGCTGCTAGCAAAACCGCTTTTTCAGGAAATCTTAAAGTAAAAAGTATTGGGTATGATAATCAAAATGTCCTAAGACATCAGCAAACATTACTTCGTTTAAAAAAAAAACACAAAAGCACTTTGGGAGTGCCGACAGAAGTTAAAACTTGAACAGTTAGGCCTTGTACCCAGAGACATTAAGGTGTCGTTACAGTGTCGCGAGTTGAATGTTTTTTTTTCCTTTTTCCTTTTTTTTCCTTTTTTTCGTCGGTTGCTCAACCGGTAACGACTCGGTCCATCTAACCAGAGGTACCGGGTTCAAATCTGGACGGCCAATGTACCAATGAGTTTTTCAAAAACTTACGTACATACGACTTACCGATTGCTTTAACGGTGAAGGAAAACATCGTGAGGAAATCTGCACAGGCCTGCGAAGAAACTCGAAGGTTGTGTGTGAAGTCGACCAACCCGCACTGGGCCCGCGTGGTCGACTAAGGCCTAATCGCCCTGATTCAGGGTAGGCTCGAGCCCCTCGGTGGGGACGTATATGAGCTGTTATAATAATAAATAAAAAGAAGGTCGCGGGAAGCTGATTGATGCGGGCAGCGCATGACCTGTCGTTGTGGATATCCTTGGGGGAGGCCTCTATTCAGCAGTGGACGTCCTTTGGCTGATATGATAATGATGATGACGATGATGATGATGACAACGTTCAGATGAAAAACTCATGCGTCTATTCTTTATGTGAAATCAGCAGCATTGTACGAGAGTTTGGTCATATAAAAGACTTTTTGAGGGAAGGGGTGGGGGGGGGGGGGGTTCCCCTCATAAAACTGAACAACTACCTATTGTTCAACAACTTTGCCAAAATAAAAATTAAAAAAATATGCCCATACAAAGTTGACTAATCAGATGATGTGTTTGTTTAAGAAGTCCATATATTTATCAAAATTTCAGCAAAGTTACACAAAAGTTGTTTAAGAGTGGAAGACCCCCAAAAATATGCTCTGGTTTACCTAACACCTTGTACAAAATTGGTGTAGATCCTGCTGGGGGTTCTACTCGTCATAGTAAACAACTTTCAACAAGGAACCCATTAGTCAATTCTAAAAAAAAAATTGAACACTCCATACTTAAAACGTACAAAATCGGTCGATCAGCTGATCGATTTGTATGAAGAGTAAAAACAAATTTTACGTTTTCAACAAAGTCGTAGAACAAAAGTTGTTCAGTATGATGAGTGGAAGCCCTAGTTAACGGGACTTACACCAATTTTGTTACACCTGTATAGACTAAGGCGACTTTGTTTTAGAAATCCATCGTCACCCGACCCTATATAGGTAGATACCTACGCTCAACGAAAATTCACATACTCTGTGGTGCCGAGTCTGGTAAAAGCTTTTATGAAATCAACTATAATGATTATTTTTTGTGTACATAATTAAAAGGCTGGATCTTATAACAGAAAGAATAAAGGTATTATAGTGGTATTCCGTCTATTTTTACAGTTTTATACGCTGTTCTCTTATTTTGAAGAGAATCGTATGTATAAACTTCATGGACCACATTGCCTACCTGTAATATAATTTTGAGAGCATCCCACAAACATCCGCATTTAGCCCCCGGCCCGAGGCTCATAATCGTAACTCTATTATATTGACAATAAAATCTTACCTTTCAAGTCCGGCACGACACACAAGCAAGCCACTTAACAGTCATGTTCACTTAAAGTCATCATCATGCGGTAAAAGGTCAATGCACCGAGCGTTAGGGTTGTTTCGATGTTTGTTTTAAATAGACGAGGTACACATTCTCGACGTCACTAGGAGACAGCGCGACACGGCGACGGCGGCGGCGCGGGATCGAGTGCCGGCGCTAGGCGAGGATGTGAGGTCCAAACAGAGCTGCCGGCCCATTTATGCGAGTTGGGGTGGAAACGCGCAGGCGTCCAGCACCCTGTTGCTTCGTAATGACGTACCTCACCCTGCATCTTATCGATACAGTTATGGAGAACATCACGCGAGTGTTAAGTTTGGTGTCTCATTACGGCAAGAGTGTTTTTTTTTATAAAATGTATGAGTGTTTTAATTCGCACCGGTCTGTCCTTAACCTTACGTTCTTTATAACGTACATATTGAAGTGCAATATCCAGTTTTTCATAATTTTCATTGTTCTTATATGTTACTAGCTGTAGCCCGTGACTTCGTTTCCGCTTTATTACCTATCTCTATCTTACCTACCTTATTTCTTGTCTACATCAAAAAACATCAGTGAGACATGACTTCTTTTTTCATATTTCATAATAAGAAGAAGATGTATGTATAATTTTACTACGCCAATACATAAAATCATTTTTTTTTCCAACAACAGTATTCAGAAGGTACTGTAACAAAAAAACATTAAAAGTACTAGATATGTTGGAGTGATGATTGCGCCTGAAGTAAGATATAATTATAGTAGTGTTTGTCACCAGTAAAGAAAGAAAGCCAACAGTACTTTATTATAATTATTTTTCCAAAAATATTGCAGACCTCAGTGACCAAAGAATTACAACTTTAATGTCGATACCGCCATTGCGCGCCGATTCGTTGTCGCATCCCTAGCCGCGACCTCTTCTCACACCCATACAACCTGTAACACCCCCGCCCCATCGCTTAAATACGGACTTATCAAAAAACTTATGTTTAACTTGGATGTCGTTATAAGTTCGCCGCAGTCCTGATGTGAATGGACGACGACAGGTTGGTCAAGTGGGCAACAGAGGAAGATAAGTTTTTGGGTTTAGTGATAGGTACTACTTAATAAAACCTAAGTAAGTAGTTGGCCCCAAACTAAACCTCACGCGCAGAATCCAATTATATTCAGATTTGCCCGTTGTTATGGTTTTTGAAATTCAAACTTATCATAATTTTCTGAGCCAAACTCAATCAGTATAATAAATAATTGACAGTTTAGAAAAAAAACTCATTTTTTATATTGTCATCGGTTTTTAATATCTGTGTTGCTGAATAAATATTCGATTTAATCCGACGTCTTTGAGTGGGTAACAATCACGTTTAAACATTTCATTGCAGTTACATGCAGGTGAAGCTAATATAAAGTGTACAATGAGACCCAGTTTGAAGATTAACCAGCAACAATTACCTATTATCGAACAAAGGTAGGACCGAAGTCTGTAATTCAGTTTTACACCAGTCGCGCCGACCAGTCTGTGATATCAAATTTTCCTTCTCAAAGTTTAATAGATGGATTTTCCGCTATATACTCTATTAATTTTTGGTATCGCGCCTTGGATTTATCTTATATCTACTACTTCATAGTAGTAGATAAACTACGTGAGGTTTTTTTCAGGATTTTTTGACCCCCCCTCCCCCTCTGGTGAGATTTCGTGAGATTTTCCTCAACTCCCTCCCCCCTCCCCAAATCTCACGTGAGATTTTTAAAATTTGTATTTTAGCTGGAAACGCGTTGGATTATAAAAAAAGTCTAATAAAAGTTTGATGAAACACGAATTTTTTCAATCTTCAAATTGCTATAACTTTTAAATGAATCAAATAATTTTCACGCGGTTTGCGGTGATTGATGTAGTTTTTTAAGCTTAATAAAAAAAATGAACAAAATTTGATTTTTTGAATAAAAAAATAAATTATTCTGATAAAACATTTCGGAGTTATTACAAAAAAAAACGCAATCGAAGAGCTACTGTGCTGCTCTGCGGGGTTCGGAAAAATACGACAAACACTGTTGTGTGAAATTTCGCCATATTTTACACCGTTTTCTACAAGAAAACAAATTACGTGATATTTGCAAAAACCCCCCTCTCCCCCATGTGGGATTTGGAAAGATTTAGCTTGACCCCCTCCCCCCCTTAAACACCTCACGTAATTAATGGACGCCCCCTTAGCCGCCCAGCACCACACAATATACCAATAAAAACTTAAGTGGCAGAGGGCAAGGCACATAGCTCGTAGAACAGGTCGTTGTGGTAGTAAAGTTCTCGAGTGGCGACCGCGCACCGGAAAACGTAGCGTAGGCAGGCCTCCCACGCGGTGGACCGATGACCTGGTGAAGGTCGCGGGAAGCCGATGGATGCGGGCAGCGCAGGACCGGTCGTCGTGGAAATCCTTGGGGGAGGCCTTTGTCCAGCAGTGGACGAAGTATGAAGTCACTTGACAGCTGTAACTTTTTGGGTACCTAAGTACCAACCTACATAATAAACATAATATGATGAAAATTTTATCGCCTTCTTAGCGTAGTGGTTACTACACTCGCTTCTCACCAGGAGGTCGCGAGTTCAATTCCCGGTGGGGTATAACTTTCTAAGTTGGTTGGCGGTAGAACATTTATATGGTCTTTACCTTATAATCAAAGGGTCTTAACCTATGAAATTGCCGATTTTATAAAAGAGTTTAAAGAAGAAAAATAATATTAAGAACTAGTCATTAAAAACAAACTTTATTCTCAAAATAGCATTAGACTATTAGATATTAAATGGTGGTATACATATGCCTATTGTTTAGATATTTTGAGAGCATGGTGGCTTTAACTCCATGAAGTCGGGTTTTTTTACCTAAAAAAATCACCTTTATTGAGGCAAAAAATACACATTATTAATTTTAAAGCTATCGCAGCAGCTTCCTTGTTACTAATGTCATATTTGAGAATACCCCGCATAAGATTTCGTCACTTTCAGGAAAATTCAAGATAATTAACTATTCTGAAAAATTGGCCCACATCTGACCACTAAGAAAACGCCTTTGTTCCATCCAAAGGTACATAGCTCAGGGGATTGGAACATAAAAGACACGCCACTACCCAACTAGCAAAGTTGTCCTATAGTTTAGAGATTAAATAACATTTGGTTATATAGATGTTATATAGTGGTATCTCAAATTTCAAGGAATTGTGTAACAGTATTTTATACGAACGTGTGGTCGTATAATACTTTAGTCATTTAATTTTGTCCAGAAAACGTTTACACGATCAAATTATATGACCATCTTATAACAGTCGCAGCTATGGCCTTTACAGAACCTTTTTATACAACTCTTTGTCCTTTAAACGAAATATATATGATTATCGTGTATTAATCTCGTTTACGACCACTTTATGACTTTTTGACAGTTAAACAACTCTTAAAAGATGAACTTTTAAATGTCACAATTATGTCTGCTAAAAGACTATCTTGTGGTTGCGACTTAAAGTGATATAGATGTAATTTATATGACGATAATCAGGAGGTTGTAATGGCGACCACAAAACTGCTTTTGGTCAGTAATAAGATTTTTACTTGACAATCATATAAACGTCATAAATTTACCTTTTACAAAACGTATTGTCCTGTACCCGTTTTGTATAAGAACTTTTGAGAATGCTTACACGACTTTTATACAATGTTTAAAAGACGAATATTCAGATGGATACGCTTTAAATAACTAAAGGTTTTGAAAAGGTTTTATAATTTATTATTATAAATACTTTAATTATTTAATGGTTTTACGTGCTACTCTTTTACAAACTGAACTTGTATATTTTCCTTTGTTGTGATTTTTTTAGTTCGTTTTTAGTTAAAATTAAACAGTTCTAAGTTAAAAATTTATCAACGTTTACAATCACTACCATATTGTTATTTCAATGAAATTTTTGTGCCACGGATTTTTACTTCTTTAACGGTACCCTGAAAATGGCGGACAGCAAATAAATTAAAGTCGTGTAATGTGACTTACAGTCATAAGGTGTCTTATAATAGTTATCATCACTACCTAAAGTTGCATTAATGTAATATTAAAAATAACATAAATAAATAATATAATTAATTAATATTATTCTGCAATAATTCGAAGGGGGCATTAAAAATTATATAAAATAACATTAATAATCGTCGAGAAATTTAATTCCCATTAGAAAAGGTAGGTACTAAGAGTTACTAAGACCAACTAATATATTAACTTTATTGCTAATAACATTTAGTAATAAACATGGCAGATATAATAATTTGATTAAACAATTTTTAAATAGTTATTATCTTACACTTCACTCACATCCACTGAACTACGTAGACATCAAGTATCCGTGTAAAGGTTATGCCAATGATTACTTCACAATTTTTGTAAAGTTATATGACGTCTAATAGATTACTATACGACAAGATGGTCATATCTCAATCACTTTCATGATTGCTATACGAATGTATTTTGTATATTTGATATTTATATGACTGTTAACTTCCTAGTATTCATTAATACGACCTTAACACGTCTGCTATACGACTGTAAGTTTTATAACTTCCGCCTATTTCGCGTCGTATAAACGTTAATACGATTGCAATACGACCAAAATGTTCCAACCTCAGGTTGTGACCAAAACGTTTTCTCGATCATTATACGATCAAACTTTGCTCGTTGGGTAGTTACTAATAAAAGACCATAAGTAGTGTCATCATAAATTCATTAATAAAAACAATAACTTTTTTACTGTCAATAAAAATTGGCATTGAACTTCAAAAACTGAATCGGCAATTCCATAAGTAAATACCTATTATAAGCTCGCCTGGCTAGCTACCAATCGACTTACATCAATGATAACGGCATGAAGATAATATAACCAGTTCCCCATTGCGTTGAGGAATCTTGGCAAGCTCACCTTTAGTACGTGGCACGATGTCAAGGGTTTACCAGTTGTGGATAAAAAAATATAAAAAAAATTATTTTGAGAGTTTGGAGGATAGTTTTTAATCCAATTTAAAAAATTGCGTACCTAACTTAGACAAACGGCAATAAATTTTAAAGTTTGTGCTTCGAGCGGCCTAGCCTCGAAGGGAAACTTTTTAAATATATTAAAAAATTTCCGCACAAACACGCTGCATTTAAACGTCGAAAGGCATCTGAGAAGTTGTTTATGTACCTGCTTCATGCTTACCAACTGCAACGCAAGCGTTTTATGCGGCCTCTTTGTTTAAAATACGACTATTTTATACTTATTTTATCTTTGCATCAAAAGAAGGGTATAAAAGTATACAAAACATTGATAATATATTTATAAACTAGCTGATTCCCGCGGCTTCACCCGCGTGGACCACATTTCTATGACTTTTCGAGGGTGCGCAGAGCGGCTCGCGAGCGTGGTAAAAAGTAGCCTATGTCTTAACCCAGGTCCTAATCAGTCTACCTACCAAATTTCAGCCAAATCCGTTCAGTAGTTTTTGCGGGAAAGCGTAACAGACAGACAGAGTTACTTTCACATTTATAATATTAAGTAGGGATTAGTAGGGATTAGTAGGGATTGTAGCAGGCCTCTATTGTTGATAATCAATCGAATAAACACGAGTGTATAAAATTACAAGTGTAACAAAGCGGAGTTCTATAGCGTGGGTAAAAACAAGTTTAATAAAATAAACTAGTTAATTGAACACATAGTCTGCCGGTGTACCCTTGCGATCACATTAGCGGGGTTAGCCTCAAAAACCCGGCTGCTTATGACGCTCGGAAGAACAATTCAAATCCACCTCGCACTCTAAAATTTATAAAGCTGTTTAGGCTACAGGCTCAATGAAAAACAGAGATAAGTATATATCCTCCCAAATAATATTAGGTGTAGTGCGTGCCACTAACTAAAATGAGAGTCTACCACGTGAAACATTAAAAAGACAAAGTAAGAAGATGGTTTACGACATATACAACCAATTTTAAAAGAAGCAAAGGATTATGGATAATTATTTAATATGGATAACTTTTTCGTACACTCCTACTTTGTCTTTTTAATGTTTTACGTAGTCTGTCAAGTCTCATCTTTAGTGGCACGCATTATACCTTTCTTCTTGGGCAGTCGGATAAAAGCACAGCGCGGCATCACAGTGTAAGAATCCATACAGAGGTCCAATGACTTTCATGTTTTGCGTAAAATCTGACATCACTAGTACTGGTGACATCGGGCGCTGTGCTGGAATTTTCCCGAACGGTGACGAGGGCAATTGGTGCTCAACCTCCCCATTCTAGCCCCTCGGCACCCACACGTTTGCCGTCTCTAGACGTCTCCGTTGGACGACTCTAATCATTCTTTGAACTGTGGCAGCGTCATGCGTCAAATTATACTCATCTCAGAATCTTCTTAAAGAAGTACCCTGTCTTTTGTGTATTGAACTCTATCTTAAATTTTAAAAAAAAATCTAATGAGAGCCCGTCCGGCCGTTCTATCCAACCGATTTGCTTATGTGCCTTTTTATTAATAATTGGTAAGCAATGTTGTTGACGTAAAGACGTATCTTTAAGCATTGGAAATCATCCACAAGCCGCTTGCGGCTCACGCACTGCACCTCTTGTTCTGATTGAGGTACGCGGTTCGTTTTGGTCTAAAAACACTCACTGTAATGAGCTCTTTCATTTGAGCTATTGCTCACTTAAATTGGTAGTGTTGGAGGGAAGCTAGGGGCGGGGGGGGCTTGGACATTCAACGCGCACATTCTCGCACACCGCGCAACATCGATGGCGAGCTGCTTGCAGCTGGCTTATCGCGCACCCTCAAAGTCCATGTGGTGGAGCCGTGGGCAAAAGTTTGTCATCGATTAAAAACAATAGTTAATACCCATTTTGTTTAATTCGATGATATTTATCATAGATCTTCACAAATCTGTCATTATATCTTTATACCTTATATGACATATTCTGACTGCCGACCTCAAGGATGATGACAACATCGAAAAAGAGCAAAGAGCGCTGTGTCGGTCAGAGGAGAATTAAAACTAACTTTCTTTTGTAATATTGCACTTCATACTATACGTGCAGCCTGTGTGAGCAAATTTATACGCAGAAGTCGAACAGCACTCTTCGGTTCCAGTTTAACAACGCTTTTCAGGCGTTCTTGGGCTACCCCGTTTTTGTAACGCATCAAGCATGTTCGCAGAAGCACGCGTTGACTACTTCTTTGCTGCAATGTGTAAAAGATGCGCGTCCATGGCGCACCGCGTGCCAGCCAGCCCTCATCTGATTCCGAGCAGCTGCATCGCGAGCAGACCCACTGTTTATATACAGCGAATTTGTTGGCGAATTGTTGCGCACACGCCATGGAAGCTTTGTAACGTAAGAAACCCCGCAGCAGCTCGTGGTTCAACGCGTCCACGCAGGCAAAGCCGCGGGAATCAACTTGTTATAAATAAACATCAGCCAAAAGACGTCCAATGCTGAAAAAGGTCTCTCCCAAGGATTTCCACAACGACCGGTCCCGCACTGATCGCATCCACCATCTCCCCGCAAACTTCACCAAGTCGTCGATTCATGTGTTAAGGTTAAATATAATATCAGTTTTAAAATTGATACTTATTTTTACTTGAGTTACTCAACCGATTCAAAAAAATGTGTTATTAATAGAAAGTTAATCCCTGAAAAACAGGCCAACAATAGTTATTTATGATACAAGGGTGGTAAAAAGGTCAGTAACAAACGAGTGACATTTGTAAGCCCGAGCCGCAGGCGAGGGTTTACCGTTGTCACGAGTTTGTTATTTCCTTTTATACCTATGTATCATACGAAGTTTTTCAATACAATTGTGAGAAAATAGATAAAATAAAAAAAAAAACTACTGTGACAGACAAACAAAATACATGGGTAGGTACATACCTATCAAGGTTTCAGCAACCAAAGTTTATTTTACGCGACTTGTGTCTTATTTTAAATGTCCGGGGAGTAATCGCACTTTGTTTTTCCTTATACATAAACATAAGAATATTTTTTTATTACATTTATATTAACTATTCTTAATTTTATTAATTTTCACAACTAAATATCTCAATTCAGTTTTAAGAAATTTGCGCCATATTTTAGCTAGCACACGCACGCAAGTTTTTTTTATCATCATAATGGCTTGGGATACTTAACCTCTATAGAAATGTTGACCTATTCCTTGGTGTAACCGGTTCCATTAATTCATATTTTTTTCTCTTTCTTCACAAAGATATAACCCAAAGAGAATCTAAACAGCTAGCGTTATGTACTAACCTCACGGAGGAACTACCTATCTCTTTTAAAATTCTCTTTTCAAAGGTCTTAAAGAAGATTCTGTATCTTTAGGTTATTATATTTTTATTTCCTCGAAATGTCTTGTTCCTCCGAGCTAGAAATTAGAAAGTAAGTAAAAGCACGTGAGCGGTAAAATCAATTTTGCGCACACTTTACTGGCATATAAAGGACCACTTTTCGAGCAACTGTATTGAAAATTATAAAAATGATTTTTCTAAGGTCGCAAGTTGTTTAAGGTTAGCGCACCGTGTACACTCGAATTAAGTTTCATAAATTGTATCCATGTGTCGGCGAGCTCCGTTCCGTTCCGGTGCCGCACTGACCAGAAGTCTTCTGCAAGGGAATTGATATCGTATAAAGGAGGACGTCAAGGCTAAAGCACCCGTTGCTGCACCTGGCATGCGACGGTACTCCTGAGTAAATTCGGTCTGCTACCTCAGATTCCCGCTATCGACTACCAGGCACATCCAACGGTAGCTACGTTAACAACATCTGTGGTGTATCAGCAATCACTATCTGCCATTATGCGACAGAAATCTACCCAAGACACCAGTGGCCACGTAGATGCGATCAGGAGTGTAGACTAGTCGCAGTTAGGATGGGAGTGACTGGATCTTGAGCCGACAAGTATACTAGCAACGAGTCAGCATATTAGGAAGATAGATATTATAATTTGTGTGTCATAGATACAGGGGAGGAATAATACTGCTTATCAATGCGTCTGCATGCTTGCCGTAACTCTTTTTTTTCTCTCCTTTATTATTTTCTAGTATTGATTGTTGTTGCGATGAGCTATTATTCTCAAAGTCGTCGCTGCGTGTCATCGTTTCACCGTTTTGACAGATGTTGCTGTGAATTCAAACTGATGTTGTCGTCGTGGTCTTTTTGTGATGATGTTCCCATCGAAAAAAAATGGACACTGGGCTATTCTTCCGTTGTCAATCGATGTATTGGTTACAAGCCGTGCGATGAGTTTGTATGTATCGTCGTATTGGTTACAACCGGTCGGTCATTTAGTTGAGATTTTTTAAATAGGTTTTATTTAGATATTCAATAAAACTTTTTTTGAAATTTGGAAACACGTTCCAGAAACTAATATACGTGTTTGAAATTTGTCATATATCCTTAAAAATGTTTTTAAAATTGTCATAAATTTTAAAGAAGATTTATGTGCAAATCTTTGAGCCTACGTCACTATGAAACTACATATTTTTACGGAAAACTGACAAATCACTAACACAGATATCTGTTTTCTAGAAAGTGTTCAAAAATTTTTAATAATTTTATTGAAAAGATAAGATGGAAACATTTAAGAAGCAAACTTCGAGTCTATGGAACGCGCTTGAGATACAAACTTTATAGGTAATAAACAAAAAATGTTACAAGGAAGATCGAAAACAACAAACAAAAAAGTGTGCGTGTCAGCTCCAACGTACGGCAGGAGTTTACTCACGGTGTAATATATTTCATTATTATTATAACCATTATTTTAATATTCCAATTTTTATTGATTACTTACCTATTTTTTATTTCTTTTTCTTACGCTTTCTTTCGCGGTTCAGGTTGTATGGACATGGAGTTTTAGCCTTTCTGATATAAAATGAGAGGAAGTTAACACCCGATTTCACTCCTTATATATTGTTCGTACCCCGTGCTATAAATAAAAATCAATTCTAAAGGAGTAAATCCAAAAACAAAATTAGTGACAAATCGAGGCAGAGCGCGGGCTGCACGTAGGTATAACTTACCTTCTTGAACTTCTCCTTTTTATTTCGTCTTGAAGTTTATTTCCATTAAACAATCAAATGAGTTATCAAATAAGATTGTGTAGAGTACTGACATGAGTTTTACGTAATTATCATTGAATTTGACAAAATTCACGAGTTACCCATCAAAAACTCATTCTCCTTGAGGACAATCAGATAAATATTTAGTGACTGACTCGGTGGCTCAGTGGTTAGTGTCGTTGACTACTGATCCGAGGGTTGTGGGTTCGATCCCCACCCAGGGCAAGCATTTGTGTGATGAGCAGATTTGTTTGCTGTGTGTCTGGGTGTTAAATATCTATATATGTATGTATTTAAACGTATATAAGTATGTATATCAGTCTCTGGTAACCCATAACACAGGGAATCCTACTTTGGGGCCAGGTGACCATGTGTGATTTGTCCCAGAATATTTATTTATTTATTTATTTACATCTCATGTTTACATTGAACGTCGATATCACATGTCCACCAAACGGTAAAATTGTAGACATAATAAAACATACCTACGTATACTTATGTCTGGGTTGTATGTACCTACAGGTTATGATGAAAATTTTTGGGACCCAATATTTTTTATTAAAACCTTCGAAAAAAATCGACTCTCCATTTAAAGGTGGTATGATCGTCTTGTATGTTTTTGGAGTTTTTTACTTAGTAGTTTACAAAGCGGCGTGACGTATTGTCAAACGGCTAATTCTACAATATGGTTGCGACAAATACATCCACACTTCCCAAAATCGGTTAGGCTAGCCTAGGCCTAGGCCATACTCCACACACGGATGGAGATTAGCGCCTAATGTCATATATTTTTATATTTTATCATTAGTAAAAGTAACCGGTACCAACGGTGTAAGCACGGGAACGGTCGAGATTAAGCATATGCAAATTACAGACAAACCCTTAGGAATGTGCATCAGTTAATCTGCGCGATTAACGCGAATCTCACGCAAGCCACACTGAGCTGCGACCGTTTCTTGATCGACTTGTATGAGAAGTTTTTTTTTGCCGTTTAGCTATGAATTCATTAGACATGTTCAACATCCCCGTCAGGAAACCTACTCGAACCCTGTATGTGGAAAGCGAATTCCTGTCCAAATTCCTTTAGCGATCAACTCGGGCGCACTTCTGCACGATTTGCCGCTGATTACCTCCTGGATCAAATGAATTCCTAGCAGGAAAAAGGGAAAACAAATCGTTACGGGTCTCGCCTTGACGCGTACATTTTGAACCTTTGAATTTTTATTACTACTGTTTGTTTTGGTCACGTTCTGCGACAATCTGTGAAGACAACGAGAGAATACAATTTTGTCTTTACGTGAATGTTCGTAGAAGAAGTGCAATGTCACACTGACATTGTATCTTTGCCATCATAATATTTTTTACTAAAAAAAATGCTCTAACGACTTCAACGAAAGTTTGTACTTTACTAAAATTTAATAAAATCTACTATACCCCTGAAAAATTAGGAAAAATGTGAATAAGTTACCGCACACGTAAACCCTTTTTTTATTTTGTTTGATTACCTTTAATTTTTGATTTGAGTAAACGGTTGGAGCTCAGTGCAACTCGCGTGGTTGGGTCGACGACACTGGTTAACTGACCTAAAGCACGGTCATTACGTCACCTATTACGGTTCATGAAATACAGCTTGGTGACAGACAGACAGACGGACAGTGAAGTCCTAGTAATAGGGTTCCGTTTTTAACCTTTGGGTACAGAACCCAAAAAAAATGGCGTAGTGCAAGTCGAACTCACCTCCGCCACCACCTCTCCACATAAGTTGGTTTTGATACTATTCATTACACAACAACAACAAAAATTTGCTCGGACTCCTTGCTGTGAGTGCGACTCACACTTGGCCGGTTTTATTATTTTTTGTTTCTTTTAGGAAAAATTAAGTTTTACGCTTCTATGTATTACCATTTTTACCATAAAGCAAAAACAAAAGAAACATAGAAAACACCTTTCCTTTATTTTTTTTCTTTTTTAATTATTTTTTTAGAGTTTCGTACCTTTTATTCACTTTAAAAATAAATATTTAAATTAAAATAAAACAAATATCCTAGGGGGCTTTAACAAATGTGATTTTTTTGCTCGATATTGATAACGGCAACAGGTAGACGCTTGAAATATGCACAGAATATTAAGTTGTGTTATTCACTTTAAAAATAAATCATCATCATCATCATTACAGCTCATATACGTCCCCACCGAGGGGCTCGAGCCTACCCTGAATCAGGGCGATTACATACTTACCGATTGCTTTAACGGTGAAGGAAAACATCGTGAGGAAACCTGCACACGCCTGCGAAGAAACTCGAAGGTTGTGTGTGAAGTCGACCAACCCGCACTGGGCCCGCGTGGTCGACTAAGGCCTAAAAATAAATAATTAAATTAAAATAAAATTATTATTAAAGGGGAGAAACGTGATTTTAATAGATCATCATAATAGCTGAAGGACATCCACTGCTGGAAATAGGCCTGTAGGAAACGACCGGTTCTGCGCTGCCCGCATCATCATCATCGGTCCACCGAGTGGGAGGCCACCTACGCTACGTTTTCCGGTGAGCGGTCATCGAGAACTATACTGCCCTGACGGCCATCTGTTCTACGAGCTATGTGCCTCTCCCCCCCCCCCCACTGCCACTCAAGTTTACCAATTCTGAGAGCTATGTCGGTTGCTTTGGTTCTCCTCGTTTCTGATTCGATCACGAAGAGAAACTCCGAGCATAGCACGCTCCATTGCCCTTTGGGTGACCTTGAGCCTTCTTATTAGGCCCTTAGTAAGCGACCATGACTCAGTTCCGGATGTCATCACTAGCAACACACACTGGTTGAAGACCTTGGTCTTTAGACACTGCGGTATCTGGGACGTAAAGATATTGCGAAGCTTCCCGAACGCTGCCCAGCCGAGTTGGATTCGAAAGTTGGATTTGATTTTAATAGATAAAGGTACGAAACCCTTCGTTCGCAAGTCCGAATCGCACTTGGCCGGTTTTTTTATCCTCTCTATTTAGTTTTTTGTTTAAATTTTGTGAAATTCAATCTAATATTGGAAAGACACCCGTGCCCAAGCAGTGGGGATGTTTTTTTTTTAAATAACTTTACATTTAAATATTTACGTTAATTTGTATGAAAAACTAGTAAATCTGATTAGATATGGAGCCTCGTGTCGCTTTAATCGGTTAACACCGTGAGCGCCGTCCGCGCAGCGTGTCCTGCCGCGCCCATTATTAAAACTAGGGGTGTTTTTAAATTTCCTTTACAAAGTAACTAAGCACCGCTCTAATGAACGCTGTGCATCAAGATTCACATCAGCTCTTATTTACGTCCCCACCGAGGGGCTCGAGCATACCCTGAATTAGGGCGATCGGGCCTTAGTCGACCACGCGGGCCCAGTAATTGGAATTGTAATTGTTAATTGCCCAGATCGAAATTCGAAAACACATTGGTACGTGGCAGTACTCGAACCACGAACTCTTGGATAGGAGGCAACAGCCCTTGCCTTTGCGCCACCGACGCTATCCGCTATCCGACCTGCATCAAGATATCCTACTATATTTATTATTACAGCTCATATACGTCCCCACCGAGGGGCTCGAGCCTACCCTGAATCAGGGCGATTAGGCCTTAGTCGACCACGCGGGCCCAGTGCGGGTTGGTCGACTTCACACACAACCTTCGAGTTTCTTCGCAGGCGTGTGCAGGTTTCCTCACGATGTTTTCCTTCACCGTTAAAGCAATCGGTAAGTATGTACGTAAGTTTTTGAAAAACTCATTGGTACATTGGCCGTCCAGATTTGAACCCGGTACCTCTGGTTAGATGGACCGAGTCGTTACCGGTTGAGCCACCGACGCTTCTATATATATAATAATATTATAAATGTGAAAGTTTGTATGTATGGATGTTTCTTACTCTCTCACGCTTCAACCACTGGAGGGATCGGGATGAAACTTGGCACACATATAGTTTAGGTCCTGGAGAAGGACATAGGCTACTTTTTACCCCAGGAACCCAAAAAGTAATACAATATTTAAAAATTTAAAACCCAAATGCATAAAAAATGTAACCCTTACTTTGTTCGTCAGACCGGTGAATACACACGGTGTAACAAAAACGTAACCCTTACTTTTTTCGTCAGACGGGTGAACACACACGGTGTAACAACAACGTAACCCTTACTTTTTGGCCAGTCGGGTAAATATACAGAATGTAACAAAATTGGTGTAGGTCCCGTTAACTGGGGCTTCTACTCATCACACTGAACCACTTTTGTTCTATGACTTTGCTGAAAACGTAAATATTTTTTTTTCTCTTCATCGATCAGTTGATCGACCGTTTTTGTGCATTTCAGTATGGTGAGTCCAAATTTTTTTTTGAGAATTGACTATGGGTTCCTCGGAGAAAGTTGTTCAGTATGACGAGTAGAACCTCCAGTTAACGGGACCTACACCAATTTTGTTACACCCTGTATATCGTATGTCACTCACGGGGTTAAGATGAATCTAACTACACCTCGCACTCCAAAATACATCAAGCCGTTTAGGCTACAGGGCGTGCCAAAGAAATAAATAACCTCTTTAATGGCTATTCGGGTAAAAATGTATCCTATGTCATCACGGGATCAACAAAAATCTAACGACAACTCGCACTCCAAAATCCATCAAGCCCTTTAGGCTACAGGGCGTGCCAAAGAAATAAACATATCTAAATACATACCTGCTTACACACATACACTCGAAAAACATAACCCTCCTTCTGGCGCAGTCGGGATAAAAGTTAGGCAAATACTCATTAATGCAAAGTGACATTTATCACTACATCCATAGCTTTCCTTAGATAAATTGGCTTACCACTTAAAATTTTAATTGAATTTGGTGAACAAAAAATATGGGGAGACACGTGCAGTTCTTTCGCGAGGGTTCGCACAAATAGTAAATACAACTGTGTAATGGCGTCACGAGTAATAAAAATGTATTATTGATTCGCTGACCGATACTTTAATCCAGCATACAATGCCGTCTCACAGCCAAACATATTGCTTACACCCAGCCGAGGGGGGAATCGGGGATCGGGGAGGGCTGTTTGTTTTACATTTTATTTATTAGCTCGTGGTTTTTGTTTCTCTTTTTAACTAATATGTAGTTACTTATGGGTATATACACCTGCTACAAACTTTAGCCAAACCAGACAAAAGTGGATTTTAAGAGCCTACTGATGATAATAATGTAGGAAAGCATATAGAGACGAAATGTAGATAGATTTAGTTATATAAAAATCTCGAGTGCGTCTGCTAGTGATCGTGTACCTAACTTCTTAACGTCTCAACCAAATTACGATGAAACTTTGGAGAATTGTAGCGCGCACGCAGGTTTATGCTAAAAAACTCACAAGACAACTGCCCATAAAATTGTAAAATTGGGAAATTCGGAAAACAACTGAAAAAATTTTTTTACAATGGGATTTTTCACGATTCAAACGAGAACGATATCCAAGCGGGTGAAGCCGCGGGAAAAGTAAGTTAATTTACGAAGTAGAAAACGCTCAAGTTATGAGTCTGAACAGATACTCACACAAATTTCCGCGATTATACCCCTATAGAAGTATTCCAAACATTAAAAAAAACTAGTAATATTTTAGCGAGGGCAGAGCAGCGCGCTTAGTCCCCCAATCATTGATGTCTCGCCGCCCGCCGCTGCCGCACTCTGGGGTAGCAATATTTAATGTTTTATTTCGCAATAAAGGCGCACAGTGCAGCTGTGTTGCATTAGCTATGCTAGTTGTAGGTATAATAAATCTATAGGTGTACCGTTTATACCTACACCTACCTGCACAGATATTCGTATTTCAAAACAAACATTTCGGTGGGCATTGTTTCAGTAGTTAATTTGTGAAAAGGTTACGCAGTATTTTCAAATAAAACAGCCGCACACCGTTTAAACTAAACATAAATTTATTTAACTTGCAAAATGATACGCAATATAACAATAATGTGGACTCTGTGTCTTGCATTGATGTAAAATTGAGTAGGTAGGCAGAACAGTTTTATTATCTTGAAGAGAAAAACTACGAATGAGTAATTCACTTTCTGCTCACATGCACTAAAAACCGAAGGTCGTTGGCAGGGGTAGCTTGTGGTGTTTCGCTAACTGTTATTATTTGATGCGGTAATGTAGAGCCAGGGAGGCGTACGTGGGCGGGAATGCCGCCGCTAGGGACCTGCCGACGAAGCTGTGGGGGCGCATAAAAGGGTAGCGATGTGCGCTAGTGAAAACAATATTACATTTTGAATTCAATTTTTATGGTATTTTGTTCTTCTCATTAAAGTAGAATTAGCTGTAATGTCCAAAATCTTTGCAGAAACTGTTGTGTTTAAGCAAAGTACAATACATACAATATGGGCAGTCTTGCCGCTGTCTATGTTGCGACCTCACCCAGATTGATACAGATTGATTACAGTTGATTACAGTTTGGTTGATTTCGCCGCAATTTTGTTTGTTCCATCATTCCTTTTTTGAAATATCATTTCTGGCCCGTTGAGGGTGTGGTTTAAGTATCTTTTTACTTACGTAAATACAATCTAAGGTACATACATGATAAGAAGAAGGGTAGCTCTTACAAGATCAATACGCATATAAAAGTTACGTTACGTCAAAGTACATATATTAGTACTAACATACAGTATGGACACTCCCTGCCGCTCTCTAGATTCCGACCTCACCCCCTCGTCACACTCCGGACACTGCATACAAACGGTTGTTTAATGATATTTCTAAAAACAAATGATGGAGCAAACAAATTCACGGCTAAATCCCATACGTTCGAAAACCAAACTGTAACCAATCTGTATCAATATGGGTGGCGAGGGGGTGAGGACGCAATCTAGAGAGCGGCAGGGAGTGTCCATACTGTGTGTTTGTACTATTATATATACTTTGCCCTCGTCTCCCACGTTGATACACATTGGTTTATGTTTGGTTCTCAAACGTATAGAATTTCCACGTGATTTCATTTGCTTCGTCATTTGTTTTTAGAAATGTCATTTCGCGCCCGTTGTATGAAGTGTCCGGGGTGTGGTTACGTGTATTCTTTAGCCATACCAGATTTTTATTTTTATCAACTTTGGGAGCCTTTCTGATCTGTATTAGGTACAGTCAGGTGCATTAACTGCATACCTACTCTAACTGCGATTATCGTTTATACATCAGTAAAATGCGCTTACGTTGTTTTTAGGGGGTTTTAAATAATATCAGATAGCAATCCTTCTTGTTGCTGCGGCCGGACATCAGTGTGTAGCTGGTATTTTTTTACTGTAAACTGTAATGGAACAATTCATTGCATGTACGATAACTAGCTCATCATCAGCTCATATTACGTCCCCACTGAGGGGCTCAAGCCTACCCTGAATTAGGGCGATCGGGCCTTAGTCGACCACGCAGGCCCAGTGCGGGTTAGTCGACTTCACACACAACATTCGAGTTTCTGCGCAGGCGTGTGCAGATTTACTCACGATGTTTTCCTTCACCGTGAGAGCGTCGGATAAACGTACTACATATGAAATCGAAATTCGAAAACACATGGCAGAATTCGAACCACGACCTCCCGAGACAGGAGGTAGCGGCCCTAGCCATTACGTGCCATTACCATTACCGACGCTCTTACAAAAAATCAGAATCTAACTGTAGTGGATGGAAGCTGCACATTTCAATCCCTTCTTTTAATCTTAATATCGTGTGACACTATAAACCGAGATTATGACAAGGGCCATTAAGTCTTAATAATCAAGAAAACTTTATTAGTTACAAGCCTTTATCGGGATGTGGTATATACATTCATGAGTCGTGCATTATCAGTTCAGGCGTTGTTGGGACCCCATAATGCATGTCTCTAAATTAAAAAAAAAGCGAGCACAGTACCTTAATTCCATCTACAAATTGTCACCGGGAACACGACTGCATGCCAAATTTAAGCTCAATTGGACCCCTACAAATCGCTGTAAAATCGATTGCGATATTTAATATATATAAATAATTAAATATACAAATATTTTTTTTAATAAACTCGTTGTGAAGTGGAAAATAATCTTGTAAAAACATGTTTTATTTTTTAATTTCCTGGATTAGGCTCAAATGTCCCACCAACGATGTTTTTGTATTAATTACGAAAAATTTATCAATCACGTCAGACAAGTTTGGGGCGAGAAAACAAATGAATTGATTGATTGGTTCAATTTGCAACGTTCTAATTAAAAAGTACAACATTAAAGTAGTAAAACACTTATATACAGTGGTGGACATATAATTAGAAACACTTCCAACGGATCTTAACATTATACAATATACTTTTCTGTAACACTTTTTATTTAGAAATGAAACCACAAATAGCATAAAATATGTTCAATGACTTATAATTTACTAGAAAAACACAAAAAATCCGACTAAACAACTGCCGGTTATATATTAGTTTCGTACAAACAACCAAACGACTTTTAAGGAATCAACAATAATGGACAACTAATTAGAAACAACAGAAAAATACCGTGAAAATTAAATAGTTTATGAGTATATGTAATCAGAATTATATTATTTACGTGATATTATTCGCAGGCTACTAAATATAGTTATAATTAATATTTAGTTGCGTAGCTTTTGTTGTCAATGACAGCTCTGCAACGACGTGGAATTGATTCAAGCAATTTCAGACATTCTTCGAGTGGGATTGAGTTCCATGCTTCGACAAAAGATCCGTAAAGTTCATTTTGACTAGTGTTGCGTTTGTTTGAGACTTTTTTTTTAACGATATACCACAGATTTTCTATAGGATTTTAATCCGGGCTATTTGCAGGCCAGTCTAAAACGGAAATATGCTGTTCCCTAAGAAAATATTTGACACTGTTGGCCGTGTGTTTAGGGTCATGGTCTTGCTGAAAGATCCAGGTTACAGGCAAATGATCGTCAGAGTAGGGAATCATTGTCTCCTCTAAGATGTTTTTGTACTGATACTGATCCATTGTACCTTCAATCTTTCGAAGGGGTCCAACACCACATCCGAAAAAACATCCCCATACTTTGATATTTCCACCGCCGTGCTTGACTATACTCCTTGTGTATTTATAATCGAAAGCGTGGTTTATTGGACGTCTAACATAGCGCTTTCCGTCTGAATTTACCATGTTTATGTTTGTTTCATCTGAGAATAACACTTTTTTCCATTCTCGTACCGTCCAGTTAACATATTTTTTCGCGAATAACAACCGCTTCTCTCGGTGTTGCTTGGTAAGAAGCGGTACTTTTCGAGAAACCCTCCCAAACAATTTAGCTTCCACTAATCTTCGGCGTACCAGTTTTGACGAGACGTTTCTAGGGTCATCAGGCGAAAAAACTTCCTGGTTGGAACCTTTAAATGGGTCTTGTTTAGCAACACGTACGATTCGCATATCTTCTCTGAGCGATTTTTTCCTCGGTCGAGCTTTTCTCAGAACATTTTCAATGGTTCCGTGTCTTTTATAATGGTCAATAGCATTAAAAACTTTCTTTACAGAACATTTCAAATGGTCAGCTAATGTTTTATATGTCCACTTTTCATCGAAATGCAAATTAACAATTATTTGCCTAGTTGACACGTCACAACTTTTATTTTTACCCATTTTCAACAAAACTTATTAACCAAAAAATTCGAAATTGATGTTTGATTGCCGCCAAAGCGGTAGAAAAGGCGAAGAAAGAAGATTTTTCTTTCAATTTCAAAAATGGAACGAGTCATGGATGCTTTTCTAAAGTGTTTCTAATTAGGCGTCCAAGCGGCCAGTAATTGAAAATAGACCTAAATAAGGTTTAAATTCTTTTTGTGATTAAAGGTTAAATAGATATTTTTAAAAAAATATATTATGAGTAATTTAACTGTGTGGCTATACTCTTGCATGATTATTAGTTATTTAATCTACATATTTTTCATATTATGGCCAGTTGATTTTATACTTCCATAATTCATATGAAGTTTTTCTAATTATATGTCCACCACTGTATCTACATTGTTGTAAACAGAGAGCCGGCGCTCGGTCACGGTGCGCCATCATCGCACCACACCACAGACCACGGAACAGCCACGCGGGAAATCAGCAGCGTGTCCACTGCCCAGTGCCCCGCAGTAGCCGTCACCGCTGCAGCCATTACCATTTAGCACAAGCCTATTAATTTTAAAGTTATATTAAAACAATTACATTACACAATATTAAAAGCTGGGACGAAATTTTATTTATTTGTAACCAACCGATCATGTTAAATGACACTTTATAAATCTGATACAAAAATATTATTACTATCAATGATATACGTTATACATAAAAATATGTACAGGAAAAAAATAGATATCCGATAAATCTACGCATTTCTTTACTTTTGATGACCCAACAATTTAATAATACGATAGTAGATTGCATCCGGAGCGTCTTCAGAAAAAACAAAATCCGTATGGGTAAACTTTTGTTTCCCTACAATATAATGGCCGATGAAATTAGGTAAATTTGATATCAAATTGTCAATGTCCATTGTAGTCGACAGTAGATCGTCTTGAGAGCTAAATATGGCGACGGGTATGGTGACGTCATTGAGGCGGTAAGGGGGCGGCGCGCGCGTGCCGTAGCGCAGGGCATTTCCATCGAGGCCCAGATCGAACAGCTGGAATTGGCCGCTGCGTACCAGCTGAGTGTAGTGAACGATCGTCTTAGTAGATCCTCCGGCTGGCACGTGTTCCAGAATTATTTTCTCAAGAGTCTTGTTTTGCATATTCAGTCCCCCATTTGCTATAAGCAACCACGGATTCAGACAAGAAATCCTATCTCCTTTGCAGTACAGTTTTGTCACTTTGTTAGGAAATGCCTGAGAAGGCATGAATTCCGTTTCACCGAGAAAATATAAGGACTTGTATCCTTTCTTTGTTTGATATTCTGACAGAAGCCGTAACAAGCCCTGCGATCTGTACATGTAAGCTAGTGGAGCCAACAAAATCGCAAATCTTAAAAGAAAGTTATACTGAGGAAACGTTGACAAAAGCACCAGTAGCGCGGTAGCTCCCATCGAATGTCCAATAAAATCTATCCGAGAACTTCCTTTAGTTTTGAACCTTATATGATCAATGACAACTGACAAATCATACAGCCCGATCTCATGAAAAGAAAAGTTCCAATAATCGGAAACATTAACTCGTCTCTTAGAAGGAAAGTGAGAATATTTATTTCCCCTGGCGTTCGCTAACCACACGTCGTATCCAATATCCGTCAGAAGGTAGGGTAAAGATTTGTTTGGTCCGAGAAGCACCCAGTCGTCTGCGCTGCCGAGTAGACCATGATATAACAAGGCTATTCTGTTCTTTCGTTTATCAGTTGACCTGAATTTGTAACGTGGTAATAATCTGTGCACCGTAAGTGTATACCCATCGACTGTTTCAACGTGATGCAGCGCTACTTTATACCCATGAGAAAACACTAGAGGTAATGGTCGCTTTATTACAGCACTGAAAGCCTCGGCAGAATGTACAGTTGTTGCTGAAGTTGTTGTTTTAACCGAAGTTTCGTTCGTTTTCGAATATAAATTAACGAACTTCAATAAAACTTCAGATGTTGATTGTCCAGTTTCCGAAGGCGCAGTTGATCTTAAACTATTCAACTCTAATTGTGATTTAGGTAGGATTGTTGTAGAGTCAATTGTTTCATTAGTTTTTTTCATCAATGACAGTAATTTTGAAACTACGTTACCCTGTAACCGCAAGTTGGCCGTATTCTCTTTGGCTGCTATATTTTTGTATTCTTTAAAGGTTTTTTTACCACCACTGCGGTCAGTTTGGTCATAAGAAGATACAATTACGTCTTCTGTACTCGATTCAGTGTGTAAACTATGGCCAATTTTTGTGTAACTATTACCTTTTGAGATTTTTTTGATAAAGTATTGAAACACTTTTGGCGTGGGCCTAAATTTCTGGTAACTGGTGGTTGGAGAAACTTGCACATATTCTTCTTCATTCTTAGTAGTGCTGTTCTCGTCATCTAAGTATTTTTTATTTAAATAATACATAACATCCTGAATTAGTTCCTCTTTATCATCCTCAAAATGTCGTCTGTCATTTTTAAACTTGTGCTGCAATTTTTGCTCTTTTTCAAATTTTTTGTTCATTTTAATTGTAATATAATCAGATATATCGTTAAAAATATGTTCTAAACACTCATTAACTATTTTCTGTATATATTTTGTATTGTATGGTTTCTTTTTATTATAAAAATTCATCTCGTAAGGTACGGTGTTTGACTCAAAGTGCTCAAAAATAAAATCGACTGGAGTGCTATCCATATTTTTTTCATTTTTGTTATCTAGCATCATTTTTATAATCGAGCTTAGAACTGTTTTAAATTTACAATTATGTTGTTTTTTGGATGTAAACTTTTTTGTATTAATTGGTGGGACTATGTCAGGATTTACTGCTTGAGATGCATCAGAAGATTTCAAAACTGTTAAAATAGGTTTTGAATCTATAATATCCTTACTAGTTATATTAAGGTTATTATACGCCGAGAATTTATCAATGTATTGTAGAAAATCTTTCAAAAACGGTTCATATGCACTATGTCCTACTTTGGGCTTTTCTAATGGTAGTTTCTTACTTGCTGAGACTTCCATATTGTCAGCGAGATATCGTTTTACATTATGTTTATCACCAGTAGTGGACTTACTACAAACATTATTTGATGATGTTGCAGAATTTTTGAGGTTTTTATCACTTTTAATGTCTTTTACAACATAATGTAATATTTTATTATATTTAATTCGTTTTCGGTTTGCATCTTCAACAGCAGAATGCAAATACATTTTCATTTTTGCAGCGAAACTTCTGAGTGAATGAAATACTTCGCCGCTTACCTCATTTACAGGTGGATATTCTGTTGAACATTTTGCTTCAGCTGTAGTCACATTTGTATGTAATATTTTAATTATCAGAATTATGTTTATTAAAAAAACCATAGTCGTTAGCAGCAGCGGATTGTCACGAGTCACGGCACTGATTAAAATAAAGTTGACACGCATTGGGCCTTGTTTGTTGCTAATCCCATCACAATGGCCTGTTTGTATACAATTACGAGAGGAACCACAACAAGTAGACATGGGATAATGCAGCGGCATGCATAGCAACCACTGTGGCTGGCGTCGAACAAATTGCCCTCTCTACGTATTTAATAATTTACCATTTGATTAAAATGACATACTCGACTGAACAATCATATTAGTTCCACGTAGGTATAATGTACAGAAGCATATTTTTTTAAAGGAAAAATATTACACAAACGCAGTACGGCATGTTCCTACCTAAAGACTATCCTGGAAGCAAAAAGATAGGAAATAAGATGGAAGAAGAGGGAATGTAAAGAAAATAACTAATGGAATTTGTGTGTGTGAACTAATGGAATATTTATAATATACTAGCTTTTGCCGGCGGCTTCCCTCGTATCGATATTGTTTTTGCTATACTGTATTTAGAGGGTGCGCGGAGCGTGGATTTTTGTTTCCAGTTAATGTTTTTTCTAGGGAAGAAAACATGTTATGCTGTTTTTCATTCCTTCCTTTAAATCTGTGCCAAATATCAACAGTTTTAGCGTGAAAGAGTTGTCAAACACACACAGACAGTCAGACACACTTTCGGATTTAGCAGTACCTAACAAGAGCTCTGATAATAAGATACAGTGGTAAGTAAAACTCAAAATAAGTATAGTTTTATTGTGTTAAGCTGAATTGGAATGTAATATCGGTATAGAGAGGTTCTGGAAATCACAGGTTTAGTAGTGATTTTACAATCTTATAGAAATAGCGTTTTGTATAATAACAACAATGGCAACTCCATCTCTGTCAGATTTCATAGGAATGAAAGAAAAATACTTGTTGTTTGCCTGGCGTCCTTACTAGCTAAGATAAGGACGCTGTCGTTTAAAAATTGGAAACAAGTGACGAACGGATACATAAGTAACTGCATACATTCACGTCAAACACATACCCTTTCTTTTGGCTTCGCTGCAGTCGTGTAAAAAGGTTCTGTTTAAGCTCCGTTTAGATCCCTAGGGTCGCAAACCATAATCAAGAAAGAAACTCCGTTGTAACGTCAATATTATATTGTCAGAATCGAGACGTTTGTTTGTCATAGGATAGTGACGTGATGCTGTTGCTGGACTAAAATTGCGACGGTGATAAAACCCATAGCCACAGATGAGATACTAGTTACTTCGTAACCATAGCTTAGCACTACCAAAAAGAGGTGACATTTGTATGACGAAATTGAAAAGGAATCATCAATTATGGGCATTTTGTTAGATAAAATGCTTGATTCAGCCCTTCACTGTCGAGGGTGCACAGTGCGTAAGCCGCAAGCGAACCCCAAGCGTGGATTTTTTTTCTCAGATCCCTTAGTACTTACGTGGATATGGATTTTTAGGGTTTCGTAGTCAACAAGGAACCCTTATAGTTTTCCCAGGTCTGTCCATCTGTCTGTCCGCGGCTGAGCTTACAGAACATTAGTACCTACTAGAAATCTGTAATTTGGCATGGGTGTACATATTATTATTCACGCTGAGAAGGTTGTATAATATAATCTTAAAAAAATATTTTAGGGTACCTTCCCTACATGTAAAGAGGGGTGATTTTTGTGAAACAGATTGTGTGGGGAATATCGTTGAATAGATCTGCAAAACTACTGAGGGTTTGCTAAGACCATTTTTCGATTCAGGGATCGGTTTAAGAAATATTAAGGTTTAAAGTGATAATTTTTGTTACAGTCAAGCCGGCTAAACCGCTATTTCAGGACATCTATTTTTGACGTGAATACGTCTTTAAAATTACCTCCATAGGGATGCAATCCAAAAAAACGAATGATAACAAAATCGGGGATACAGTTTAGTGTTGTAGCTACATATCTATCATCTCCATCCAAATTTCGTTTACACCACTTGATAGCTAAAGAATCAAAGAATTTATTACGCTAAGTAAGGACTGTAACACATCACGCGCGGGGGAGGGGGCAGCCCCGCCATTTTGA
Organism: Coleophora flavipennella; assembly: GCA_947284805.1. NCBI lineage: Eukaryota > Metazoa > Arthropoda > Insecta > Lepidoptera > Coleophoridae > Coleophora > Coleophora flavipennella. The sequence continues at coordinate 24,830,812 of OX369308.1, forward strand.
AGGTCATTTTGCTGCGTATCGAGATTTCCATTTAGTATAACTTTCGACTCGGTAAAGCTACGACATTCATTCAAGTTTCAATCGTCAGCTCTCGTCAAAATCTATCGATTATATATAAAACATTAGTGTAAAATTGTAACTATGATTATAATAAGGTGTTTAAATAAAAAAATAATATCAAAAAATATATAATGTCGGCCTATACGCGTCGAAAAGCCAAATCTAAATACAGAGATCGTATACGGTTGGAAAGGGCATCTCAACAGCAATCGAATGGTACCAATAAAACACCATATGATCGAGTCAAGCAGTGCCGGCAACGTAAAGTAATGAATGCGGCCGAGCGGATCAACGACGGTGCCAGTACATCTGCAGCTGGGACGGTTGAAATTACGCAGATAATAATATTAATAATAATAATATTTTATATAGAAACTACATATTACCCGTTACGAGACGTATTCACGTTAAAACCAACGGCCGTGTGCCCCGACACAGCCCCACCCGTTTTTTTTATGTAGTACTATCAATTTAATAGGATAACTATCGCGGCTAAGTAGGCTTTCTTAGTTTAGGTGTAATAGTCTACCTACTTGTGATGTGCAGTTGGATTTGTAAAAAGTTCATAGATATTCCAAACAAAATATTTTACCAACTGCAAACACAATGTTTTAATGTAAAACATAGATTTATTTCTTTAAAAGACTACGGTACCCTACTTTGCGTGTGTCCGACTCGCACTTGGCCGGTTTATAAAATCTAATTATTTATAATTATATTTATTATTTATAATTTTCTAATTGTTTATAACTCTAATCGAGGTTGCATAGAACACCGGTTGCAAGTGGCTCGTGTGCACGGAATATAATTTTCTCAGATCCACCATGACCCGCGTGTGTATGGTTTTTAGCACTGTAATGGAATTTGCATGGTGTACGGGCCGCAAGCGGCTCGTATCTGCAGAATAACGTATTCCCAGATCCCTCAGGAACTATCTATTTCTATGGAAAAAATGTATCGTTGTCCACCGCCTTTTACTTTAAGATCAGTGACTTATATATTACTGGCGTAAGGACCCGGCCAAAGCGCGCGGCTAATGCTCCCAGCGAATTGGTGCGAAAATCGAAAGTTTCGCACACTCGCGACTCAGTCGTCTGCGGGAAATTGTACAGTGTGGACGAAAGATATTCCATATAAAAATTCAGGTTTGTGTTGTTAGAGGCTGTAAAAATCATGAAAGAAAGGCTAAAAAGAAACATGGGATGTCGTATCGTCGTTAAGTAACCTTAAATTTTATATTTTGCTTGTAAACAAATTAAATAAACGAATTTAAAAGCGACAATTCTACCAAGGTTCTTTTAACGCGGCACTGACGTCAACTCTCGCCCACGCTAGTTCGTACGAGTTATGTTAGATGGCGCTACTTTTTGCTTGTATCAAGAAAATCTGAGTTAAATATGAAGACGGGCGTATCCTTCTGTTCAAATCTGTGGTGCCAATCGTTTTTATGACTACTTATGATCGAGGATGCACGTCATGTGAGCTGCAAGCGGCACGCAAGAGTGAAAAAAGTTAACCCAGATTCCTCAGGAACCAACCATCTTTATGTTTCTGTAAAAGCTAGATCTAAGGTGAATAACAAACATGATTAATTTAAAAGAATGATTATCACGGTCGAGTAGGCTTTCCTACTTTAGGAATATTAGATGACCAACATGTGCAGTTGGATTTGTGAAAAGTACATCATCATTTATCCTCACCGAGGGGCTCGAGCCTACAATGAATTAGGCCTTAGTCGACCACGCAGGCCCAGTGCGGGTTGCTCTACTTCACACACAACCTGCTAGTTTCTTCGCAGGCGTGTGCAGGTTTCCTCACGATGTTTTCCTTCACCGTAAAAGCGTCGGATAAACGTACATGTGAAATCTAAATTCGAATACACATTGGTACGTGGCAGGATTCGAACCACGACCTCCCGGTAAAAGTACATAGATTTTCCAAACAAAAAGTTCTGTAATAACTGAAAAAAAAAAGTTTGTAAAAATATATCGGATCGACACGCACTTGGCTACTTTTTAAAAGCTTTTATTTAACTTGCAATGTATGTATGTTTGTTCGGGTAAAATCTTGCAAGTTAAATTTGACCCATTTCCCGGTTTTACAATTGAGTTGAAATTTTGCATGCATATGTATATATCGCGTGACAATGCAATATTAAAAGCTTGTACCTAAAAGTTTTTGGGTTTTTCGAAAATTATTATTTACTTACTATTATAATGCCGCGTGAGTGGCAGCGCCAGCAGTCATATGAAAATCATGGGAGACAAGATGGATAGACCCTTTCTCAGGCACTGGGACTCTACCCATACGGGGGGTCCCATAGCCGTGTTATTTAACTAATAATATGTAATTTTATTTCATCCACTTGTTAACTGTATGCTACTAACAATAATTTTAAATGTATATTTGTTTTTGTACTATGTTTATGCAACAGCCTGGCCTGAAATAAACCTTCTATAAGTACAAAAATCAATTGCCGTACCGTAGTCTCGCAAAAACTCGAAAGCGGTTCGACCGATTTTGATAAAACTTTGACGAGATGTTGTGCGCATTCCCGGCAATGTTTATAATAAAAAACTCGCGAGCCACTAACGGGAGCTAAGCCACAGGCAACAGCTAGTTATGAATGTTAGTTAGTTAGTATAAATGTTATTTGAATGTTAGTTAATGTTTGTTAGTTAGTTATGTTATACTAGTGCTAACCTATTGTAACCAACCATTAAATTAGGATCACCAAACAATAATACTAGCGGGCTGAATGTAAATCGTGTCTCAAGCGAGTAAATAAAAAATAAGAAAATAGAAAATACTTGAGCATCTTAAGGTCTTAACACGACACGATAGCAGCCTTTTTCTTTATTTGCTTTGTGTAGTTTCGCCTTGTTTTTGCTCTGCCTCTTCTTCTCTTTATCTTTTTTTCTATGGTGGTTTTTAGAAAGCTGTTGATGTCGTCACTTATTTCCTCTTCTATTATCAAATATGTGCAGCACAGGCTTCTCTTCTCATGCATTTGATCCAGAACCTTCCAGAAATCCAGAAAAAATATTTTCTTTTGCGTCCAACTCATTCTTTCTATTCTCCTCCTACACAACTATGAAGTTCATTAAATCGTAGTGAGGATTTTTGTTAGTTTTTCTCAAAAATAGTTTGAACGATTTTAATGAAATTTTGTGAGTACAAAAACATAATTCATAGTTCATATTTCATTTATTCATAATATCTAACTTCATAAGACTAAAATTTTAACTAGTTCATTGTTCCAGAAAAAAAATCATAATTAATCATGGGTTCCTCCCATACAAATCCATTTAATTTGAAATCTGATACTCTTTTATTGCTACTAGGTATCATCATCATCATATCAGCCAAAAACGACCGGTCCGGCGCTGCCGGCATCCAGTGGCTTCCCGCGATCTTCACCAGGTCGTCGGTCCACCGCGTGGGAGGTCTACCTACGCTACGTTTTCCGGTGCGCGGTCGCCACTCGTGAACTTTACTGTCCCAACGGCCATCTATTCTACAAGCTATGTGCCCTGCCCACTGTCAATTCAGTTTAGCGATTCTGTGAACGTTGTCGGTCACTTTGGTTCCCCTGCGGATCTCCTCATTTCTCACTGATTTTCTGACTAGGTATAAACGTATCTAATTAATGTTGATTTCTGTGTCCCAGCTTTGGTGATGGCTATGCGAGAAAATATGCACAGAATGTCTGTACATTATATTATAATTCAAGTATTATTTACGGAATACTGAGTTCTACGGGATGTATAATTCTAAAAAAATAGATAAGTTCTAGACTTCACTAAAACAAGCACACCGAAACTATTTTTGTCTTTTGTTCATTAATAATTTAAAAATCTCCCCTCCCATACGCATGTAAGTGGTTTTTGGATGCAACCCCTCGTCTATAACATGTCAGTTATACTATACAGTTTTGTTGGTAAGTACATTTAAAAAGTAAGTCCTTTGTCAAACAGATAAAATTTGTGGAGCCCGAAATAATAAGTAAAAAGAGGCTAGAAAAAATGATTTTGTAAAACCATCATAAAGGGTATCATTAAATTGAGTTTTAAAAATGTATTAACTTAGTGCTTTTTAACTACATGTTTTTGTTCTATGTTCCGTTCCTAAGATATAGCTTCTAAAAGTAGTCAAACGTGTCTATGGTGCTTACAAACTATTAAACTTAAGAAAACGACTCCAGCACAATATACCGATATGGCTTACAGTAGCGTAACGCCTTTAATGTCGCACAATGCGCCACCGCATAGGTACTAGCCCATACTAGCCTGTAGTAAGTCAGGCAAACTCGCGGAGGAAATAGCTAGTTCTTAATATAAGCTGAAAACAATAAGGAACGAAAAATACAAGTATTATTGTGAAAAAAACGTGGGGCGCTTTCTGCCATATTTTTCGTATATCGAGCAACCCATGTTTTTTTCACAACAATACTAGTATTTTTCGTTCATTATTGTTTTCAGCTTATATTAAGAATTATTTTTCACTCATTAGTTTTCATGTGCTTTAAAAACGTGTTTTTTTGTTTTTTTTAAACTTTATATATTTTTATTGCTACCACGTAAGCGTAAATTTATTGTTGTTTTGTTTATTCCCGACTACGTCATACGGTGAAGGCTTCGAGAAAAAGTATGCACAGCGTAGTAGTACAATTTATTAATGTTGCTGTGTACGTGGTCTTTTGACAGTTTGCTCCTACTGGTAAGATTTCTGCGAAATTCAAAAAGAATGTAGCGTAGGCTAGGCCTCCTACCCGCGTACCCGGTGGACCTACGACCTGGTCGTGGGAAGCTCCTGAATGCGAGCAGCGCAGGACCAGTCATTGTGGATATCTTTGGGGGAGGCCTTTGTCTAGCAGTGGACGTACTTCGGCTGATATAATTATGATGATGATGAATTAAAAGAAACACGGCGTGGGACACTTCAGAGGGGAAAGGAGGGACCGCAGATGTGTAAGGTTGGGCACCACATCTTGGAAATAATTAAGGGGCTCCTGAGCTCTGACATTAATTAGTCATGAAATGCAAGGTTGGAACTAACTGTATTCAGAAAGCTAAAAAACAGTGAAGTGAAAACACTTTTTTTAAATAATAACAACATTTTATTCAACAACATGATGAAGATATACAAATAAAATAAAATAATATATTTGCATCTTTAAGTTGTGTGAAATAAATACAATAACACAAAAATTGAAAACATTAACTCTGATTATATTATAAGTATGTATCACTCAAAAAGTTAATGTTTCTACTTTTAGACAAAGCTAAAAAATAAATTGTTTGCAATTTAAGTACTAGTAGTGTGAGTTTTTCATCATTTTAATTTTTTGTAATATCAATTTATTTTTCAAACTTAAGGTTCATTTACATCAACATGTTAGGTTTCGAGGGGCTGTTCAGTAAATCTATTATTTTGTTATGTATATATTTTTCACTTTTGGCTCCCCATACAAACTCTGTATGGCTCACATTTTTATCGCGTACAATCTCGTGCTCAACGAGATTATTTATATAATTTATAAGTCTATTGACGTCTGAAACGGATGCTAGCCAATCATCTTCTGAACTAAATACTGCCATAGGCAATGTAATATTCATAAGAGGATAATCTAAAGACGCATTGTCATATTTATGGAATTTTTGACTGCGTACTAACTGTAAATAATGCAAAAGAGTTTTAAGCGACCCTCCACTAGGAACCTGTTTTAACACCCGGTCAATGAAGCCCCTATTGGTCATGTTGCTCTGCAGTAAGCCGCCACTCAAGAAGAACAAAGGATTATTACAAAATACACCTTGATTTCTACAATACTTCTTCGTTAAAAATTTAGGAACCTCTCTGGATGGCAGAAATTCTCCCTTTACACCTAAAGCTTGCAGTATAATCTCAAACTCTGATCCTGAGAGTGACTTTAATGGCCCTTGAATATTTGTCATAAAGGCAAGAGGCGCTAATAATATACCAATGTCCAGGTAGTTGTTGTATTCGGGTAACGTGGAAAGCATTACGAGAAGTGCAGATGCCCCCATGGAATGTCCTACAAAGCTGATAGGACTGTTCTTCTTTAATTTTCTAATGTATTCAATGGTGGCAGGCAAATCATATTCACCTATTTCATGCCAACTGAAATTCCAAAATTCCTCCGAGCTTACTTTCAAAGTAACATGATCCCGTGAATGGTAATTACCTCTTGCATTGGACAACCATACGTCGTAGCCTGATTTAGATAACAGATAAGGAAGTGATTTATTAGCTCCAAGTTGTACCCAATCAGCAGAACTCCCGAGAAGTCCGTGATGTATCAGAACAGCTTTTGAACTTTCATTTGTTTTGCCTATTTCTGATTTTAAGCGATGTAAGGTAAGCAAGTAGCCGTCTTTAGTCTTTACAGAGTGTGACTCCACACTCCTCCCGTGACGTTGAGCCAACTCTGGCAAAGAAACAAAGCTGTCTATGGGATCATCGGCCAGCACCGATATAGAAATCGAATTTTCACTTACGTTTGCAGATAAATCCGGCATGAGAACGAAGTCTTTAGTCACTTTATAGGCCAATCTCGACATAGGAACTAAGTTTACTGCCAAACCCGCCACAGGAACGATGTTTTTAGACACATTAATGGCCAATCTTGACGTAGGCATTAATTTACGAGTCTTATTAACGGCTACCTCTGACATAGGCTCTACTTTGTTGTCAGTCACATTAACGGCCAAGTCTAACATAGCTACTACTAAGTTTTCAGTTCCATTACCGGTCAACCCCGACGCAGGAACTAAGTTTTCAGTTACATTAACGTCAAATCCCTTGATAGGGACGAAGTTGTTAGTCACATTAACGGCAAACCGCAACTTAGGAACGAGAATGCCTTTCATGTTAACGGCCAACTTGTCCTGGCTTTCATTTTTCTTTTCATCAATAACCGTTTCCAAGTTTTTCCTATTCAAAGTGTTTTTAGTTTTTGAAAGTAACTCATCAATCGCCGCTCTTCTCGCTGTTACAAGAAGCGATTTACTCCAATCTTTAAACTTTTCTGAGTTGCTGTCGGGCATTGTAGGTGTCGTTGTTTTTAGCACATTTGGTGTCATCTTGCACTCGGAACAAATCGAGGTGCGTTGCTTGTAGGATGGTGTCGCCAGCGCTGTTGTGGGCAGCAACGGCCTAATGCGCACCTGGTGCACCACAAAAAGGTTTGCCAGTCTATCCTTCAGCTTGTACGCGGTGTCGACCACATCATACACGAAGTCAACTAACTTATCCATCATGTAATCGATAGGCGTGTACAATGCTACTACGTTTTGGTAGTGATAACAAAACATTAAAAATAGTAATATTTTCTGCATATTAAAACACCCTGACTTCGACTTGGTTCACAGAACGAATGACTATTTTTGACAGTCAAAAGATATAAATAGATTCAGAGAGCCTTGTTCTACAAGAATATTTATAAACAATGGACAACGTGTGTCATAATTGTAATGTGACAGATTGATTACATTAAAGCGCCAAATAGCATAACAATGTTACGGAGGTTATTAAAATATCCTTTTGATAAGAACGCTCAAATTTGATAACATTGGCACAGACTTTGGGTTATAAAGTCCGGAAATTATATTACCTGCACTTTCACGTCTTCTCAAGTTTGTAAATTAACCCTATCACTAGTACATTTTAGATTTTTACAGCTCTTAAGGGGATTTTCTTGGTAAGTTATCGTTTTTTTAATATAAGCAAGTTAATTGTTTATGAGGTTTGAAATAGAGCTTTCTAAAAATTATAATAAATTCCTTATCGGCTCTGAAATTAACTTGTGAAAAAATTGGGCAAATTTTATTTCTTTACGACAAAATAAATCTAACTAGTTCTACTAAAATCCATTGTAAAATCCATAACCTGCATGGCCAGTAGGAGTCAACCCCTCCTTACACTCGTCTTTTTAGAAAGCTAGTCAAATAAATATTTAGCCTTTTACAAATAAAATGAAATAATCTTTTAAATTTTCCTAGCTCCTCATAGACTTCGACACAGATTTAGATGTAAACAAACAGAAATAAAGTAGGAAAACGTTACTTATTATTTTTACACTCAACGGCGCAGAAACCCAAAAGGAGAGAAATTTGTTTGACCTTAATATTTATGCCATTTAACCACCTCCGTGGCGTAAATAGTTACGGCTAATAGCTTCATATCAGGAGGTCGCGGGTTCTAACTTTGTAAGAGTCATTTTGGTTGATGGAAGGGCATTTTCTAAGCACACCTTAGCTACCACCACCATCGTCTTGCCGCCAAACATCAATTCTAACAATATTGATGTGTTCCGGTTTGAAGATGAGATATCCAGTTCCCCATTGCGTTGATGAATCTTGGAAAGCCTGCTTCCATTTTCGGCATCATCGTCACTTACCATCAGGTGAGTGAGATGATGCCAAGGGCTTACCAATTGTGAATAAAAAAAATGCAGCGTTACTTTTTGGCGTGAATATCCTTTTTGCGTGATTAACGAAACATTTTGTAGAAGTATGATAGAAAATGAATAATTTGATGGTGGGAAGGCGACTTTTGTTTTTTAAAAGATGGTATTTTTAGAAAAAAATTAGATATAAAATGAAAAAAAAAAATTTTTTAATGCATACTACACGAAGAAATCGGTGAATAAAGGTCACAGTTTCGACCTTAGTGCTGTGAGTGGATAATACAGGTCGTAGACTCGACCCGGCAACAGCGAAGAAATGGCAATCGCAGGTCGTGGCCTGCATGAAATATAGGTTGGAGATTGTGCGGCTGTAAGTAGAATTTGATATTATGTCTCGTGGCTTCTTGAAATGAACTAATGCCTATATCTACCATGGTGATTAAGACTACAGGCATATGACACAGACAAGAAGATAATTTCCTTAAAAACCGAGCAGTCATCGAAAAACCCTCAGTGCGCGAGTCCAACTCGTACTTGGCTAGCTTTAGCTAATTTATTTAAAAAAAAGATCTATTTTTAATTATTGAACACTAGCTTTTGCCCGCGGCTGCGCCCGCTTGGACATCGTTCGCGATTGGCTCGCGAGCGTGGATGTAAGTTTTCTCCAGATCCCTCAGGAACTACATCGGGCTATTTTGATTAGCTTTCTATGTTGAAGGGGTGGGCCCTCAATCAACTATATACAAAAATACAGGTCAAACTGTCCTTTTTTTTGAAGTCGTTTGAAAAAACAAACCGTTGCGACGCCGCCGCCGCGCCGATATGCGCGAGCGTGGAAATGAGTTTTCTCCAAATCCCTCGGGAACTATGTTAGGATATGCTTAGTAAATTATGTCATTTTCCAGCCCCTCAACCATCTCCGTGCAAAAAATCACAATAATCCATTGCTCCGTTGCGATGTTAAAGAAATTACCAAAAAAAGAGTTTTTTTTCAGTTCCCTCAGTTCCTATGTTATTTTTACGGGATAAAAAGTATCATAAGTCCTTTCCCGTAACACAGGCTACCTGCATGCCAAATTTCATCAAGATTGGTCAGGGTGTTGAAGCGTGAAAAAATAACAAACAAAAACATTTTCACATTTTTAACATTAAATAAGGATAATATTTTTTTAACACTACATAATGGGACCAGTGTCTTTCATGTTCCAATCCCCGGAGCTACGTACCATTGAATGGGAATAAAGGCATTTTCTTAAAGGTCATTTGGGCATATTTTTTAATGGTCATGGACTTTCCTGGAAACGGCGTAATCTTATGCGGGATATAATATGACATTAGTGACGAAGAAACTGCTGCAGTTAATTTAAAGCTTAAGAATACTTATTTTTGCCTAAAAATTAGTCATTAAGTGAGGTGAAAAAACTCGTCTTCTAGGGTTTAATGTCACCGTGTTCTCAAAAGATCTAAACATTATCGTACATTTACCACCATTTAATTTTTACTAATGTTGATTTAATAATAATAACCATTTTTAGGGTTTCGTACCCCAGAAGGTATAATCGGAAACATTATAGGGTCACTCATGTGTCTGTCCGTCCGTCTGTCACAGCCAATTCGCTCCGAAACTACTGAGCCGATTGAGTTGATATTTATTTGTTACATATTATATTTGTTGTTTGATATTATATTTGTTACACATATGTAAGTCGGTGACCCAAAGACATGAGTGAAACGTAAATAAATGAATTTTAAACATGGCAGTCACTTTTAGGAGGGTAAATTAGAAAATTTAAAACAAAGTCTACAAAAGTTTTGCAAACTACATATTATATGAAAGGGCTTATTGTGAAAGTCTAATTTTTTTTTATTTCAAGATAAATAGTTTTAAAACTATATAGGCTGTAACAAAATCGGTGTAGGTCCCGTTAACTGGTGCAGAAGCATGATGAGTAGAAACTCATCATACTGAAAAACTTTTGTTCTACGATTTTGCTGAAATCGCCAAAAAAAGTTTTTACTCTTCATACAAATCGATCAGCTGATCGACTAATTTTGTGCATTTTAGTATGGAGGGTCCAATTTTTTTTCTGAGAATTGACTATTGGTTCCTTGGGGAAAGTTGTTCAGTATGATGAGTAGAACCCCCAGTTAACGGGTCCTACACCAATTTTGTTACACCCTGTATATGAAAATAGGCAAGAATTTACCATTCCCCTGCCTTCGAAACTACTGGGCCTATTACTTACAAAAATCACAGTATAAGAGGTTAAATACATAGATTACAAGAAACCTATAAGAAAAATTAAAGTTTTCCGTTCCCATAGAAAAATAAAATTTCAATTTCCAGACATCTGGACTTAAGAAATTCCGCTAGGCCATTTATGGTTTGGCCAATTTCAACGATAAGGCCACGACATATTATATATTGGTTGAACAGGTCTTTTAAAATGAAGTACCTAGTGTTTTTATGAAAATATTTTTGACATGAATACGTCTTTAAAATTGCTTACATAGGCACGCAATTCAAAAAAACGAATCATAAAATCGGGGTATACAGTTTGGCGTTGCAACTACATATCCATAATCTCCATTCAAATTTGAATTGCACCACTGGAAAGCTAAAGAATAAAAGAATCGCTAAGTAAGGACTGTACACATCGCGCGCGGCGGAGGGGGAAGTGCCGCCATTTTGAGTTCATTCAGCTGCGCATCGAGATTTTCATTTAGTATAACTTTCGACTCGGTTATGCTACGACGTTCGTTCAAGTTTCAATTGTCAGCTCTCGTTAAAATCTATCGATTATATATAAAACATTAGTGTAAAATTGTGACTGTGAATAAAATAAGGTAAAAAAAATCAAATAAAAAAAAATTCGAGCGAGACCTACAGTACTCGCATATGATGTGTAATATGTGACAAAATACTTTATAAAAGGACGGCAAAGATACGGCAGACTAGGCTGTATGGTCATAGAGACCTTTGCCTTTTCCGCGCTTTTAAAGCCTGAAAAAAGGACGGCAAAGATATGGCAGACTAGGCTGTATGGTCATAGATACCTTTGCCTTTTCCGCGCTTTTAATGCCTGAAAAAACGCGACTCCCTGGGACACATTTCCGTCCCATGGGACACTTTTCCGTCCCATTTCACGAAATCACTCCCACAAATTGCAGGAAAGCGAGAGCAAAGATGTTACACATCAAAAATATATCTATAAATATATAATTTCGGCCTACATGCGTGGAAAAGCCAAATACAAATACAAAGATCGTATACGATTGGAAAGGGCATCTCAATAGCAAACGAAGGGTACCAATAAAACATTATACGCCTAATAAATAATGACTTTTTTATATAGAAAATATTACACGTTACGAGACATATTCACGTACAACAAACGGCCTTGTCCATGACACAGCCCAACTCCGCTTCTTTATCTGATGAAGATACCGTTTGCAAGATAGGAGGGGTAGGGCGCCAAACTAGTAACAAGGTGCACCCATTATGCTAAGTAAGATTATCTTACGCTGACATTTTCACTTTATATTTATACTCCGATACAATGTTCATTTTCTAAGACCAGAAAAAAAACTTTTACTAACCAATTTCAATTTAATTTTATTCCATTAACAAAATACGCAATATCCCATTTCAATAAATCATAAAACAATCACAAAAGTATAAAATAACAATACAGTCACTGACTCTCACAAAACTTATCAATACTATACCTAAGTATTAGCGTCTGTTTATTCTTGTGGAAAATGAAATAAACGTTGAAACTGAGCAACCAACATACGAACAACCCATAAAAAATGTAGTGCACAGTTTTGCCTGCCTGTTTCGTGCGTCTTCGTCAATAAATGATTCGGGCGGCATGAATTTTCTGGAGCTCGCTCTTGTATGTATTGTTTGACTTGTAAACGACAAAATAAAGACGGATCAAGGTACATGCTACATAGTTAAAAAGATTTCGCAATTAGCTGGTTTTTTGTGTTCTGACATGTGTTGTTTCTTCGTTTCCGTGAGAAAGTAAGTGCAGTGCTGCTGTACAGTTTCAGTTATTTATGATACTAGGGTGTTAAAAATTGTCAGTTACCCTTTTGCACCCATGTATCATACGTTTTTCAATACAGTTGTGAGAAAACAGGTGAAATCATAAATTGCATTGCAAATCACTTTTCACAAACAAACACGTATGTACCACTGACACTGTAAATGGCGCGAATTTGGTTGCCCCAACGATAACCATGAATTACTTGCGTACCACTTTTGGTACCACGCAGAGCGCATGCGTAAGTTTTGTAGTGTGAGAAGGATGACTATAGCAACGCGATATCGTTCTCCCTTTCACTCGGGTATATGTCTTACTGTTTTATTCCAACAACAAATTTAATTTAGTAGGGTGGTTGCTACGTGAAATTCTAGTTCTAATGTGGTCTAGAAATTTAAAAAAAGTGGTAAAGTAAAAGCACGTGTGCGGTAAAATCAATTTTGCGCACACTTAACTGGTATACAAAGGACCACTGTATATTATTTACTCCTTTGTCGCTCGAAACAAAAATATCCTAAAAGTTTAAATAACCTGATAAGATCCAATCCTATGAAATATCGATAGGTAATGTATATGTTTTTTTTTAAACTTTGCTAAAAAATCTATGCGAAATAATAAGTAAATTAAATAATAATGAAAAAAAGATAAATGAAAATGATCCACAAAGGGAAATATGGATTTACTAGTGGGTTCCCGCGGCTTCACACGCGCAGATCCCGTTTTTTGACTTTCCCGTGGGAATTTCCCAAAATCCTTTCTTAGCGTATGCCCACGTCCTAATTGCTATTTGTATTCCAAATTTCTGCGAAATCTATTCAGTATTTTCGGCTGTGCGTTGATATACCAGTCAGTCACCTTTTCTTTTTTTATAATACAGATTTAAGCAGTATGGTTTCCACTAAAAACTACACAGCAATTTGGTGTTTTTATTTATGCAAAATTCTTGGAAATTTTCTGCAAACAAACTGACAGGTGAAAATGGAATGAAAATGACATTTCAATTTACCTGGGTCTGCCGACCTCACTGCTGCGGTTACTGATGCTATACGATGAAATGTAATAATTACAGTTTTGTGGCAAACAATCAATGTTTCATGTTTCATCTATCTATTCCTGTACTGACAGTCTAACAGGAGGGAAATCTAATATATTTTTCTCAACATGCTTGCAAATTTGAGCATTATTTTGACGACCTTCTTCGTGATAAATCGAAATCGCTATACTGGCCTAATACATGCGGGCAGTGGCCGGCAAAAGTTGTATGAAAATCAATATCTGTGGTGTTTTGCGGCCAAATAAATTACTATGTTAAAAATCAATATCTGTCGTGTAATTTAAAAATGGAACTATATTTACTCCGAAACATGGCAACCAAGGAGGTAACTTATCAAAGGTTTTATATAAATTTCGAACTGACTTGCAAATATAACGCTGTTTATTAAAAAAAAAACAAATGAACACTTTGGCGCGTGAAAAATTGTAGTTGTTCATTGTTTGTCATTGATTTTGAAAAGTAATTATTGAAATTTTAATTTCCGCGCATTTTTTTAGAAAAGTACTATACAAGCCTTAGTCACAACTAGGCGTTGATGGACTTACGTATGTGTGCCTCGGCCCACATTTAAACGTTCGTCCATCAATGCCTCTTTTGCTGGCCGCTGCAGTAATGTACTTTATGAGACGCCGTGCATGGTACGGGGCCAAAACAGTATATAGTATTAGTGTGAATAACTGCATCTACCTACAAAAAGTGAGGTTAAACGCCCACATACTCAAACAAAAATGCTACATGAAATTATCGCTTTCCCGGAACTCTTTTACAAAATTGTACATAAGTATCTATAAGTATCATCATCATCATCATCATATCAGCTCATATACGTCCTCACCGAGGGGCTCGAGCCTACCCTGAAATAGGGTGATCGGGCCTTAGTCGACCATGCGGGCCCAGTGCGGGTTGGTCGACTTCACTCACAACTTTCGAGTTTCTTCGCACGTGTGTTGTGCAGGTTTCCTCACGATGTTTTCCTTCACCGTTAAAGTAATCAGTGAGTATATGTACGTAAGTTTCGAAAAACCCATTGGTACATTGGCCGTCCGGATTTGAAACCGGCACCTCTAGTTAAGAGGACCGAGTCGTTACCGGTTGAGCCACCGACGCTTCTTTCTATCATTTAGTAGTTATATCTACGTATAGAGCACGAGTACATAGTAGGAAAACCACAATAGTTATTTATGATTCAAGGGTGGTAAAAAGGTAAATAACAAACGAGTGACATTGGTAAGCCCGAGCCGCAGGTGAGGGTTTATCATGCATCGTCACGAGTTTGTTATATCCTTTTACACCTATGTACACGTCATTTTTCAATACAGTTGTGAGAAAACAGGTTAAAATAAAAAACGACCGTGACAGAAAATAATTTCAACGTCAAATTCGGTTTAATTGGCTGGTTGCTATGTGTAATTCACGACTAACAGGCAAATATCACCTATTATTACCGATTGCCTTAACGGTGAAGGAAAAACATCGTGAGGAAACCTGCACGCACACGCCTGCGAAGAAACTCGCAGGTTGTGTGTGAAGTCGACCAACCCGCATTGGGCGCGCGTGGTCGACTAAGGCCCGATCGCCCTAATTCAGGGTAGGCTCGAGCCCCTCGGTGGGGACGTATATGAGTTAATATGATAATTACTAGCGTACAAGAGACAAATATGCGAAATTGAACTTGAAATTAAGCAAGTTAGTGAAGTTAGGCCTATAATGTAAAGACTGAAAATATTGACAGCCAGGGATTAGAATGTGGTCTAGAAATTTTAAAAAAAGCGGTCGAGTATAAGCACGTGTGCGGTAAAATCAATTTTTCACACACTTGACTGGCATATAATGGACTATTTTTCGAGCAACTGTATTGAAAAGGACATTGTAAACTATTTTTCGACTCTACCGAACCGATGTCAAAGTGAATTTAACTTTTATGCAATTAAAACAATCATAGCTGTCATCAGTGAAGAAACTTTGTGCAATTGTGTGCAATAACAAGCAAAAACTTTGTGCAATTGTGAGCAATAACAAGCAAACTTGCACTACCCGGGCTTCCTTAGTTGCAATTTTGAGTCTTCTCCAACTTTGAATGAAAAAGAGTACCTACCTAACTGAAGGGTTATTTGTTTTATTTGAAAGTTAAGTTATTAACACTCGAAACTCGAGATGAAGTAATATTTATAAAGCCAATGAAAGCAAGGTACTGTTAGTATTGTTTGCATTTGCATAAGTGCGAGTCGCGGTCGTGCACAGAGGGTTCCGCACCACAATACAATTTGTTTGTGATAAATATGTACCATTGACTATCGATACATCGAGATGCCGAAATATTTGTACTATTATGTTGCTTCGCCTCAAGAACCAAAATTCGAAATCTATGTGGCTGCATAGACTGGATTAGACAGGGAGACTTTATGACTCTGAACTTGTTCACTGCCGTCCTTGAAGATTTTTTCAAGCTTCTGGACTGGGTTAGATTTCACTCTCAGAGAACTCATCCACCTTTAATTAGCTGACGATATCGTGGTCATGGCTCAGACCCTGGAAGACCTAGGCACCAATGCTCAATGACCACATTAGAGCTTTTCAACAAATTAGTCTTAAAATAATCTTGGAAAAGACAAAAATTATGTCTAATGTCCATGTCGCAACCACTCCATTGAATTGCTTGGGGCTGGCCTATCCAGCAGTGGACGTTTTTTGATGATGATATTATTTCATTCATTACAGCTCATATACGTCCCCACCGAGGGGCTCGAGCCTACTCTGAATCAGGGCGATTAGGCCTTAGTCGACCACGCGGGCCCAGTGCGGGTTGGTCGACTTCACACACAACCTTCGAGTTTCTTCGCAGGCGTGTGCAGGTTTCCTCACGATGTTTTCCTTCACCGTTAAAGCAATCGGTAAGTATGTACGTAAGTTTTTGAAAAACTCATTGGTACATTGGCCGTCCAGATTTGAAGCCGGTACCTCTGGTTAGATGGACCGAGTCGTTACCGGTTGAGCCACCGACGCTTTTTTGATAATATTAAGGATATATTATACTTATTTATAAAAAAAGAATTTTTCTTAATTCATTTCGGGATCTTTAGCGCAAGTCCGACTTACATTTGGCCGGTTTTTATTATTTGATATTTTACTTTGGAGTTTACACTATAGTCAGACCAAGTTTTATGTGCGTATTAAAGGTTTTACGACACAGCAAAAACAAAAAGACGTTGAAAAATACATTTTTTGTTAGAGCACGTTCCTATTTTTTCCTTTTTAATATTATTTTTCATAGGATATCCGCTATAACCTCGTAACGCCTAGCTTTCATATTTTGAGATCAAATGCATGTCCAAAATGCAATATAATGTACTATATTATCTTCTTGCATCGTTGCCGCCAACGCATATCAACGTTTTTTGTGATAAACTAAACCAGGATTTTTGTATTTTTTTGTGGGTACTATCAGGTGGAAAGAAATAGAATGGTAATTTAACGGTCATAGCTCTCGTTCATTCAAATGCATATTGGGCTTAAGTTTATCCTTAATTTCAAAAAATAGAAAATTAAATTGCTTTTATTGAACAATTACAGCTCATAATTATAAATCTAGAGTTAAAAATATTAGGAAATTTATAATTTAGACAGAAACATATTAAAAAAATTGAGAACTTACAATCTTTAATTTTCAGATCAATCAACATTAACTTTTCAATATTTCACTTTCATCAGTCAGTCTCCTTTCTTCATAAATTCTTTGCTTATTTAATAATTAAAACCATTGAAAAATTAACCAAAAATCTCATTTTTAAGCACATCTTCAAAGAAATAAATTATATTTATACTTAAACATGAGTAGAAATAGTTTCGAACAATCAAGAGCATGGTAATTAAAATAATACGACATCAAAAACACATAAATCAACAAATAAAACAGGACGAATCTTTTGAGTTCAAACCCCACTCTTATTCATTATCGTCATGGAAGTTTATGTAGCAGTTTTATTAATTTTACTTCCTCCATCATGGCTTTCTTCTAGTTCAAGTCTTTAGCCCCTTCTTTATCCATCACCTCTTCGTTTCACGACCACGACCACTTCTGCTTATATTATTTCCTGTACCTCATCCCCTTCCTCGTCTTCTCCCACGTCCTCTTCTAGGTCCCAAAAGTTATTTATATGGGGTGTCAATTTTATCTTCTGAATTACAGTTTTCGGTAACATCACTGTAACATTCAAATGATTTTGCAGATGCATGTTGAAATTCTGAGTCGCCTACATCTTCGTTTGACGAGTAGAAGTCTGCTATTTCAGATTCATCCAGTAAACATTCTATTTGTTATTCTCTGAGTGCTGAAATGCTGACTTCTTAGTTAAAAAAAAATTTAACAGCTTTAAAAACTTCCTCATCTCGTGTTCGGGAAAATATGAATAAAATGGGTATTACTTGACCGAGCTGGCGTAGAAAGTCTTTGAAGGCACTGGTTACTAAAGGTGTTGCACGGCGAGTGTGTCACGTACTCGTATGTTTCGACTTAAGGAGTTCTTGGAGAGAGCAATCCATCATAAGCCTCCCACATTTGTGATTAATTTGGTGAACCCTCGAAATATTGGTAACGGAACAAGATCACACCACCAGACCTCAAAAGGGAAGGTGAAAGAATTAAGATGAACACATTCCTCGAAATATCCGGCAGGGGCACCTAAAAACAGGAAATAATTATATTTTTCCAAAAAGAATTGTTATTTTAATAATTATTTTTGTAAATAAATAAGTGAGAATTCCATTATTTGGCGACAACCAATCTTCTGTCATAAAAACTGACTATTGAAAAAATAATAATTTTTAAAACAGTTTTACAAAATGAATGTGGAGATTCATTTTGTAGTAAGTGATTTACACTACATAATAAAAATTATCAAAAGCACTTAACAATAATAAATATTCTTGAAAATACATTTATTTATACTATATTCTGTCTGATTTCAAAACCCAAAATTCCCAATATTTGATTAATTAATAAAGATTAAAGTTCACAAGCCTGACAAGTCAGCCGCATGGTCACAAAATGACGGATTTGTCAAAATTCCTTCCAGAGTATCCACCAATCATAATGTTCAGATAAATTTACAGTTAGCGCAAAAATTTTAAATCAAAATCCATAAAAGTATACACTGCGAATACTGCGATGTACCTACGCTAGGAATTTACGAGATAATTATGAAAAAGTCTAGGCTGGAAGGCTGAGTGTTACTTTGTTCAATACAATATCAATTGGGCCTTGTAATAAAATTCTAGTATACTTTTTGTACGTTTATAAGTAAGTAAGTTTACTTAATTAATAATATTTAGATAGAGAATACCAAATAAACGTGTTGAGGTACTTATTTAAGTTACGTCTTAGTGGTAACTTTATAATTATACTCTAACTCTTCCACTATGATTTGTCTGTGCACTTGTGCACTCTTATTTTCGTAAAGGCTAAATTAATCCTTTAAAGGTAGGACAGACGATGCGGACGAATGGACGGACCGATGATGTAGTCTTAGTAATATGGTACATCAGGCCACCGCCGTCTATCCCTTGGATAGCACGGTTAATTGTGCCATACGATAAGAGAGAGAGAGAGTAATAGGGTCACATTGACACCTTTTGGGTACGCAACCCTAAAAGGAATGTTCAAGTCAGGGGTGAATAGCTAAATACATATTTAGGGGAGATTTAAAAATAAAAGAGCGCCTAGATTTATAACCATCGTTATAGGACTTATAAGTAAGGGAGGTTTAGATGAGTTCTTAAAATAGACAAACATAATGAGATCTTCTTTAAACGGTATGTATGATTAATCAGTTTTTAAATATTTTTTTCATTTCTATTTTCTATTTATAAATCTTCCATATACACATCGTTTTTGTTTATTATAATAGCAAAGTATAAGTATATAATATTAGTACTAACATACATTATGGACACTCCCTGGCGCTTTCTAAATTGAGACCTCACACCCTCAATAAATTATATTATATTATTATATTGTCCGATGTTACCCAGATTGATACAGTTTGGTTGCCGAACGTAAAGGATTTCGCCGGCATTTTGTTTGTTCCATCATTTCTTTTTTGAAATGTCATTTCTGGCCCGTTGTTTGAAGTGTCCGGGGTGTGATAATAGTTTTTTAGAGTAAATAAAAATAAACTGTACGGCAGCTCCGCACTTAACATTCTCGACATTTTTTTTTATTAATTTACTATCGTAAAAAAAATAATTAAATAATTTAATAATTTTGATGATTTATTATTTATTGTTTTTTTTTTTTTTTTTTTTTTTTATTGCGTGACCAAATACAAGTATATACTTATTCGAAATACATGACAATTTAATAGCACCTATCCATTAGTAAGTAAATCGCAAGTTTCAGTTTCATTTGTAGGAGAACCATACAAACACGATTTTTCCCAGATCAATGGGTATTACTTGGTAATAGACAAACATATGCAACTACGACGTGCAAAGTTTCAATAAAATCGTTAGAGTCGTTTCTGTCAAAAAAACAGATTATGTTGTATGATTCGGTTTGACGGTACAAAGAAACGTTTGATAAGCCCTCTATAAAATAATAATAAATTTGTAAGTTCCAAATTTGGTCCCAATCGGACTAAGGATTTAGCCTCCAGAGCCAAGCGTGACGGACAGACGCACGGACGGATTTGAGATATTCGCGCTTCAGCCACGTGGTCCAATCGGTTTGTCCGCTCGATCAGACAGCAAGAATATTATTTTCGTTATTTATTTATAATGAACAGAAAAAAAATTGAAAATAAAAATGGCTGCCATTTAAAGGGGAAAAGGATGCCACCCCCTAATGGGGTGTTTTTTGTCGATAAATTGTGATGTTTTTGCATACCCCTAAAATATCGGCAACCTTATCCATCCAATACACACTGTATAATAATAATTATATACTCTTTGTCACTTAGGTATACTGTAGATACATACATACTTTTTGGTTTTGGATTTTATTACACCTACATTTTAATTGACTTATTGTCAAAGTAACGACTCAACGTCAAAGCCAGCTGTTTGGTGTTCATGGCATGTTGTGGCCGGAGGGCTTAAAATATCTGTAGCCCAATAACATTTTTTTTTGGTTACCCCGCAATCATGCCGCTAAGGAGGATCATGAAGAGTCAGCCCTCGGAGCTGCTGGCGGCAAAGGGACTGCTGCATCAGGACTGGGAAGCATTAACCCCGTGCCAGAGGGAGTGCACCACAAGGATGGGTATGGCCATTCAGATTGAGCAAGAGGCCTATCTCACGCAGCATCCTGAGGTAACTATGTATCCATAATGTCTAAGAAGAGCCAGCCTTAAAATTTTCGGTCATTAAAGGCTCTACTACACCAGGGCTCGAAGACGTTACCGCCTAAGTATATAATATTAGTACTAACATACAGTATGTAAACTCCCTGCCGCTCTCTAGATTCCGACCTCACCCCCCTGGTCACCCAGATTGATACAGATTGATTATAGTTTGGTTGTCAAACGTAAAGGATTTCGCCTCTATTTTGTGTTTTCCGTCATTCCTTTTTATGTCATTTCTGGCCCGTTGTATGAAGTATCCAGGGTGTGCTAATGCTAGAGGAGTAGGTACATCACCTGGCTGGGCGTAGATGACTGTTCATGCATCTCTCTCTCTTTCTCTTATCATGTGGTACAATTAACGGTGCCACCCAAGGGACCCATGAGGGTTGCCTGGGGTGGGAGAGATTGTATCACTAAGGGATAGTGATGACCATACAATCAATTAGAAGTTCTATCTCACATAGCACTCCGAACCCTATATAACTTACGCATTAATAATAGAAAAGGGTCTACAGTTGGTAAGCCCTTGGCATTATCTCACCTGATGTTAAGTAACAATGATGCCGAAGATGGGACCGAGCTTACCAAGATTCCTCAACGCAATGGGGAACTGACTATTTTATCTTCAAGCCGAAACACATCAAAGTTTTTAACGTCGATGTTTGGCGGCAAGACTTAGGCTAAGATGTTGGTCTAGCCATGCAGACTTAGAAAATGCCCTTCCACCTACCAATCCGAGTCTTACAAAGCTAGACTCCGCCGGGAATCGAACCTGCGACTTCTTGATGTGAAGCTAATGGACTTAACCATAACGCCACAGTGCTAGTATTTTCTATTTTAAAACTTTAGGAAATTTTTCAAAATATGTATTTATTTTAAAAGTTACATTCACACGATATTTTGCATGCGGCTTCGCCCGCTTGGATTTCAAGGATGCGCGGTGCTAAAGTTGCAAGTGTCTGGCAAATTTAAACTTAAGTTTTTCCAGATCCCTCGAATTTTATGCATTTTTTCGGGATAAAAATATCTGACGTAGTCTGCTGTTCATTTTATAGCTCTGTGCCAAATTTCAGCGAAATCTGCTAAATATTTCTTTATATATGTTCACCGATTACTCTGTCAATTGTTGACCGATTTAAAAAAATCTTTTTTTATTCGAAAGAGTATACTCTCCAGGTGGTTCCTGTCACCAAATCAGGATCTAATGATGGGATTCCACGGAAATCGTAAAATTTAATTGGCACGTATTATGTGTTTCACGTATTTTCTAAAGCCATTCAATGATTTGCATCTGGTAGTCATCATCTTATGTTGATGAGCTGATGATGGAAGGCTCATTTTTTTAATAATAATACGGAGAAACGTATGTACTTATATACCGATAGTTGTATTCTTTCAGGTTATTTAGGTAAGCTGATGATGGAAGGTTTGACTACTTAACTTTTATGCTGCTGAGATGATAATGGAAACCACAGGACTCTGTATTGTTTAATGAAACACATGCATAATGATTTCATGAATCCTATATTCTATTATCTAAGTAGGTGATTGGGTTTTTACGTTGGCTGCCGGCGGCTCGCGTCAAACACTCCGTCAAAGGGGCCGCCCTAAGTTCAATCGCGGCGCTGACAACATCGGGTGCGTGGCGAGCGGCGCTATTGAATTTTGGGCGGCACCTTTGACGGAGTGTTTGACGCAAGCCGTCAAAGTTGCAGCTAATTCAGCAAACGAACTTATAGATAGCATTATCACTAATAATGAAAATAAAAGTTAAATAAGTAAAAACCGACTTGAAAAAGATATTCACTCAATAGTACGAAAAAATATTTTTTATTTCTCTACACAAAATTAACCAACAATAACGAAATCAAAGGTAGGTTCGAATCAAATTAGTTGCCTGCAGTTTTACTTAGATCGGTTATTTATCAATTTTTGTTAGGATTAGCAAGATTTAACCGCCTCCGTGGCGTAATGGTTAGGTAGTTCAAGAATCTAACGATACCTCGCACTCCAAAATCCATCAAACCGTTTAGGCAACAGACTCAGCCAAAGAAAGAGACATACAAACATACCTACATACCCACATGCATATATAAAATACATTTGACACGCATAAACCCGAAAACATTACCCTACTTTTTGGGCATTCGGGTAAAAAAGTATGGTATCGGTAGGTAAGCACTTACAGTTTTGTGAATTTCTTACTTTTTGCCGTTTGTTCCGTACATCCGATGAATATACTCGTAAAGAACCCATAACCACTTGTCTGTCGATTTTCGGGACCCGAAAAAAAATCCCTATCTGTCGACCTACCGAGAGCCGGAAAAATTATGGCGGGACAAATTAGCGCCAATAATGTCAATTATCATAATATAAAAGTAAAAAAAAATGAAAAGAAATAAGTAAAACACCCTAATTAGAATAATATTTTAAATAGAACGCACAATATTGTATTTAGATTAACAGAAAACCCATTAAACGCGCCCAGAACCCTGTCTGTCAAATGCCTGCTAACTGTAAAAAACCTGTCTGTCGAATTTCCGGGTCTCAAGGGGGTGTGGCCTAATAACAGAAGATCACTCACTGTCCTTTTATCACACTGGATTTTCTCCGAGAGTACTTGACGAATTAGGATAAAATTTGACATAGGAGTCGGTCGTATGGCTCCCGGCTTAGAAAAGATAGGGCTCTCTTCCCTTAGAGACGACTAAAGGAATTCAGTCTACCGGAGGATGGGCAGCAACGTCCTTTATACATAAGACCGCCTAGTATACATTATATACTATCAGCTTTATAAAATTGTTTTTGGCAATAAGTGTTAATAAATAAAATAAAAAATTACGGTCAATTCTTCAACTGCAAATTTGAGTTTGAAATCGCCAACTCGTTCGTCAAGCGAGGTGATTACGGCAAAACCCCTCAATAGGGACGACGAATACTAGTCATCTGAGTTATTTTTATCGTCTATCAAAAACAACATTTTGTTCTAAAAATGTTTGAAATACTTATGCGTAACGTCATAGTTTAGCAGTGTCATATTTATACTCATATTTTGATTTTGTTAAATTAAAAATCGAAAAATTGATGGAAATCAAAACGACTAAGGTTTTCCGAAGTTTAAGAGTCTCCAGGAGGCTCGAGTTTCCATACAAACGTATGGAACCTCGAGCCTCCTGGCGGCCCTTAAGTAGGAGGGCAATTTAGTGATCAAGAGTTCATAATTTATTTCTGATGCTGTCGTCATCCCTAATCCTATATCCAGCAGTGGATGATATACACTATAATGAATGACCCAATCAAAGCCTTATAGTATAAATAAACAACTTCAGATTTGGGTTGATTTTAGGGTACTAAATAAAAAATAAAAAAAATGATTGTCTAAATGTATGGTGCGAAATGAAATGAAAGGGCTTGTTGTGAAGATTGCAAATATATATTATTTGTAATTTTCAAGTTTAAATTTTTAAAAGACATGAAAGAAGATGAACGAAAATTAAGTATTCTCTCTTTTATCTTTGAAAGTACTAAGCCAATTAAAAAAAAACGAGACCTACAGTACTCGCATATGATGTGTAACATGTGACAAAATACCTATGAAATTATTTAATTATCTGGTCGTACATTCACGGGCCGACCTTTCGAATAGTTGTATGTCATCTTTGCCTTTGCCATCACACTAGGCGGCATGGCTATGACAACCTTAGTTTTCGAGAATTAAAAAACGTTCGCATTTCCTGTTACACATTTCCGTCCCATTTCACGAAATCACTCCCACAAATTGCAGGAAAGCGAGAGCAAAGATGTTACACATCAAAAAGAAAGTTATAGAACCTTACTTAACGATTACAGAAAATCCTAAGTCATCTTTCGGCCCGTCCGTCTGAAAGCAGCAAACTAATTCTTTTTATGGACAATAAATGTATCTTTTGCAGTTGCGTGCTATAGTTGAATTATACATCAGCAACATGACCACGACCATGAGAAAGAAGTCAGATATTCTAAAAGAAACATCGGAGTTTTTCTTGAGAAATCCGGAAGAAATCGATAGTGAAATAAGAAATCTTCTCCAAATTCCACCCAAAGTTCCATTTGCAGAGGTAATACCGGTAACCTGCTATTTTTGTTTGAGGAAGGTTTTTTTGAATTTAGTTTTATCATTTATAAAAAATGCAATTTTATATTAAAGTTTGTAATCGTAAGCTAAATTGTTGCAATTTACCGTGGTCATTTATACTAAGGGTTCCGTAGTCAATAAGGAACCCTTATAGTTTTGCCATGTCCGTCTGTCCGGCTGTCCGCGGCTTAGTTTAAATGCTATTAGCACTAGAAAGCTGTAATTCTGCATGGGTATACATATAAATCACGCCGACAAAGTGGTACAATAAAATTTAAAAAAAATATATTTTTGGGAACCTCCCATATTTGATTTTATTTCGTTGACGTACCCTCTCGTGCGGGGTATCGTTAAATAAAGTTTTTATAACTACTGTGGGTTTTGCTGAAATCATTTTTCGATTCAGGAATTTGTTTGCCAAATATTAAGCTTCAAACTGTAAATTTATGTTAGAGTCAAGTCCCCCCCTTCTCAGCTCCCCACTCCCACCAGCTAAACCGCTATTTCACAACTTAAAAAAAAATGTAAATATTAGTACGTGTATATTAATCAATTTGAAAGTAAAACTATCACTAGGCTTTCTTAGTTTAGGAGTAATAGTCGACCACTTAAGATGTGTAATTGGAATTGTAAAAAGTTCGTAGATTTTCCGTACAATATGTTCTATTGCTAACTGTAAATATATATATATATATATATTTTTAATTTACATTAATTTTTTGAAATACACCATGAAATCCTAATCCCACTTGGCCGATTTTTTTAATTACTTTTTTTATTTAGACATATTAATTTGTTTGTTTTGACGGTCAGTGATAACTTAACTTCTTATAAACCACTTCTCCTTTCAAATAAAAAATTGAAAACACTAAAAAAGTGTTAACTAATTTAGTAAGTAAGCTGGTTTTATTGAATCATCTAATATTAAGGCAAAAAATATTAATAATTTGTTGACAATGCATGCAGCCATGGTTTTAGGTGAATCATATATTTAATTGCCTAATGCATATATATATATATATCTATTAATTGATATTATTTTGCGCCGTAGATCGACAAACCAACAATGAAATATTTCGACCGAGACCTGGAGCGCGACCTCCTGCAGATTACCAACAAGCACTTTGCGCCGCAGCCCTGGCGAATCCCTACCCCCGAGGTGTATACTCCCGACACACCATCCTCCTCGTTTGTCTCCATCATCACTTCTGATACTACACTGCCTACTCCAGGTGATAAATGTTAAGGGTTAGAGGCATACCACAGTCATACCTAATCATTGTGTAGGTACAGTCAGTTCCCTAAGTTGGATGTTGACTCTGTACCTTTTTATAAGCTTCTATCTTTTAATTATATTTCACACGATAAGAAGTAGAAGATCTTTTAATGTTCGTATGTAATTTGTTAGCTTCAAAATTAGTTAAAGTTAAATTTGACCCAATTTGGCATACACGTGTCTAATTTTTTTTTAAATTTTTATTTCTTTTAAAAGATCTTATTATTGTCTTTACCTAAACCCCTTTTATATCTCCTATGAGTATACTATGTCAGGCTTCATACTCGAGGTGAGATTGTGGATGTATGAACTTTTAAATGGTCTAAGGCACACACACCACTTTACCTAATTTTATTGTTACCATAATAGTAAAGCATCAGTACTGATAATCACTGTTCCTCCATCAGAGCCCATCCCTACTCCCACGCCGACTGTGTCCGAGGTTTTGTTTAATATGATCTCTACTACCGTGGACAAAGCTATATTTGCGCGCGTAGACGAGCAGATAATCCTGTACGACACGGCGTACGTGGAGCTGAGCAAGGCTGTCGAGGAAGCCATGGAGATACCAGTTATCGAGATAAAAGAAGACATAGCCGAGCTCTTCATGGCTGCTTACAGGAGATTCCAAGACAACATCATGGAGAAAGAGCGTATTGGTGAGTTCCTTTATAAATTAAAGTATCCATTTGTAACTGAATCCCAGTTTTTCTATCCTCAATTTATAAGCCCTTGACATCGTCTCACCTGATGGTAAGTGACGATGATGCCGAAGATGGAAGCGGGCTTATCAACATTCCCCAATGCAATGGGGAACTAGCAATGCAAGGGTTTATTTTTACAAGCTTTTATTTTATTTGCAATCCTTGAATGTATGTGAGTTGTCCGCTTCAAAATTTGAACGTTAAATTTCTACTAGTTCCCGGTTTCCGACTGAGCTAAAACTTTTCATAAACGTTAAGTTTTGATGACAATGCATGTAAAGCTAAGTGACGATGGTGACGTCATTCTAAATCCAATATAGCGTACTCCCAAAGATTGCGGACTAGTTGTTTTTATGCACCCCCATGATATGGGTATCAAATAAAAAAGTTCGCTGGAAGAAAACGAAATAATTAAAATTATTTTCAAATAAAAACTTGTTTTTTGGAAATAATCGTATTAATGGAACATTCAGAACTCACGACCGTTGACTATTAGCAAAGTAACATCAGTACTAGTCAATAGTGTATTCAATTAATTTTCAGTAACTTAATCACATTTAAAAGAACGAAATTGACGGTCACGCAGTCTTAAATGTCAAGGTGTACTAAAGTACAAAAATCAAAAGCAGTTTTCCCTTTCTGTCTTAGTTGAATATTTAAATTCTTGTCTCCTGTCAAACAACAGTCTGGTTGTTTTTTGAAATGGCAAAATACACATCAAGTAGTAGTTGAAATATTAAATACAAAATGCTTAGGAGTGATGTATTTAAAACGCTAAAAAAGGTACCCGGGTCAAATATGATCAGTCAGTAAATATGGCCACATTATTATTTCTAAAACGTAACGTTTTCAAACTGAACGCAACGGAATTTGGTCGCAGTCCAGGCACATATCTGAACGTTGCACCCGCCGTCCCTCCCGCATACACGCCAGTCGCTCAAATTTCGTTGGAGTGAGAGACAGCGCCGCTGTTATTAAAAACCACATGTAAGTTTTGTTCTATATTTTCGTTGTTTTTCAATTTTATTCCTTTCTTTTTATGTTGTTAGGTATTCATATTTTGCAGTTTGAGTGTGTGTGTCTTAAATTTTTGAAATGTTTGTGATCCGTATGAATAGAGAAAATAAAACGGCGAGACTGTAAATATGGCCAACGAATGGCCATATTCACGGTATGAATTATTGATGCTGTGATGGCCAGAAACGCCATCTTTATTTCAGAACCGCACGGAACCCTAGTATAATTAGTTGTTAAGACGGATGAACTGGAGAAACGGCGAGGTTGCCAGACTTATCTATTCTAACATGTGCGCGACGCTTGCTTTTTTTTTACTTATGCATGTTGCCAAATTTATGCGTTAGACTGTGTGAAGAATGTTCAGAGGATTTAACAAAAGAATATTTGTACGAGACAGAAGGAGAAAGAGCGATTGGGCGTACACGTGTGCGAATGCGACGGGAGTAATATGGTTTGGAGGCTTGCGCCGGAGCGTCAGAGGGAGAGACAGGGCACACGGGGGCAGAGGCTGGAACTCGTCGGTCGTTCCCAGACGGGAAAAGGGTCCTGAGTTTGGTTCTGTGTGAAGTGATTGAGAATAAGAGCGATGTGTGGGCGAGACTGGAATTTGGTATGTTTTATTATATTGCTTCTTGCTTGATTGCAATATAATCTCACAGAATCGTCACATTAAGGACTTGTTCCGTATGTCGTTTTAGTTAAATTCTCCCTCAGTTAAAATGCTCGCAACCTCTATAATATTTGCGAAGTATTGTGAAGATAGATTCTGTGTGATTAACTAAATAACCTTGTTTTGTGCTAATGAATCTAACTATCATCTTAAACGGTATTCATAAGACAGAATATGTATGATTTTAGTTTGGTTGAGCCTGACTATTCACAAGTCGTATATATCACTAGCAGATATGGTTATTGCTAACTGAAGTGTTCAATATCCCTGGGGTTTCATACTTACAAATTGTACTCCTGATAGACCGGAACTAGCGAGAAGTCAGCGCTCGCTATAACCTAAAACCTTGTTCAGAACAATAATAATAATATGTGAGTCTTTATAAAAATGTAATTTAAGTAATAAAGACTTGCCAGACGCACTTACGGCTGTAAAGTTGTGTACTCTTTGGTTGTAAAAGTTGAGTAGCCAAAGTAAAGTCCAAGGCTCCCCGTAAGTTACAGAAGTGTACAGTGGTTGTAGTATTGTTGGCTTGACGGAAATGCATAATCTAAAATATTTATATTACCTTTTCGTTGCTGCCATAAGTCTACTTTATCTAAAGTAAGCTAACCTTACCTTATGTAGACAAATTTAATACAAATTTATATACATCCATAATTAAATGAGCGATAGCACACAGGACTTGTATAATTCTATTATAATATCAAATTTGTACTGTCAAATGCTAGAATAAATAGCTCTATAAAATATAGGGCTGAAATCAATGTAACGTGGAGTTTTACGCCTACAAATGTAAGGTTTCTCCACAATTTGAGTCAAATAAATTCATAATTAATTTTTAGACTCAACCAAGACATTTTATTTATTTTACCCCCTGCATGCAACATTGAGGCTTCCTTGAGGGAGTCTACGAATTCCCTTCGCTTAGAATTGACTGAAATAATGTAACTCGCATTCTGGTAATTTCTGAATTGAGCCCCTCAGTGGGGACGTGTATGAGCTGATATGATACTAGACGATTAGGTACGATACATTGTGTCTCGTGTGTGTTCCGCTTCCAGCAGCTTCAGCAGGCTAAGGCACATAAGGCCAGTCTTAAGGGGAGTAGGGACCGCCACATCTGGTACGCGTGACCACGGATCAAAGCGTTGCGTTAACTAAAAGAAACGCACCTTTGGAAATCTGAATTAAAAATAAATAAATAAATAAATAAATAAATAAATAAATAAGTAAAACACAACGTAGTTAGCGGGTCCATTGAAAAATAATAATAATAATAAAATTAAACATATCATAAGTACATAATGTTTCATTACAGTTCATAGTATGAGAAAAGAGAAAAACCATTTTTCCTAAATAGGTTAATTTAAATCGGTTCAGCCGTTCATGCGTAAAGCGATAACCAAGGAAAAAGAAATTCATTCTTCTATAGATATGAATTAATATTTAAATATATTTATTCAAATTAAAATTCAAATAACTTTTTATTGTACATCAAAACCAAATACATAACATGCAAAGTTTAAATTAAAACTAAGAAACGTACAATTAAGGGGGTCTTATCGCTGAGAGCGATTTCTTCCAAACAATCCAGTGCTCGGAGAAAAAGCACGGAGACAGGTAGTACGCGAGCAACAATAACAGAAAATTTAATGACTAATTATGAAGGGCGAGGGCATTTACTTCGATCAATTTAATAATTTAATAATAATGTATTTTAAATTATCCACGATTTTAACGACCCCTCACATTCTCAAATCGGTCCAACAGTTTAGGCTATAGAATCGAATCAACGGGGAGACAGACATACAAACATCTAGAAAAAAAAGTTACATTCTCTTCAAAGCGTACGAGGCGGGTCTTACAACGGTTGTACAGAAAAAAAAAATATGCTTTCAATAAATTGTGCAGTGCTATTGTTTTACAACGAACAATAAGACGGGTCGACCCAAATGCTGATCAGGTACATACTTGAACAACCCCATCAAAACCATAGATGTGACAAATGTTAGCCAAGTTCAATTCAAAAAAAAAATGTATATCTTGGTTGTACGCTACGGCGACAAAAGGATTGAGATCTAGATGGATGCCAAGTTCTGTTAATATATCCCGAGATCTACTCATGAGAATAAAATACTTCATAAACGAATATGATGGTAATTATTAGAACATTCAGACGAAAAATATTTAGATTTAAATAAAACTAATGTAGCTAACTTTTGTTTAACTTTATGTATTTTTTCCCCTCGCGGAAGGAAAAAGGAAATGTTTGATACATTAAATAATAATAATTAAACATTAAGATATAATAATAACAATGTCGCTTCTAAAAAAGCTTGTATCTGAGGGTTAAGCTTTTGACAACTATCTTAATTCCCGGGTTTTTCGCTTCAAAAGGTCGATACGCTATTAAAAGTAGGTACTCGTAGATTCCTTCGTTCATAAATAATTCGTTAATAAATACGCCGGAGAAGTTTGCATAGACTGAGGACACGTTAAGTGGTTGGGTTGTGTAGGCAAATGTGTTGTGAAAAGACAGTTTTTGTCGGTGTGGTTTTTTATTTTAAATTCCAGGGCTGCTTGGCGGGACTGGAGATGGCGTCATTTGCTGAGAGGTGCAAGCGAGCCGAGGAATTTAACGCGCACATGCAGGCTACGTTGCGTTGGCGCCTACTGAGGACAAAAAAAAACGGGGTCTTCTACCTGTGACGCTGTGCGAGTGTACGCGCCGGCGCGGCCATTTTTACGAAACATGGAATATTTTTGTGAAAGTTAAGTTTTGCACACTTTAGAAGTTATAAGATATCACCGTGCCCAATCTTCGTAGACCAACAGTTAATATTTAATAAATAATATTTAGTAAAAGGAGTAATATTTAGTAAAAGGGTCAATGAATTAAGAACTTAATAAAGCAAGTATGCTTCAGGAACAACATATAAATAACTTATTAACAAATACCTAACTACTTGATAACTGAATAATATGTTCGCAAATCGATTTAAGATGGATAGAATTTTAATGCTTTTAAAACAAATACATTAAATATTTAGACAAAAGAAAATACATTAAGCAAAGGCGGACTTATCCCTTTCGGGATCTCTTCCAGTCCACCTTGGAATTCAGTCTTCAGAATAGTGAGCTGTATGTGTTGGTTTAGAAAAGTCGCGTCATGTGTGAGTCGGGCCCGTCCATCAAGGGTTCCGCATTATCAAGCTCCAGACAAAGAACCATTGTGATTGATAAAATAAACGGGACAACAAAAGTGAATAAGATGATGTTAAATCAGGGAAATTAGTAACTAAAAATGTGAATAACGAAGGTACAGAATTGGCACTTAATTTATAATTGATTAACTTTTAATTTTAAATTTTATTTCAGTTATGTCACCTTGCTTTACTTATTAGTTCCGATAACAGCGATAAGCTTAGACATAAGGTAGCAAACTGTTTCCCGTGGCTTCGCCCGTTTGGGAAACGTATCTATGACCCTCTGGTGCGCAGTGTGCGAGTCGCAAGCGGCTCGCGAGTGTGAGCAAAAAGGAAAAAGGGAGAAAAGCTTTGTGTTAGTCCAGGTCCTGATCTGTCTACCTACTAAATTTCAGCCAGATTCGTTCATTAGTTTTCGTATAGGATTAACAAACAACATTCCTTCGTCGTTATGATATGATAAGTTTGACACCGATGGTATAGAGCAGATGGATTTAAGATAACAGATATGTGTAAAGTACCTGCAGCAAGGGAGCCCTGTGAGGGTTTCCGTTTTTTCCCTTATGCAATAGGGAACCCTAAAAATGTGACTGTATACGTGAGGAAGCATACGTTTTGGGCTAACTGAGTGGTGATAGCCGACCAGTTGCGGATTTATACGCCACGATGCTAAGCCACAACACTTCAGTATGTAGGTTAGCCAACGTGGCGCAATAATGGGTGGTTGCGTTCAAGCTGGGATAGCGGGTTCGATTCTCGCACAGAAAATTAATCAAGGAATGATGACTTATATTAAAGGAATACTTATTTGGTACAAAGTTGTGATGAAGAACATACATGAGAAAAGCTGAATATATGCGATATAAACCGGTGGAATGAAAGGGGTTGGTTGTTTTCTGTGAAAATTTCACTTACATCGGGCATCGCGAATAAACAGCGCGCCCAGGTAATTTTTATAGACGTGAGCACCAAAGGGCAATGGATATTCAGACGGAGAAAAATTTTATATTTTGAAAATAAAAGGATAAATTATTCTGTATGGGTTTAAACGCACTTGAACATAAATAATTCCAGGGTGATCCGGCTCATTTTGTCGTGACTAAAGCTGGTTAGCCGAGGCGGATTCGAGCTGACGAACGTTAGACGCGGAACGCTGACGAAAGACTTTATCAGGACATCATGGAGAGAGTGTGACAGGAAAGAGAAGGAGTTCCTCATGGCAGAGAAGTATCGCCTAGTTTCCTTTATTTTATTTCAGACATAAGCGTACCTATTGTTTACGCTAAGCTGAAAACTTGCGGTAAAATGACACAGTCTACCGTCATCATGGTCTGAATGTCAGTTCCACAACAGCATTGTGCTGCCTGCGTCCGAACGGCTTTCACACTAAATGTAAAGCACTAATTCAGGGTTTTCACGAAATGCATCCAAGTGGTATTTTGGCATCCTGGTGGAAAAGGAGGTGATTTCCACAAGCTGCTGCTGGCTTTCAATATAGGTACAATATGAAGGAAACATTATCTTTTGGCCTGAGGGAGTTGAGACAGACAACGACATCGGAGGTGTATTATTTACAAATTAATGTTAATATGTAGTTACCATATAGAAAAAAATATATATATATATATCTGCGCATGAGATTTCCACGTGCAATTTGGCGCAAGGGTTGCATCCGAAGTGGCTTCGCTGGTGTCTGTACGTAGGACGACAGACCTAGCGTACGACGCTATTTTAGTAGCGGTCGTCACTCCACAACTTTCGAGAAAATATAGCGAGGTAGCGGTTAGCCGCGTATTCAGCTGCCAGTACCTAGCGGCTTTAGAACAGTAATTATTGAAAGACTACACAAAACTATTTAAAGTAACAGAAAGATGAAGGCACGATGAACCCTTACATTGTTTATTTTGTTAATACGTATGCAATTAATGTTGATGTTTTTTTTTATAATATAGAAGGAAATGGAAAGCTAAAAGCTGAAGCCCTATTCAGACTGTAGAATTGAAGAGAACTGTTGGTTAAGGTTTTAGAAATATGATGTTATCTCCCTGTTTGATACTATCAATTGATAGACTTTAAATTTTTTTTCTCTCTGTTCGGTCAAGATCTGAGAAAAATAAGTTCGATGGTCACAAAGGTATGACCAAATTGTTTTGCTAAAATTGAGTTAGGCTAACGTAGAGTTTTAGGGTTCATTTGGACTAAAAACTCCCTAACATATATGTTCGGTGTACCGGACAATGAAAAACTCCAGCGTACGCAAGACAAAAGGGTCATACAGACGCGTCAACTTACCATCAGCAATATGAACCCTAATAACAACAAACGAAATATAAAGGAGTCAAGCTCTGAGCAAATACTAGGATACCTACAGAGGTATTCTAAACAAAACTAGGAGGGAGCGTAGGTTTTGGTTGTCCAAGTGAGTATAGGTAGGTAGTCATAGGCTTGGTTATATGCATAAGGTCGATGGCCTGTGCCGCGAGTTAGCTAAAAAGGAGAGATAACAGCATATGAAGTTGAATTGTTTAAGCGTCTTGGTTAAGGATTGACACACGTTAAAATTTGGCTTTTCTGGACGCCTTCAGAAGGGGAAGCCCGTTCTTAAAGCAAGAAGCAAAGATAGTAATATGAAACCTCGATTCAGACACCTTCAATTCTGCAACCAGAAAAAAAAAAAAATCTCATCCAATTGGAATTTTTTTTTTGCAATTGGAAAGATTCCAATATGACTATACTGTGTCTAACATTTTGTATCTGTTTACAGTTTGAAAACGCGAACGGATGTTTGGAGGCATCACATTCTCGTTGTCAGGGAGGGGCGTGTGATGGCCAGAAACGCCATCTTTATTTCAGAACCGCACGGAACCCTAGTATAATTAGTTGTTAAGACGGATGAACTGGAGAAACGGCGAGGTTGCCAGACTTATCTATTCTAACATGTGCGCGACGCTTGCTTTTTTTTTACTTATGCATGTTGCCAAATTTATGCGTTAGACTGTGTGAAGAATGTTCAGAGGATTTAACAAAAGAATATTTGTACGAGACAGAAGGAGAAAGAGCGATTGGGCGTACACGTGTGCGAATGCGACGGGAGTAATATGGTTTGGAGGCTTGCGCCGGAGCGTCAGAGGGAGAGACAGGGCACACGGGGGCAGAGGCTGGAACTCGTCGGTCGTTCCCAGACGGGAAAAGGGTCCTGAGTTTGGTTCTGTGTGAAGTGATTGAGAATAAGAGCGATGTGTGGGCGAGACTGGAATTTGGTATGTTTTATTATATTGCTTCTTGCTTGATTGCAATATAATCTCACAGAATCGTCACATTAAGGACTTGTTCCGTATGTCGTTTTAGTTAAATTCTCCCTCAGTTAAAATGCTCGCAACCTCTATAATATTTGCGAAGTATTGTGAAGATAGATTCTGTGTGATTAACTAAATAACCTTGTTTTGTGCTAATGAATCTAACTATCATCTTAAACGGTATTCATAAGACAGAATATGTATGATTTTAGTTTGGTTGAGCCTGACTATTCACAAGTCGTATATATCACTAGCAGATATGGTTATTGCTAACTGAAGTGTTCAATATCCCTGGGGTTTCATACTTACAAATTGTACTCCTGATAGACCGGAACTAGCGAGAAGTCAGCGCTCGCTATAACCTAAAACCTTGTTCAGAACAATAATAATAATATGTGAGTCTTTATAAAAATGTAATTTAAGTAATAAAGACTTGCCAGACGCACTTACGGCTGTAAAGTTGTGTACTCTTTGGTTGTAAAAGTTGAGTAGCCAAAGTAAAGTCCAAGGCTCCCCGTAAGTTACAGAAGTGTACAGTGGTTGTAGTATTGTTGGCTTGACGGAAATGCATAATCTAAAATATTTATATTACCTTTTCGTTGCTGCCATAAGTCTACTTTATCTAAAGTAAGCTAACCTTACCTTATGTAGACAAATTTAATACAAATTTATATACATCCATAATTAAATGAGCGATAGCACACAGGACTTGTATAATTCTATTATAATATCAAATTTGTACTGTCAAATGCTAGAATAAATAGCTCTATAAAATATAGGGCTGAAATCAATGTAACGTGGAGTTTTACGCCTACAAATGTAAGGTTTCTCCACAATTTGAGTCAAATAAATTCATAATTAATTTTTAGACTCAACCAAGACATTTTATTTATTTTACCCCCTGCATGCAACATTGAGGCTTCCTTGAGGGAGTCTACGAATTCCCTTCGCTTAGAATTGACTGAAATAATGTAACTCGCATTCTGGTAATTTCTGAATTGAGCCCCTCAGTGGGGACGTGTATGAGCTGATATGATACTAGACGATTAGGTACGATACATTGTGTCTCGTGTGTGTTCCGCTTCCAGCAGCTTCAGCAGGCTAAGGCACATAAGGCCAGTCTTAAGGGGAGTAGGGACCGCCACAATGCTTAGTACACAAATATTACTTTTTGTTTAAGGCCATGGCGCGATACAAGTGATACAAGGATTCGGTGTAACTGGACAGAGGATAATATAAAACTTGCTTTATCTGCTATCAAGCGAAGTTTCATTATTTATTTCTAAGTTTAAGTTTGGTGCCATAATATGTCTCTATAGTTTAAGTAGTTCAAATACTTAGATATTGTTTTTTAGTGTCAAAACCTTGTTTTATTAATTTAAGTTTATTGTAATAAAGAGACGGATAATAATGGAATTCAGACAATGCCATGTTACTTTTTTTAAATATATATTGTTTTTTTCTTTTACGTTTGGTGAAGACATAGCTTTTCTATTTTCATAATTCCCCATTAGTTTAAACCGTCTAAATAAAAATACAATAAAGCAGACAACTTCTTTTGCTTAAAACATTTGATTTTATAATAATTTTAATATACAGTAAATATGACCATATCCATTACCATATCCATGGACATATTTACCTACCTACCCCGTCAAAAATTGTCTATGCCATTTTCAACTTTTTTTTAAAGTAAAGAATATCTGTAAACGTAAAATATTTATGTTAGATTTTACCCTATAATATGAAAGCTTGATAGACTTAAATAGTGTGGCTTGCCCTCTCTAGTCTTCAAAACAATAAAAATATAGAAACTAAACCTTAAGGTGGCATATTTGACCTGGGTGCCTTATACTTTTTTCTACATGTATTGAAACTACAAACTACAAAATAATGTATTTAAATTGCTTTGATTTAAAATAAATACAAAGTACATTACTGAAATGCCGACTTTCCTTTTAGAAAAACTAGGATTTAAATAGTAGGAGAATGAATGTGACCTGCGTGAGAAAACAGCATCTCTACTGGCCCGGAAGAGCATAGGCTAGTGTTATAAAAAGCTACTTAATATTTGGATGACCATCCAAAATGCGAATGTCTTTCCTTTTATTATTTATTTATAACTCAACTTTTGATGTTTGGGGCTGTTCTGTGTCTTTATTTATATAAATAATATATA
Organism: Coleophora flavipennella; assembly: GCA_947284805.1. Classification (NCBI taxonomy): domain Eukaryota; kingdom Metazoa; phylum Arthropoda; class Insecta; order Lepidoptera; family Coleophoridae; genus Coleophora; species Coleophora flavipennella. The sequence continues at coordinate 24,868,211 of OX369308.1, forward strand.
TCGCGATTCGGAACGTAAAACGTGACACGTCCTTTCACCAGAAGTGTTGCCAGCCTCGAGTTTCAAAAATCTTTAAATTTATTTGATTTATGAGTCCCAGCATTTTTTTGACTGAGTATAAAATTAGTACTTTGATCTAAATATGTTTCCAACACAAAGTATATGAAATAATAATTACATAATACGTTTTAATGGACTAATTAAAGTACAAAATACACAATACATTTTAGATGGATATTTGATTTATAAATACAAAATAACAAATATACGTTTCAATTATAAGTAATTCAAATACAGCCCAGCCCTGGATATAAGGTCAAATTCTTTGATTAATTACTCTCTAGCTAGAGTGTCACCTGTATTCGCTGCAATAAAAAGGAGCCAGCTTTTATATGCTTGCTGCGTGACAACCACGTGACAGCTTTGTCTTACACATACCAGGCTCTGCTGGTCAAACAAAATTATTTTATGAAAGTTAAAAAAAAACTTATTAAGTAAAATGTAGTTAGGTAGTTCAAACATCTTAAGGTATTTAAACTTGGGTATAATTAAATTTAAAACTATTTAATATTATCATACTTCGTTCTTAGTTTCCTCCATAGCAACCAAGTAACCAATTACAGTAAGTAACCGCAGGCCGTGCTTCGCGTAGGATACAAATTAAAAACCTGGACCGTGACGGAAACGACGAAAGACTACAAGCGCTCTCTACGAGTCTTGAGCCAAAGACTTAAATAATATATGTCAGGGTCGTCAGAACTGGACGTTTCACAATATACCAACGTCAGTGTGCCCCGCCAGAGCCCCACCTGATTCTTTTAAATTTGGTTTCCCCTAGATGGGACGGATGGACGGACGAAACGACGAGATTCTGTGATCTAGTTCTAGCGTTGCTTGACAAAATTGTATACTCCCAAATATATTCAGCCGTGGGAAACTGCAACGTTTTTGATTTATACATTTACTTATAGTTGTCAAAATTTGATAAGAAGGTGTCAAATTGGTAGGTATAAATATTGATTTCAACAGCCACTAATAAAAAAATAAAAAAAATATTTCAAAATCAACATGTAAGGCTTAAAATACATAGCTCACTTGTATCATAATGTTGCCATTATTTACCTACTTATATTTTTAATTTAAAATTTTCAGCCGCTGAAATAGCATGGGAAAAGCGAATGAGAAAGAAAATGAAGAGGACAGTTCGTCGTGAGAATAACTTTAAAGGTAAGTTTATAGGTTCTAGTGTATAACTTAAGAGGATTGCGAACCTGCGACTCTAATTTTCAGCTCATGAAAGTTAACCAATTTGACCAATTTTAGATAAATTATTAGTCTGAACAAAAGCTAGGTTTATAGGGTTTTGATTTTGCAATGTAATAAGTTCAATTGTATTTCTTTACTTTTAAGAAATAATTTTAAAAATTAAATCTCTAAACCTAGCTTTTGTTCTTACTGACAACCTATAAAATTGGTTATTTTTGAGAGGTCAAAATCGCTATCGCCGTTTGTATGAAAATTTTAGCTTTCTCCGTAGGTTCACAAACCTTTTAATGCGTGGTTTCAACAGTAGAACATGTTCAAGGTCTTCTGTATGGTAGGTACACTGCAGCTCATTTCCCCCAAAAAAATTGCATTGATTTTAACCATTAGCAAAGTACTCGTATAGATATTAGTACTCTATTAGTATACTAGAGTGGTACCGTTTAGTTTAGGCTAGGCTAAGTCACTACCGATTTACATATCATCATCATATCAGCTCATATACGTCCCCACCGAGGGGCTCGAGCCTACCCTGAATTAGAGCGATTGGGCCTTAGTCGACCACGCGGGCCCAATGTGGGTTGGTTTGTATCTCATATAGAGTTACAATAATTTAGTAAATAACTTTTTCAATACAGTTGCTCGGAAAGTGGTACTTTATATGTTTGTTCATTGTACGCAAAATTGATTTTACGCCCACGTGCTTTTTACTTTGCCACTTTTTTAATTTGTCGCTCTGAGAAACAAGACATTTCTAGTAATAAAAAAAATACAATAAACAAAGATACAGAATCTTCTTTAAAAGACTTTTTTAAGGAGAACTTTAAAAGAGTTAGGTTATTCCTCCGTGAGCTTAGTACATAACACTCGCTGATTTGATTCTCTTTGGGTTATATCTTAGTGAAGAAAGGAGAATAAATATGAATGTAGCGCACAGGTTACACCAAAGAATAGGTCATCTTTTCCAAGGAGGTTTATTAAAACCTTACTTAGCATTAGTTTACAATAATATTATGCCAAGCCTTACTGTAATCTATTTGTGGTAATATTAAAAAAATAAATTACGCATGCGTACGTGTGGCGTGTGTGTGCCTAGCTAAATTAAATATGCCGCAATTTTCGTTGAACTGAATTGAGTTTTTTTAGTTGTAAATACGAATCAAATTTTGAAATAATATACGTGTAATAAAAATTTACTTATGTGTAAGTATACGAAAAAACAAAGTGACATTACTCCCCGGACATATAAAATGAGCCACAAGTCGCGTAAAATGAACTATGATTGCCGAAACCTTATAATAGGTATGGACCTATGTATTTTGTTTTTCTGCCACGGTCATTTTTTTTTTATTTTTTACCTGTTTTCTCACAACTGTATTGAAAGATATCGTATGATACATGGGTGTAAAAGGAAATGACAAACTCGTGATGATGGTAAACCCTCGCCTGCGGCTCGGGCTTACAAATGTCGCTAGTTTGTTATGTACCTTTTTACCACCCTCGTATCATGAATAACTATTCTGATTATGCCAATCTGTTTTCAGGTTACGTTACTCCACCGACTCCCAAAAGCGAGATCTCATCGCACGAGAGCTATCGCAGGGCGCCGCCCAGGCCATGCAAGTGTCATCCACAGATTCATTACAATCGATACGCTAAGGTATTCTAATCTTAGAGATTTAATTTGACAAACTAAAATTTAATTCAGTTATACATTAATTTAAGGAGAATATTAATCAATACAGGATCGATTTGGAATCTACTTACCTGTGGGACAATTTCCTGACAAAAATGTGACCGTGACTCCAGTCCTCTCCATCGATACCAGTGACTCCATCGAAGAAGAGGAAAACGAAGCAGATGCAAAATCAGGGTTCACAATGTTTTCCGGCAAAAGCTCACTTTCAAAAAAGAGCGGTATACCTTCAGGAAAGAACGTGAAAATAATTAAAAGTACGATCAGCGTAATTTCATAGCACATTGTGTTGTAATACTAGAGTCAAAAATAAGTAATTGTAAACGTGGTGACATGTAATCCCGAGCCGCAGGTCAATAAATTTAAGCAAAAATTTCGCGATACCTAGGACTAATTCCGGCGGAAACTTTTTTTTGTTTAAGTGTTCCTTAGGTTCCTCGAACATATCTGGAAAGTTCCCTGTGGATTCTGTGTACGCACCCTTCTCCCCCTCAAACGTCTCGCTGATTGTATTGTTTCTATTTATCTCAGAAATTGTCGAAGCTAGAAGAAAGTTGTTTACGTAAGATATAATTGTTATAAAATATCAAATCTGTAAATACTTCATTCATTTCGGTGTGAGCTTGTAGTCTCTAAATATATATGTACAGATATTTTACCAAAAAAAATATTGATCTAAAATCACTCTTTGTACTTAATTTGAAGAAAAATGAACAGAGCAAAATGATCTAAATACATATGAATTTTGATAAATTTATAATAAAACGAGGCATAAATCATTGTTATAGCAGCGTTGGTTCTCGATTTACAGCGAATTGTGTCAAACGCTAAAATATAATTTTACAGTATTAAGAAAGCAGGAACAAAGAAAATGACGTTGCCTTTTATGAGAATTTTATGGCAATTGAGGTTTTAAATAAAGGGAATGAAAATAATCTATTTCCCCTGAAATACTAAAAGATTTATATTTTAGTGACTATATGGCGTCACTTGCATTAAACCCCTCAAGCCCCCTGGAACGTATACGTTCCAGTAGAGAGCGCACGACTTTGAACTCAATTTGTGAATGAATACGATACATAATCGTGTGCCTCTTTGTTGTAATCCGGTGTAAAACAAAAAAATATTACAAAACTGTTGCTCAGATTTTAATACTCGTAAATAAAATGGCAAACGGTAGACCTTGTCATTTTTTATTGTAAAAAGACAAAATTATTTTTTTCTAGAAGTTATCAGTTTATCATAAAAGTAATAATCTGTTATATATGGAGAATCTAGAAATTAAAATCATCAATATCGTCAGACTTTTCCTCAAAGTCCCATAATTTTTGGTTGGTTATTACCGACTTCAATAAAGTGGGGTCCTTCGCATGGGTCGCACACTATGAAGCAGGCATTACCGTACTTCTTGCAATCACATGAATAACCACAACCCATTTTGCAGGAGCAGCTTATAAGTTTCATCAGCTTGTCAGTGGTGGGGAAGGCTTCCATGGGGACCGGCTCCAAGTATAGCAACTTCTGGTCGGAAGCCAACCTATTTCCTAGCCAAGCTGGACCTAAATAAAAAATATAGATTAGGACAAAATTTAAGAAGATTAAACAAAAAAGCAGAAGAATTTTTTTTTGCCTGGTGGTATATTTTGTAGGGGTTTTGACCAGTGGCTTTACACGTCGGAGGCAAGGATGCTAGAAACTTTGATTTTATTTTCATTACTATTCTTCTTGCTAGCGCTCGAATGTACAACTTTCATGAGACGTTTGAGAGGTGGGGGGAGCGTACACGGGATCCACGAGGAACTTTCCAGATATAATCAGATAGACCTAAGGAACACTTAAACAAATAAAACCTTTCGCAGGAATTAGTCCTAGGTTTCATGAAATTTTTGTTTGTAATTATCGGACTACAAGGCCTTATTAACATTGTCACGAGTTTCCAATTACAAAAACTTAAACCCGAAAAACGCACTTATTAGGTACCTGTAAACTATGTCAAAATAATATGTCCCAACAAAAACATTTTGTACAAACGTGTCAAGTCTCGATTAAGATTACTTGACCATAAAAAGTAGTAAAATGAAATATTGAGCCAAGTCAAAGTGACTAAAAGCAAACGAATGACTTGGCCGTTTAACACTAACATTTTGATAAAGTAGTAAGAGTAATAGGACTGGGCGCAAATCACGTTTAAATGAACTTTTGGCGTCAATACAACGATAGATTATGATGCACCCATGCGTTTTGTTAGGTTTCCGCACACAAAGGGTAACAACGAGATGCTATTTCTGAATCCACGCCTGTCTATCCGTCTGTCAGATTTTTAAAAGGCTGTAACTTTAGAAACTTAAAGGTAATATTAATATGGGGATTGACTACCAAAAATTTGAATTTATTTCTATATTTAACTAACATACCATTACATGCTTAGCCTAATGCGATAGTGTAAATAAAACTTACAAATCTAATTTTATTATAATTAATTAAAATTTAGTTTTAATTCTTAATTTTCGTAACTAACCCCACTCTTGTGAATTCACTCAGAGTGCAAAGAAACAATCGGCGTTAATCGAATTTTTTTGGCTTTCTTATTTGCCAGTTGAATTCAGTGGAGCTAATTTGTTTTACCTCGTTGTGTAACTAAATTTGTGTATTTAACTTTTTACAGCTGAAGGAACCTCGTTGCCAACTGATTCTTCTGCTACAGCTCTGCTCGGGCCGGGCAGAAGACCATAAGCCCAGCACGTCTCCTCTGCCAGTAAAAAAATAAATTTTTAATTTAACTTTAAATTTTATGTCGATTAGGAAAACCTTTTATTTTTATCATGACTACTCAAATTATCGATTATTGTGATGAGCTTTACTTGATTATTATACATTTTGTTGATATTGTGTCACTAAGTACATACTTATTAGTTTTTAAATTAAACGCCCATAATATTTTTTTTATCAGTACATATATTTTAAACTAAAAATTAATTACGTTGCAATCGCATGTAAACGAAGGCAAAGTTGCTGCACAATCATGTGCTTCTACTTGAGATGATAACCTAACTATATATAACCCGACTGCATAAAAACACTGCCCGCTTTTTGTGTAGTGGGTTAAAATGTATCCTATGTCACTAAGGCTATGACTGTCTTAAATTTCTATGGTCCATCTGGCACAGATTCTAGTGCAGCTTTGAAGCTGCTGATGTAAGTGTTCATGCCATGCAGCATATTTTGAAGCCCATTCATGAGGTAAGGATTGAGATGCGGAAAATCATGACGGACATTGTCCAGCTTCTGATGAAAGCTACAAAATACATTTGAAGGAATTTAGGGACATTGGTGTGAAGCAATAAGCCGATCAGATGCTATAGAATTCGGCATGTAAGAGGGCTGAGTAACCTATTTAGCGCCAAGTGAGGTCATTTAAAATGCACTTTATTGTACGCTCGAATAGAATCCATGTTTCGTCTCGATACACCGTGGTTTAAAATGAACCTCTAACTTTGTAATTTAACTTTATTCTTTTACAATTTTTACGCTAATTTTCTAATTAGATATGTATTAACTTCGTCGAGAACCGTTCAGTGGTTTTTGTGTAATACACAACATGTTCCTTTGCACTCATTTAAAATTTTTGATTGGTTTTTGTTTAAAAATAAGTCAATAATGTACTAATGTTTTTTTCCTTTACGATTTTGTTATTTAAATTTTAACTTTAGCATCTCATACAAATCAATCAACTGATTAACTAGAAATATAGTTAAATTTTGCCAAATATTTTTTATCACACGGTGTAAATACAGCAAATCAGCAAATTATGAAACTATAATCAGCCTGCTTTGGTTAATGTGATGATCACTAAAAGATGACCTCTGCTGGACATAGGCCTCCCTACCTTCGCCATGCTTCACGGGCGGGTTGGCGATCGCAGTGTGCAGTGTAGTGGCACAATATTTACCTGGAAATGGCGGTACTACACACCCTCAGATTTGTTTTCTTAGTTGCCTATAACCACACTAGAATCTCACTCAGTAGAATCGGCGTGTTTTATGTAGATACCTACTACTACTACATAAACAGATGACATTTATAAATGCGTAAACGTGTGTGTAACTGTATGTAGGGCTGTTCGCCAATTGTATTTATTATTAGCTAGGTACAAATAGGTACTTACCCGCGATACATTTTGCTACAATCAGTCACTGAATGTACATATAAAACAGTCCTACATAAATAATGGTGTCATATTTCAGCTTTTTCCTAGCTCGATTTTATTTTATCAGATCATTATGTATATCATGGTCAGTCACTATATAAACTTTAGGCCACTGGTCAAACCTATAAAAAGAGTAGAACGCAAAAATAAATAACATAACATAATATAGGCACTAAGCTTGTCCTGTGACCAAAGAGAATATAATCACTACATTTGAGGTAAGACAATCGAATGGCAAGTACCAGTGCGCGTACCCGTCCGTGCGTTGCGGGGGAAATACATTGGTGGGAGGCAGTGTCCCTTCATAATCTTCGTAATATTTAGTATTCTTTGATATAACGACACCCTCCGGAATAAATAGGGTAGTAGGCCGTACATTATACAAATACCTACCTAATTTCTTTTGTAAATTAATCTTATAAAATCGTTTAAATATATAGGGGAACGGATATAATTTTTGGCCACTACAATGATTGGCCTTTTGAACATTAAAGCAAAATAATATCGAGTGGTTGAAATATTTTTAATGTGGAGCTACGAGGAACGTCTTTATTTGGCTCTTCGTAACCAGGAGTAACTGGATATAGTTAGCAAACTATAGAAAATAAAGAAATAAATAAGATACCATTTATGGAACAAATACAACAGACAACCACAATATTAACAAAAAATGAACTCCACTTCCAAGCATCTGTGGTCGGCTTTAAATAATGGTGATTTTTAACACCAATTTTGGCGAATCTTGACTGATTTCATCGTACGAGGTGACCAGTACAAGCTTAAAGTCGGAAGCAAAATAAATATTGAACTGTACAGAAATCGATCGGTTATTTTGTGAAATATAAATCGGCAAACTCCAAATTTGAGTGTTTCTTTTTAAGTGATCTTAGTTCATACAGAAACCACTAAAAAATATACAAAAATTTGTCAAAATTTTAGGTTATATTTACACAAACAAATCAAAAGTAAAATAATTTTGAAACCATTTTAAATTTTACTTAAAATAGGGTCTGACATGAGGGTGTGAAACTTAAAAAGCGGAGATTATGGCCATGTAAAGCATATCAAATAAAAGGACTTTGTATATTTTTTCATTATTTTTTTATAGGTATGCATATAATATTTTATGTTTTGTACCTTTCAGGTTTGGCTAGACAGTGTTTGTTTATTAAATAAATAAATATGTCCTGGCGATATCATCATCATATGTATAGTAACTGACCATTTCATGAAATTTTTGACTAGATGAAATGGTTGTATTTCATGAAATGAACTACTCGTTTAACTGCTGTGAGCATCATGATATAGTCTGGCTAGATCAAAAAATAAATCAGAGTTTGACGTTATGAACAGCTAAACTGATCAAATCATGATATGCTCGGGCGGATCTAAGTTGAGCGAGCTAAGCGAGCGATAATAGCTTCATTACATTTAATGATAATACTGTCCCGGATCGCATTTAGGTTAGATTTGTTTGACATAATGTGCTCGGCCTTCATAATCTGGCCAACCATTTCATTAAATATTCGTGCATTTTATGATTTGGCCAAACGTGGATTGACATATATCAGTAAATGTTGATGTTGAAACGATATGTCAGTTTAAGTTAAAGATTTCTGAAATACAAGTACTTATTACATGAAATGGTCAACCATTTCTTAAAATCGACAATTTATGATATTGCTACGACATGCACATTCTCAAACAATTTTCTATTTTATTTTGTAAAATGGGATGTAGGTATACCATTGTTTTTAAATGTCGACCAAATAATATTAAAAATACCATGCTTTTAATTTTACCAGACATAATATCTAAATAAAATCTAATTTAAATTAATGTCTTTTTTAAACTAAAATTATACCAAAGATCCACAGATTAATAGATTTAAAATAATTGAGCATTATTATTAAACATAATAGCCGCCCTTATTATGCCGGACTTATGAAGAATCTTCTAAACTCAAATTGATGGCCAATCTGCTGACCGATGTACTTTAATGCTCAACTTTTGTGAGACTTTTTAACTAATTTAATTTATTGAAAATTAATTTTTAAATTGGTAAGTAGGGGAAATATGTACAAAATGACATATAGTTTTGTTTTCGTATCATAACTTTTTATTGGTAGTTCACAGCACATTCGTAACTGACATCAATTATCATTGGTCCTTAAATTATCGAAAGAAATAACATTTTTAGCAAATAGTCTACAAAAAATATTTAACTGAGATCAATCTTAATCCATTTAGTCCATATGCTTCGGGCAAAATGACATACTGTTAATGGAAAAAATGACATACATATAATAGGTACAAAATTATTGGCATAATACGCAAAATAAACTTGTTGACATTTGAATTTTTAAAGTTTACGTGACAAAATAATTATAATCTATGTTAAATATTTGCATGCCTTGCACAGGCGAAACATGATTAAACTAAAAAAAAATATATTAAACATAACTATATGACATAACTATGCCATTTTGTCCGCTACATATGTATGTGGTTTTGTCCGTAGACTGTTTTAAAACAATAAAATTTGTAAATAAATATACAAAGAGCTCTTTTTCTAAAAATAAGTTATTTAATTTGAAGATAAGTGTTTGAGGAATGAAACAAATGCTATTTAAATAGACACAGTAACAAAAAACTTAACATTTGAACAAAAACTTTGTCAGTATGAAAAAACTCGTAACGTGTGATGTGAATACCTGTCGTCAGCCATGACACCAAGACGAATGAAATGGATGCGTCCAAAATTTTACAGATTATAGAGTACCGTTATGGCCGCGTGGTGTGACTGTCACTTTCGTGTTAAAGTCCGCTAAATTCAAAATAAGCCGCCTATGTCATTTTGTACATATTTCCCATAAAGGAAAACTACAAAATTCTAAATTATTATTATGCATGTATTTTAATGCAGCTAACAGCCGCAACGAAACGCAACGTATGTAACTGAGTTAAGCTCGTGAGGTACGTTCAGCCTTTAATGCTATCATCAAATGGCAAATCTCGGCGAAATTTGAGTACCTACTGCAAGTTTCTACTTCACTTCATATAAAAGACTAGTGGATGCCCGCAGCTTCACCCACGTAGATCCCGTTTTTCCCGTTCCCGTGGGAATTTCCCAAAATCATTTCTTAGCGGATGGCCGCCCACATCCTAGTTGCTATCTGTATTCCAAATTTCAGCGAAATTCGTTCAGTGGTTTCGGCTGTGCGTTGATTTACCAGTCGGTCAACTTTTCCTTTTATATACACAGATGTCAATTTTCCTTTAATAGACATCAAAGTGAGCCAACTGCAAGTTGCTCTTTCACTTCATTTGAAGGATGTCAATATCTCGGCGAAATTTTCCTTTACCATAATCGAGTACTTACTGCAAGTTGCTACTTCACTTCATATGATAGATGTCTATGAAAATTTACTGCCCCGGTAACCAGCCTTCGCTTTTTTGTATGACTAACTAAATCTGTTGTTGTCTAATATTTATGGATTTGTTGCTTCATAGAAAAGACATCAATGATCAATTTAACTAATATATAAGAGATACAGCTGTTCACAAAGAACTCATAGAGACAAATCAATAAAGCCCAAGCTATTATAAGAAATGCCTATACGATTTTTAAGAAATAAAAAAAAAACTCCATCCAATATTTATTATCTTCTATTTATTTCGTTTATACTATATTGCCCCTCTAAAAAGCTTATTTTATTCACTCAAAACAGTGAATAAAAAGCACTTTTAATTACTATTTTGGTGTTTGAATTTAGAACACACTAATATATTCGATCTCCATCTCAATAATTTACTACATATATGACAACCTCCTTGCGCAAAAAAATACTCGATACAAACTCCTTGTGCAAAGAATACTCGACAAACTCCTTGAGCAAATAACTCCTAAGATTTTCGACAAGGAGTTTACCATTAGAATAAAAAATTTTCTGTTTTTTTTTTTTTTTTATTAATAATTTTAGTGCGTTTGACTGCAACTCACCTGATGGTAAGTGATGATGCAGTCGAGGATGGTACACGCAAACTCAAATAATGCCTATTCACTCTTGCCTTGAAGATCCCCAAATTATAGGAATCGGGAAACACTGACGCAGGCAAGGAGTTCCACTCCTGCGCTGTACGCATAATAAATGAAGAAGCGTAACGATTCGTGCGAAAAGGTGGAACATCAACAACAAAGGGGTGCAACCCCCTCGTTGACCGACGGTGGAATGGAGCAGGGGGAATGAGGTCGTGAAGTTCTTGCGCGCACTCTCCGAAATGAATTCGATAGAATACCGATAGACAGGCGACTTTGCGGCGATGCTCAAGGCTTTGGAGCTTGTCATTGACTAGCTCGTCGTCACCAATGAGTCTCCGTGCGCGTCGGTCGATGGCGTCCAAGGTATCCAGCTGATAGCGGGCTGATCCATCCCATAAGTGTGAACAGTACTCCATACATGAGCGGACCTGTGCTTGATACAAGGTAAGCAGCTGTCCAGGTGTGAAGTACCGTCTCACTTTAGAGAGAATGCCCAGCTTCATTGCAGCAACTTTTGCCTTGGACTCAATGTAACGACCGAAGTTAAGATTGGGTGTTAAATCCACGCCGAGGAGTTCCAGGTGGTCAGATATCTGAATCGGTTCATTCCGGAGAGTTGGAGTCAAGGTGAATGGACTCCTTTTGGCGGAAAAAAGACACGCCTGTGTTTTAGAGGCATTAAACCTTACGAGGTTGGAATCACCCCATTCAGACACTGCCTGAAGTGATAGGTTTATGCGTTCTATCATTGCCTCTCTTAGAAACAGCGTATCAGCGCTGTTAGCTCGTGCACTGGACAGGTATCTTTCTACAACCGTGCTATCGTCTGCATAACCAATTATACCGGGTTTCAGCAGATCGTTTATGTGAAGCAGAAATAGTGTTGCGGAAAGAACAGATCCCTGAGGTACCCCGGCATCAATCGCCAATAGGTCTGAGGAACAGCCATCAACGACCACTCGAATAGACCGTTCCCTCAGGAAATCAGCTACCCAGTTACACAATCCCAAATGAAGACCATAAGAAGGAAGCTTGCCAATAAGGCTAGCGTGCCAGACCCTATCAAAAGCCTTTGAGATGTCGAGTGACACAGCGAGAGCTTCGCCATGCTTCTCGATGGCCTCGCCCCATATATGCGTTGCATACACTAGAAGATCTCCAGTAGATCGACCTCGGCGAAATCCGTATTGTCGATCGCTAAGGAGGTCATTGTCTTCTAGGTATGCCAGAATGCGGGTGTTCAATACACGCTCCATAATCTTACAGATTACGGAGGTGATTGCTATAGGGCGGTAGTTTGCGGGATCGGCACGACTGCCTTTTTTGGGCACCGGCTGCACGTTGGCCAGCTTCCAGGACTTTGGGACTATACCTGTTTCAAGAGAGAGGCGGTACAGACGTGTCAGAACAGGAGACAACTCAGGAGCGCAGTTCTTTAGCACTATAGCTGGTATACCGTCAGGTCCACTGGCTTTGTTCACGTCAAGATTGCGAAGTGTTTTGAGAACCTCCTTTTGCTTGATACGAATAGGGGGCATTGTAGTATCGCAAGGAGATAACTGGGGTGGTATTCTATTCGCTGTATCGAGACGTGAATTTTCGGCAAACATAGAGGCAAACAGATTAGCCTTCTCAGTTGCCGTGTGAGCCAATGATCCATCAGGTTTCAGCAGTGGAGGCAAAGACGAGCGGCAAAAGTTCGCCTCGACCGATTTAGCCAAGGACCAAAACGCCTTACTCCCTGAAGGGTAGGAGGCAAGTTTTGATCCGATACGGCTTATATGGTCGAGGCGTGCCCTACGCAGCGTCTTTTTGAAGGACTTGGCGGCTTTATTAAAAGCTTTCTTTTTAACTCGCGTGACCGGAGCTTTACGATTTCGAGCATCTGCCCAAGCCTGGTAAGCTGAATGCTTTAGTGCTTCGGCCACTGAGCAATCAGCATTAAACCACGGGCGAGCTTTGCTCTCGAGAGGAATGTCAGAAAACGGGATATAATATTCCATCGCCTGACATATGACCCTCGAGATTTCTATCGCACAGCTCGACGGATCACTAGAAGAAAAGCACATTCGCCGCCAAGGATAAGATGCTAAGAAGTGGCGCATCTCATCCCAATCTGCTGACTTGTACTGCCATACCCGTCTAGAACCCCTAGGGCTGGGATCAGGTGGTGAACAAGACAGTACAGACTTCACCAGACAATGATCGGACGTACCCAAAGGTGACGATACTGACACGTTATATCGGTCTGGTTCTGTTGTCAGCAGAAGGTCCAAACAATTTTCCGTTTCGCCTTCAACGTCCGGCACACGCGTCGCCTGGTCTACCAGCTGGGTAAGATTTAGCGACAAAGCGAGTTTGAGCGCTTCTCTCCCAGCATGGTCGGTCTTCTGGTATGGGAACAGCCACTCCTTATGGTGAGCATTGAAGTCCCCCAGAAGGACCAGTTGTGCTGACGGGTACCTTAGTTGAGCCTCATCGGCGGCCTCACACAGATGTTCAATTAACCTGGTTGTCTCCTGATCTCCGCTGTGCGATCGGTATACACAAGCGTAGACTATTTTGTCTTCACCGGTGTCGACCAACACCCAGAGCGTCGAAAATGAGGAGTTTTCAAGGTTACGGAGACGCCGGCAGCAGATGTTGTCGCTGACATAGACACAGACACCGGCGCGCGCTTTGAAATTGTGCTCCAGGGTGTACCCTGGGTACTGCAAGTAAGTCGCGTCTGCCGGGCGTCTGATTTGCGTCTCCGTAAGAAAGAGTAGCTGCGGCTTATCGGTCTCTAGATGGTAGTGGACCGCATCGAGATTTGAGTGCAACCCTCTGATGTTGTCGAGGTGCACTTTTAATGGGAGGAAGTGCCGCCGCTGTAAAACTCTATTTCTTTTCTTGACTTTTTTCATGTTTTTTTTAAAGATGTGAATAGGCAAGGAAGGCGGAAGTTGTACGAGGCGCCGGTCAGAAACTAGTGGTGAACACAGAATCGCTGCACTGAAGGATAGACTAGTCTGGAGACTGCGGGGACGCCCGAACCCCCCCGGAGATGGCCATCGGGTCCTCCCGTCCAATCGCCAATTGGCACGATGGAGCATTCCGGGATTTTTCGTGAGGTGGCGGGGCAGCCTTTCATAGGTGGCTAACCCACTACTTGGGCCCCCTACTTCCTACGGTCGGCCAGCGGTGCACCGTGCTTCGGATCCCGCTACCCTCCAAGACTAGCCGCCAAGTGCAGCGACACTCTGACATCAAAACAGCATACAGACTCAGCGCAACTGTACAGACCCGCCTTCACTAATGGCTTCTCAATGCACCATACCGGAACACGTCTGGGACGCTTGGCGGCACGACTTTGCATTGAGGGTGGTGACAAGCCTCGGCCGGAGCCTACCACCTGAAGTGACGCCAGAGCCTCGTTAGTTGTTTAGCAGGGAGTACCACGTGCAGGTGAGGTTGGCTTGGGTCTCTTGTGATATGATTGGACCCCTTACTCCCCAAAAAATGTTCTTTGTTTGCTGTCATTTCACTAGTTATTTGGCGCTATTTTAAATATAAGTTGTACGAACGCAAAGTATTACTCTTAATTTTAGTAACTGTTCCAATTTAAATGTGCATTTTAATTAATTTAACCTTCTTTTTTTCTTCATTAAATATTCATTAAATTCTTCTTATATTTTTCTTTTTCTCGTAGTCATGGTATAAAGTATAGTATGCAACTCTTAAATAAAAGGGATTTATATCGAGAGCCATGAAGAAAAATAAACTAAGAAGATTAAACTAGTTTCCACTGCTCAAATGAAGTGCTCAACCAGTTGCGTTATAGGACATCAAAGCTATTCCCTAATGCTCAACTTTTTAAAGTTGAGCATTTTAGTTGAGCAGTGGGGAAAAAGTGCCATGAATCACTCGCGTCGCTCAGGATTCTAACACTTTCACTCCCTATGCTCGTTATTCATCTATGGCCCTCGCTTGTAATCCGTCCTTTATTCACTAATTGCATAATATACTATTTAATTTATAGTAGTAGTTTAGTACATTCATTCCAGAACAACGTTTTTTCTATTGCCTCTATACTACACCTATGAAAATGAGAAGAACACCACTCTCCCCTTCTCTCGCAGGGCTCTTTAAAAGTGTGACATTTTACAGATTTCCAGGTAAACGATTCATATGATTAAGAAATAAATTATTGTGTAATTAATTCCATTTATATAATTACTAGTATTTCAAAAACCTACACATAGCATAATACATCTAAAAGAAAAACGTCACAGGCAGCCGCTTAAAATCTTCACAGGGTATGACAGGTTTTCTGACAAATAATTTGAGAACTTTACTACCCAGACGGCCATCTGTACAACGAGCAACGTGCCCCGCCCACTGCCACTCAATTTAAGCGATTCTGTGAACTTTGTCGATTATTTTGGTTCTACGGAGCTACTGATTTCTGATTCCATCACGTAAAGAAACTCCAAGCATAGCACGCTGAATTGCCCTTTGGGTGACCTTGAGCTTTCTTCTGAGGCCCATAGTAAATGATCATGTCTCAGTTGCATATTTAATCAACACACACTGATCTAAGAGCTTAGTCTTGAGACTGTGGAATTTGGAACGTGATGATATTGCGAATTAATCAAATACAACCAGCGAATAAATAAACAAAAATATTAAACCACAATTTTAATGATTGAGCAATAATTATTAATTGCATGAAATAAACTATTATTAAAATTATCTCAGTAAAATAATACAATAAAGGTAATATCGAAAGTGATTAAATTAATAGACAAATTAAACACTGAAGGGTTATAATCCTTTGGTGGGGGCTGGGACGGGCTTCTCATCTTTGGTGTCTCCATGAATAATATCAGTGAAGTTAAACGGGCAAAACTTGTATCCAGTTCCCACGTAAAATTTACTCATGAACTCTACCCTAGAATCATAAAAAAGTTCGTTGTTAAAGATGAACCAGGCAATTGGCAAATCGCCCGCGCGTTAAGAAGTAAGTGTGGGCGAGCATCAGCACATGGGGAAATAAATCCCGAGATAATTTAGGCTGGACACAATACGACATAATGTACATTTATCTTTATCGCGCTAGGTACATGCTTTTGTAGCGTAATAATTATAATAATAATTTGTATACAGGGTCTTCGGCAGATGGTTGAAAATACGAAAATGGGGGATAGGTGGGGTCGCCTCCCACCTATTTTGAGAATTTAAAAAAATCTAGGACTTGTAATTTTTTTTACAGGATTTTTTTTCCTTTTTTTAGAAATTTTGCCATTTTTATACCTTTGAACACATGTAACTTTTTGTTTTTTAAAGCTAGCTCCAAAATCTTTTTTTTAATAGACTTTTATAAGATTGTCGGCTCTAAAAAAAATTATGTTTGTTTCAAGTTATTGCTAAAAACAAAAATGTGGGCCCCCGAACTTAAAAAAAAGTTGATCAAAAATTTAAAAGTCAACTTTGCGATGCATTTAAAAAAAAAATAATGGGGCTGGAAGGCTTCTGTTTTTTTTAAAACATCTCTAAAGCTTAGGCTTTTGAATGGTATGTAATTTGTTTCGGTATCTTTTTTGTAACCGGAGTTGTTAATTTTTTTTACTCAATTGGACCATGTTGACGAAATTCCACTAGTTACATGTTTTGTGAAATGTATCAAATGCAAAGTTGAAAATAATGTAAATACTTACTGTTGGGACGGTTACAAAGAGCAGGTACGTTTTTTTACATTCTTGCACACACATAATGGCTATCTTTTGTCATTTATTGGCATATTGGAGTTAGCACTTCCATATGCCAATAAAATGTCCGCATATTCCGCATTGGTAAATTGAGCCATTTTAAACCACAACAAAGTCTTAACAAAAAGTCTGATAATAACAAAAAGTGACAAACAACAAAAAAACTTAACAAAATCACAAACGTTAATAACGTTAACGTATGGAAGTGCTAACTCCAATATGCCAATAAATGACAAAAGATAGCCATTATGTGTGTGCAAGAATGTAAAAAAACGTACATGCTCTTTGTAACCGTCCCAACAGTAAGTATTTACATTATTTTCAACTTTGCATTTGATACATTTCACAAAACATGTAACTAGTGGAATTTCGTCAACATGGTCCAATTGAGTAAAAAAAATTAACAACTCCGGTTACAAAAAAGATACCGAAACAAATTACATACCATTCAAAAGCCTAAGCTTTAGAGATGTTTAAAAAAAACAGAAGCCTTCCAGCCCCATTATTTTTTTTTTAAATGCATCGCAAAGTTGACTTTTAAATTTTTGTTCAACTTTTTTTTTAAGTTCGGGGGCCCACATTTTTGTTTTTAGCAATAACTTGAAACAAACATAATTTTTTTTAGAGCCGACAATCTTATAAAAGTCTATTAAAAAAAAGATTTTGGAGCTAGCTTTAAAAAACAAAAAGTTACATGTGTTCAAAGGTATAAAAATGGCAAAATTTCTAAAAAAAGGAAAAAAAATCCTGTAAAAAAAATTACAAGTCCTAGATTTTTTTAAATTCTCAAAATAGGTGGGAGGCGACCCCACCTATCCCCCATTTTCGTATTTTCAACCATCTGCCGAAGACCCTGTATATAGGTGTTATAGTTTTAGAAATTTATATTATTTATGATCTTGTTTCCTAGTTTAACGTGAAAGGATTTTTGGCACGTTAACGTTTACAACTCTATGTCAAGCTAGATACTTGACCGATTAAAGGAAACCATGTACGTTGAATACATCATTTGTTACGCTTGCTTCTTAATTTTCTAGTCAAAAATTTTAAAACGTCCGTCTTCGAATATGTCTTGGGAATAATTGTGGCGAGTTTGTTTCCGTGTACGTTTTGTTCCAAGCATCCGTAACAAATAAGTCAACTGCGCACTGCAAGATCCACAAGTACACTGACGATATACTAACACAAGCTGCTCATAGAAATAACCACGAAACCATAGAATAGGGATGACGAATGCTAGTCATCTGAGTTATTTTTTATCATCTGTCAAAAACGAAATTTTGTACTAATAATTTTAGAAATACCTAGGCGTGACGTCCTAGCTTAGAAGCGTCATAATTGTGCTCATTTTGGTATTATGGTGAATCAAAAATCTAAGACTTGATGGAAAACAAAACGAGTAAGGTTTTCCAAAGTTTAAGTAGGAGGGCAAATTTAGTGATCAAAAGTTCATAATTTATTTCTTATGCTGTCGTCATCCCTATACTATGTGAATCATATCTTATGCAGTCTCTTCACACCGCGGCGATCCGCCAGTTGTCTGATTCATCTATAGTTTTGTCAGTTGTCTCAAATTTTGACGATAAAAGTATCAAGGGCGCATAGACTACATTGACATAAAATTGACTCATAATATAAATAATCGCGTATTTCGTTTTAAAAAAGTTACTCACTCAGTGGACCGACAACCTGGTGAAAGCCACGGTAAGCCGCTGGAAGCGGGCAGCGCAGGACCGGTCGTTGTGGAAGTCCTTGGGAGAGGCATTTGTACAGCAGTGAACGTCTTTCAATTTTGATGGTGATTATTTCGTTGTAATGGCTGCGTTTGACTTTACTTTAATATGCTAAGTGATCATGGACCCTTTTCCAAATAGCAACTTTAACAAAACACTACCTTGACCTGTGTTTGCCAATTCGACCGGTAAGCCTTACAAAAGCAGTGAAGGATCGTGTACATACAAACCGTAATTATTTGATCGTACTAATATTTCACGTTTTCGCATTTTCAATAAGTCATGATTATGTAATGGGATTTACGGATTGTTACAGATCACCTATTATTTGTCGCGCCATTTGCTAATTTATGCCTTAAGAAGGTCAGCAATATCATATTTACGTGTTTTTGCAACCGTGTGTAATTTGTCCCTGAATATTCTAATATGTATATTATTGTTCGAGACATTTTTAAAATACATAAATTCTTTGTGGTGGAGTGATGAATTCATTTGGTTCCCATCAGGAGATTGCAGGCTCGATTCCCGGCCGGGTCTAACTTTAGGTCATTTTCAAAGTCTGTATCTAGCTCCAACCATCTTGCCGCCAAATATCGATGTTATTGCATAAACATAAGATACCCAGGGCGTTAAAGAATCATGATAAGCCAACTTCCATCTTCGGCATCATTGTTACTTAGGTATCATCAGGTGAAATGATGCCGTAGTAGATATAAAAATACTTATTAGCTGGTTTTCTGTCAATTTCTTGAGTTACGTACAAAACGGCGAGTAAACAAAAAAATAAACTAGGCTAATTATATAATTTTTTGAAAACCGAAAAACTTTTAGATACAAACTTTTTCTACTTTTATTTCAGTTTAAGTTCACGACACGTGTTGTCGGGCTATACGTTCATAGGTCGCGCATTATTGGCACACCTTAATGCATGTTTCTGAATTAAAAAAAAGGCGAGCATAGTAAATCTAAAGACGATTCCGCGACTTTGATTCCACCTTATAATTTAATCATCAGATCAACTTCAAAATACCATAAGGATATATTTCAAAGTTCAATAACAGCTTCTAATAATAGGATTTGATTATGAATTTATCGATTAAATTTTTAAAGGTCAATGCCAATTTTTATTTTTAAAAAGGACTATTTTATTATTGTCCTTATAGTGATATTAGTAATGTTAATTTATTAGTGATTTGTTTTTCATTTTTCGATTCCCGAAGCTATGTACCAATAAATGGAACAAAGACGTTTTTATGGTCATAGGAGGCAATTTTCTGACTAAGTAGTTATTTTATTGAATTTTTCTACAAGTGACGAAATTTGATACGGGCTATTCCCGAATATGATACATAAAATTAATAATATTCTAAATTTTTTGCATTTAAAAATGGAGATTTATTTAGGTGAAAATATCCAGCTTAAACCACTGTAGTCTCAAAATATAATCTAAACAACAGGCACATATTTATCACCATTTAATTTAATAATTAATTAAAGAATAAATTATGTTTTAATAATTATTTTTTTGATGTTAATTTTCTTCTATAAACCTTTTTCATCCAATTAGCAATTACATACTTAAACACCTACTACTATCACATGTTCTACCAGTGGAACCTTACAAATTAAATTCCTAATCAATAAACTCGTTTCTGATTACAATTTTCATCATACCAGTGCAGCCGAAGCGTATGCAGAAATGCTGAAAGGCCTTCCATCAGCACCAGAATTGAGATCGAGAAGACTGCCCACGCAGCGAATATCACATACAACATCAAAGAATGCCAAATCTCGTGCTTCTGCAGTGCATTCTTGGAGAGTATCATAACCCACAACATTTCAGCCAATTCTGGGAACAAACTCTCATGTTTCCGTTTTATGTACATTTATCTATTAGTTAAGCATTTTTCGAATAACCTAAAATCTTTTAGGTACAAGATTTTATTTGAAAATCATTTTAATTATTTCGTATTCTTCTCAAGAAACCCTTTTATTTTATACCTTTATCATGGGAGTGCATAAAATAAAACTGCTTATGAGTGACACTATATAATAAGTGCGTATAATATCACATGGTCAATGTCGCTTGCTACCCTAAAGGTATCTAGGGGTAAATGGTGCTTATGAGTGACTTTATTTAATAAGTATGTATAATTATCCCATGGTCAATGTCGCTACCCTAAAGGTGTCCAGTGGTAAAGGGTGCTTCAGAGTGACTCTGCAAAATAAGTACGTATATTTGGGAGCACCTGTAGTAGTACATTCATTATAGATTTTAAATACGGCAAAACTTTGAAACAACTGCTGTGTTTACTTAAGTATGAGTGAGAAGGTACTTGAAATAAATTGTACAGCTATGCTGTGCATACTTTAACGAACCGAATAAAAAAATACTCTAGCGAATCTTTCACCGTCTGTTATAGTCGGGCTTACACAAATCAACTACAAACATAATACTTACTTGGTAGCCAAGAATAAAGCTAGTATATCGAATAATTTGGGTTTGTATGGGAAGTACCTTACTCATATTTTTTCTGGAATAATGAAGTACCCAGTGCAGTAGGCCTTAATGAGTTCTAATTATTTATAGAGTTTCATAAAAATCTTTAGAGCCATTATGGATAAAAAGGAAAAAACAACCTTGATTTGTATTGGAGGTACCTTACTCAGATTTTTCATGGAAAAACAGACTACCGCGTACTGTAGGTCATATACAGTTATAGTAAGATACTAAGTTTCATCAAAATCGTTAGAGCTATTTTAGAGTTAAAAAAACAGTGTTTTTTACTATGGTAGCAACCTTCAAAATCAAGACACAGGAAATTTGAAAAAAAAAAGCCTAAGATATAAAAATAAAATTACCCTGACCCAAATTTCATCCAAATCCGTCCAGTAGTTTGGGAACTAGAATTCCCAACAAAACAACATTTGTTTTGATACAAGCTATAGCTTCCAAGCTTTAAAGTTGACAAAAAAATCTAAGCATTGCAAAAAATGAAACATCTAATATACATGAAACCGTTAACGCCTTAAGATAGGTCAAATGACAATATTCAATTCTAATTATTGAAAGACTGTGTAAAGCTATCACTATGGAAAAAATATGTAATATACTTAGAGAAAAAAAATCAATTTATTGAATACAATTTTAAAAACATTACCACTTTTGATGTAGAAAAATTTACTGCAGACCCTGTTTTTGGCATTAATTGCAAAATTTCTCGAAAACAAATTGTTAATGTCGAATGAAACTAAAAACACTAAAATCGGTGACTAAGACCTTTCATTTTAATTGAACACATTTCTTTTAAACTCATTTGACAGTATAGAACAGTAATAAAACATGTAAAAATCGAGAATTGGGCGTTCAGTTTCAACGTAACAGCCGCGCTGAAGCCCGCATTACTTTGAACTTAAAATGAATAGACTTACGTTCGATATTTTTTTAACACGAATCAAACTGCTCGGATCGAGGCATCTTAAAGCCTTTGAGACAGCCAGTAGTGTTTTTTTTAGTTCCCAAACTACTGGACGGATTTGGATGAAATTTGGGTCAGGGTAAATATATATATCTTAGGCATTTTTTTTTCTTTTTGTTCTGTCTTCTTTTAAGGGTTGCTACCATAGTAAAAAAAAAGAATGTGTTACTATGAGAGGTTGGGGTCCCCATTCAAATAAAATGTTTTAATTTCGTTTTTTTATATTATTTCTCTATGGTAAGATATATGTCGGCGGCCGATCAAAAGAATCGGGCAGATCATCCCTAGCAATTCATTGTAAAAAAATAAATAGATGGAGGCTCGCATCGTGGAGCTTAATTTTACGATGGCGCCAACATGCTAAACGAATTTAACTTTAACTTTTTTTGGAGCCCCGTGTACCCCCGGAGCACAGTGTACGGAAAAGCCAAAAATCCGACTTTTTCTATTACGTTCAATTTTGGATAGGCTTTATAACCATTAACACAAGAGTAAAAGTCCCAGGTGCACACTCGATATACAATCGACCGCAAAGAAATCGGGTCGATATGAAATAAAAACTGTATTATAGACAACTGTGAAATTGTGCTTAAATAAAAATAAAAATAAGTAATAAAGTATAAGATTATAAAGTTAATTTTAAGTAAAAAATCCAATATTTCTCCTCCTTTTAAGTAAAAATTACTATATACCTCCTTTTCTCTTTTTAAATCTCTCTACTTGTAGCCTCATTGACTAGTTTGGTTTCTTCTGTTATATTCTTATTAATTGTTTTTCGTGCATCGTCCACAGCGATGGCTTTTTGTAAATTAATATAATACTTTTAAAATTGAGGAAACTATAGATCTATATTGAAGTAAGACGTTTTATAGATTTATTTAAATGACTGTTTTTTTCTATTGAATAAAAAAAAACACCAGATTTCGAAAAATGTGCTACGGTGTCAAATGTGCAGTTATCACACATTTCAGTATTTTTTATTTGCACTACGAGCTATTAGAACAGCTGTTACACGGTTTGGCATTCTTTACATAATATCGATCCTCCAGCGATCCTGTCGTGCACCCTATTCGGCCTGTTCCTGGTCTGCGAATATTGGATCCAGCCTCTTCAAATCGCTGGAGCACTCTTTGAACGGTTGATAGCAACACACCAACAGTTCTCGCTGTATAACACTGACTGCGCCCGTTTTCAAGCATTGTCAGAATTTTGGACACTCTTCAGGGGTTAGTGACATGTTTATAACTGAATTCGATCAGAAGAATGAATTTCAGCATAAGAAATGCCCTATTTATATGACAGAACAGAAAAAAAGTCAACAAATGGTTCCAAATTTTATGTGCAATTTTTTAATTTATGGTTTTTGATACAATCACCAAAAAAGAAATGAAAACTCCTTCATTTATTTGTAATGAAATAAACTTTAATTTAGTTGTAATTATGAAACGATTGCTCCAATATTTTAAATGATATCGCATTTTGTATAACCGACCTGTTTTCTTTGCGACCAGTGTAGTTTACGAGAAAACCGTTGGTGAAAACCATTATATTTTTTGCGGTTCTATTAGAAAAAGAAATACTCTGTTAAAATTTATTTCAATAATATTTTAGTATTTTTTACCAGATATAACATTAATAAAGGCTTCTTGCAAATTTTAAAGTAACAAATTTTTATTTTTGGATTTCTAGATTTATTTATTTTCTTCAAGTTATGGCGTAGTAGCACCTAAAATATATCTTATTATAAATAATTGCTTGTCTATTAAACAGACAAATAAAATCGTACACTAAATCCAAAAATTAGGTTCAGGATTGGTACTCACTATATTAACAAAAGTTTCTGTCAGTAATGTGTTAGCAAAAACACAAAACAAAAAAAAAACAAAAAAAAATACGCGCAGTAGTTTAGTGTCCAAAACATTGTGATAGTACCGATCTAAATGAAATTGAAGGACGTCACAGGGTCAACTTTCGGTTGAGAGACAAGTACCGGAGTACAAAACCCTAAAGTGGGCTCAAGGGTGATAGAGGGAAAGGAAGGTTAGGGAAGGGGGTATTTTGACACGTTTGTATGGGGGGTTCACTTTTCACTTTTATGCGTTAGCATTATCATTATTTATTCTTATGGTTTAGGTTTATCTGCCTGTTACGCCTATACAGTCTTTCACTCGATCTTTTAGTGAACCGATATAGGCTTTTAATCATGAGATTTTTTGTTGTTGAATAAAACTGGTCTTTGAAGAATATAGGTTTTAACCATTATTGGTCCATAACCTTCACATCAGGAGGTCACGGGTTCGATTACCGGCGGAGCCTTGGTGGAAGATAAATTTCCAAAGCCTGCCTTCTCATGTAAGTCTTGTCGCCAAACATCAATGTTAACAGAATTCATGAGTTTCGGCTTGAAGATAAGATAACCAGATCCCTATTGCGTTGAGAAATCTTGTTCAGCCTGCTAGCATCTTCGGAATCATAGTGAGTTACCATCAGGTGAGATGAGGTCAAGGGCTTACTAATTGTGAATAAAAAAGGTAGCAAAGTTAATATGTGCGCTTACGGGCATGGGCTAAGGACAAAGCCCACAGACGGAGATAGGAAGCCGTGTGCGAAATGGTGCTCAGCACATATTCGATGGTGTGCACCCCCTGGTGAATCATCAATTCCATGAAGGTTTCCTCAGCCTCGTGTTCTGTTTTTATTTCCTGAATACAAATATAATCAATCTGCATAATGCAATACTATAATACATACGTGTGCAATGCAAACTTCATACACATATAGAATCAGATGTGCAGGTTTCCTCACAATATTTTTCTTGTCAATTTTGAAATATATCATCATTTAAGGTCAGGGTTCTACCAGGTCTACGATTATATGATATGTTACCACCTTGGCGCAATTGTTACATCCATTAGCTTGAGGTTACGGTTCGATTTCCGAAGGCGTCTAACTTTGTATGACTCGGTTTGGTCTGGCGGAAGGACATGTTCTAAGCCTGCCTGGCTAACTACCATCACCATCTTATCTAAGTCTTGCCGCCAAACATCAATGTTAACAGCTTTGATGTGTTCCGGCTTGAAGATAAGATAACCAGTTCCCCATTGCGTGGAGAATATTGGTAAGCCCGGTTCCATCTTCGGCATCATCGTCATTTACCTACCATCAGGTGAGAAGAGGGCAAGGGCTTACCAATTGTGCATAAAAAAAACTGTTTTACATTGCGAAGCTACTAAAATATTATGTGTTTTTTTTTCATATCAGCTCATATACGTCCCTACCGAGGTTTCGAGCCTACCCTGAATTAGGGCGATCAGGCCCTAGTCGACCACGCGGGCCCAGTGCGGGTTGGTCGACTTCACACACAACCTGCGAGTTTCTTCGCAGGCGTGTGCAGGTTTCCTCACGATGTTTTCCTTCACCGTTAAAGCAATCGGTTAATATATGTACGTAAGTTTTTAAAAACTCCATTACATTGGCCGTCCATATGTGAACCCGGTACCTCTGGTAAGAAGGACCAAGTCGTTAACGGTTGAGCCACCGACGCTTATACGAAATATTATGTATAATGTAATGTATTTTGCTTTTGTGTGATATACATACTGGGTGTTTATCTGTTTCCCGCGGCTTTGCCCGTGCAGTTCTCGTTTTTTGCCTTTCTAAGCGGATGCCGAAGTCATAATTGCAATCTGTATGTAAAGTTTAAGCGAGATACGTCCAGCAGTTTGAGCTATGAGTTGATAGATCAGTTAGTCGGTCAGTCACTGTTTCCTTATATACTTTACTACACAGCGGTTGTTGCTCTGTGCGACTTGCGCGATAAAATCGACCACGCATGTAACCTTAAGAATGGTCATTATCTGTATGGGTTTAACTGAATCTTGACCGTTTCCTTGCTTCGCAAGATACGTAAAGCCTATCACAAGATGGCAGTCGTTAAGCCCTATCTTAGGCTTTAAAACTTCTAACAGTTTGTATTTATACTAGCCCTTCAACCTCCAACAATCCGGACTTGGCCCTATGGAGCATGGCCTAACCTTCTTCAGCTTGAGAAGAGAACCGTATCCTTGTAGTGGGGACGTTATTAATTTTTAACGAATACTTTACAATTAGTTCCACATATTTACCAGTCCCGAGCGTCGGTGGCGTAACGGCTAGGGCCGCCGCTTCCTGTCCAGGAGGTTGTGGTTCGAATCCTGCCACGTACCAATGTAATTTCAAATTTAGATTTCATATGTGCGTTTATCCGACGCTCTTACGGTGAAGGAGAACATCGTGAGGAAACCTGCACACACCTGCGAAGAAACTCGAAGGTTGTGTGTGAAGTGGACCAACCCGCACTGGGCCCGCGTGGTCGACTAAGGCCCGATCACCCTAATTCAGGGTAGGCTCGAGCCCTTCGGTGGAGACGTATATGAGCTGATACGATACTCGATCGGCTCGCGCGTTATCTTTCAAGATAAACTTTAAAGCTCGTCGCTTCGCTTCTCGCTACCACATAAAATAATCAATAACCTAATCGTTCTACAACAAATTCACTCTTGTTTCTTAGTTTTCGATATGATTTGTGTTATTTTCTTTTTATTCCCCGACGTAAAAAGAGGGGTATGATAAGCTTAACGTGTGTATCTGTGTGTATCCGTGTATCCCGGTGTCTGTGTGTGGCATCGTAGTTCTGAAACGAATGGACCGATTTTGATGTAGTTTTTTTTTGTATGAAAGCTGACGTGATCGATGAAGTTTTTGGCTATAATTTATGAAGATATGTTCAGCCATTTGAGGATCATCAGCTCTTATCTAGGTGATGATGGGAAGTTGGCAACTTACACAGGTCTGATAGATTCAAAATTGGGTGCCCTGTTACTGTAATAGTATTGAAAAATCATAGTAGCCTTGACCTGATGCTGCAGCATGTCCTGGAATCTGCAGACTTACTGCAGAGGTATAGTGTTTGGGCTCATTGGAATAGTCTTAAGGTATATTTTTTTTTAAATAGAACATGGTAACTTTGACCTGATGCTGCAGCATCTTCTGGAACATGCAGAATACCGAACTCCTCACTAACTATTAGCAGATGATATTTTCTTTACTTTTTAAACCTTACTCTTGTGATTTCCTTCCTCTTGTAACTTATGTGACTACGATCATAAACAATTTTTCAAAACAACTAACAAAATATACCGGGACGTGAAGCTGAATAAATAAAAACATATCAAAACCCTTGAGACTGCTCGAAGAATCAATATTTCAGAACATTTAAATCAATCAACTGACCTTTGAAGACTTCTTTTGACTACGTCTTCGCTTGTTAACAACAAAGTGCACATAGAGTGGCGTTCCAAAGAGCAACACAGGCACACTGCAGACTCCCACAACCATTAGAATTTGTTGTATCAACTGTTGGCCTTCGAACAAGTATGCATCGCAGTTTTTGTCCTCCACCTTCGACTTACGGAAAAGTGCCATATCGATAAACAAAATTAATATTAACGGGGCGCATCCTGGCCTTATTTTTACATTTGCTGAAATTAATTATTATGTTCATATAGTCGAAATGCTTTGTCATCTCAGTGACTTTTATTTCATTATCTGAGCTTTTACTTAAGTCGGTCATGTCTCCTTCCAAGAAGATATAGTGGTTTTAAAATTTATTCATGATATAATTAATATACGCTGGATGCGGGCAGCGCAGGAACTGTCTTCGTGGAAATCCTTGGGGAGACCTTTGTCCAGCAGTGGACGTCTTTCGGCTAATATTATGATTTAACATAGGAAAAATATAGATATAAAATGAAAAAAAATTAAACCCGGCCAGGCCAAAATCTAATTTAATTAAATTGCACAGTAACGCTGTGAATACTTTCTTGTGAAGCCTTCAGAGTCTGTCACAGTCGGGCATAAAAAAATCTACAATAAACATTACACTTGCTTAGTAGGAAATAATAAAGCTAGGTATACAAATAATTTGGCTCTGTATGGGAGGTTCCTTGTTCAGATTTTTTTTCTAGAATAATGAAGTGTAAGTACTTAGTGCAATAGGCCTTATTAAATCCTTGTTATTTACAAAGTTTCATTAAAATCGTTAGTTATTTTTGAGAAAAAGTAACAAATGACCTGGATTTGTATGGGAGGTACCTTATTCCGGATTTTTTTTGGAACAACGAACTGCCGCGTACTATAGGCTAAATACAGTAAACATACCAAGTTATATAAAAATCGTTAGCCATTTTTGAGTAAAAAAATAATAAGTGGTTTTTTACTATGGTGGCAACCCTAAAAAATCAAGATAGGAGAAATTTTAAAAAAAACAGCTGGAGATAAAAAATAACATCGCCGAAACCCAAATTTCACCCAAATCCGTCCAGTAGTTTGGAAACTAGAGCACCGGATTGACGTAAAGATACACCCACGCACACACTCACACACACAAGTGAAAAGTGGTCATCATAAGATCCTCAAAATTATGACTAAATATTTAATTTCCTTTTAACTTCTAACAATTTTGGGACTAAGATATTTAGGTATAATGGGTGGTTGCAACAGTGTAGTCGTTGGGAAAAAATAAATTCCTTCAGACAAGTGTTCGAAAGCACCACATGTATTTTCCGCAAAATTTTACGGTTTTCGAGGTATCTTACGCATT
Source organism: Coleophora flavipennella (assembly GCA_947284805.1). Lineage (NCBI taxonomy): Eukaryota > Metazoa > Arthropoda > Insecta > Lepidoptera > Coleophoridae > Coleophora > Coleophora flavipennella. The sequence continues at coordinate 24,897,021 of OX369308.1, forward strand.
TCAATTTCCAGATTTTATATTCAAAACATCCTACCTGGACTTTGACGTCAATTTATGAAAAAAATCATCCTTCAATTAAGCCAGCCAAATAAAATAAAAACTTAATTTTATCAGCTTTCCAAAAAGTTACAAAAGGTGAAACAAATTAAAATAATCAAACCAAATTTATTAAGTTCTGTTGGGTAAATCAGGTCCCATACAAATTTCTAAATAAGTAGTTATTTATGATACAAGGAAGGAAAAAAGGTAAATAACTTTTTCCCAAACCTGCTTGAAAATTTGAGCATTATTTTGACAACTTTCTTCGAGATAAACCGAAATTGCTGTACTGGATAATACATGCGAGCAGCGGCCGGCAAAAGTTGTATAAAAATCCATATCAGTCGTATTTTAGCGGCCAAATTAATTACTATGTAAACTCATATCTATCGTGTAACTTAAAAAACCAGCCAACTGCGAGTCAGAACCGCACACAAAAGGTTCCGTACCATCATACTAGATGGCGCTAATTTCTTCACGTTTAAAAAAAACACGGTTTTTGTATGCGGAGACCAATATTTTTTTTAATTTTTCTATTTTTTAGTATGTGCTGTTATAGCGGCAACAGAAGAAGAAGTGTACTTAAATTTAAAAAATCGGGTAGGGCTGTCGGTGCTGTAGGTTTAACGTGAGTCATTTTTAATGTTCCTTATACAGGGTCTTCGGCAGATGGTTGAAAATACGAAAATGGGGGATAGGTGGGGTCGCCTCCCACCTATTTTGAGAATTAAAAAAAATCTAGGACTTGTAATTTTTTTTACAGGATTTTTTTTCCTTTTTTTAGAAATTTTGCCATTTTTATACCTTTGAACACATGTAACTTTTTGTTTTTTAAAGCTAGCTCCAAAATCTTTTTTTTAATAGACATTTATAAGATTGTCGGCTCTAAAAAAAATTATGTTTGTTTCAAGTTATTGCTAAAAACAAAAATGTGGGCCCCCGAACTTAAAAAAAAAGTTGAACAAAAATTTAAAAGTCAACTTTGCGATGCATTTAAAAAAAAATAATGGGGCTGGAAGGCTTCTGATTTTTTTAAAACATCTCTAAAGCTTAGGCTTTTGAATGGTATGTAATTTGTTTCGGTATCTTTTTTGTAACCGGAGTTGTTAATTTTTTTTACTCAATTGGACCATGTTGACGAAATTCCACTAGTTACATGTTTTGTGAAATGTATCAAATGCAAAGTTGAAAATAATGTAAATACTTACTGTTGGGACGGTTACAAAGAGCAGGTACGTTTTTTTACATTCTTGCACACACATAATGGCTATCTTTTGTCATTTATTGGCATATTGGAGTTAGCACTTCCATATGCCAATAAAATGTCCGCATATTCCGCATTGGTAAATTGAGCCATTTTAAACCACAACAAAGTCTTATCAAAACGTCTGATATTAACAAAAAGTGACAAACAACAAAAAAACTTAACAAAATCACAAACACAGCAAAGTGAAATTAACGAAAACAAAAAAAAAACGTTAACGTTATTAACGTTTGTGATTTTGTTAAGTTTTTTTGTTGTTTGTCACTTTTTGTTATTATCAGACGTTTTGTTAAGACTTTGTTATGGTTTAAAATGGCTCAATTTACCAATGCGGAATATGCGGACATTTTATTGGCATATGGAAGTGCTAACTCCAATATGCCAATAAATGACAAAAGATAGCCATTATGTTTGTGCAAGAATGTAAAAAAACGTACCTGCCTTTGTAACCGTCCCAACAGTAAGTATTTACATTATTTTCAACTTTGCATTTGATACATTTCACAAAACATGTAACTAGTGGAATTTCGTCAACATGGTCCAATTGAGTAAAAAAAATTAACAACTCCGGTTACAAAAAAGATACCGAAACAAATTACATACCATTCAAAAGCCTAAGCTTTAGAGATGTTTTAAAAAAATCAGAAGCCTTCCAGCCCCATTATTTTTTTTTTAAATGCATCGCAAAGTTGACTTTTAAATTTTTGTTCAACTTTTTTTTTAAGTTCGGGGGCCCACATTTTTGTTTTTAGCAATAACTTGAAACAAACATAATTTTTTTTAGAGCCGACAATCTTATAAATGTCTATTAAAAAAAAGATTTTGGAGCTAGCTTTAAAAAACAAAAAGTTACATGTGTTCAAAGGTATAAAAATGGCAAAATTTCTAAAAAAAGGAAAAAAAATCCTGTAAAAAAAATTACAAGTCCTAGATTTTTTTTAATTCTCAAAATAGGTGGGAGGCGACCCCACCTATCCCCCATTTTCGTATTTTCAACCATCTGCCGAAGACCCTGTATAACTAATGAGGTTTATTCGTTCCAAGAAATGGGGTTGTTATACAATTAGCCTGGTCTACCGGAAACACATAAGTCTTTTTCGTTATATCCGTTGCATATATATATATATATATATATATATATATATATATATATATATATCTATTTTCTACCCTGGTGCCCCGTATGTGATTTTAAAGACGATTCACGTCAAAAAGATTTAATGGTACAATTTCTCATCAAATCTCTTATCATGACATTCTTTTATTAATACAGTTGTCTGTGAATTAAGTTAATGTAATCAACTTTTGAGGTCATCTTTCGAAAATTATGACGTGAGTGTAGATACAAGCGTTTTGTTTATTGTTATGTGCTTCCATAAAATAATGAAATACTTACTGTCTTTTGCACTGTACTTGAACCATTTGAAAAATATCATAAACACTAGCCAAACGAAAAGGCAAGTCAGGAAGAGCACTTGCGGCACAAACTCCAGAAATATAGCGTAGTAGCGTTTGAAATATCTAAAAAAATACATATAGCTGTAGATATTTCCACGTACATTCGAAAAAGTTAGGGAAATTATCTTAGTGGGACTTGGAAATAATGGTGTCATCAATTAAGGAAGGTCAAATTTAATTATATTAATTAGATAGCCACACACTAGCCACACGTGACTGTGTCAACCTAGTTCGTAAACGGTTGCCGTACAAACTAAGCTATTTAAAAAAAAACCCAAATTTGAGGTTCGTCAATGTTCATTTCACAAAATAACTGATCAGTTTCGTTCAAGTACTACACTAATTTTACCTTTGCGTGTGATCTTGAACTAGAAACCACTTAGGATTAAATCAGCCAAGAGATCATATAGCTAGAGCTCCGTACGTCGTCAAAATTGGTGCCAAAAAGTATCTTAGTTACTCCGAAATATAAGGTATTAGAACCCTCTAATAACTTATATGCATAGTGCGTTTTTTTTATTATAATTAATAATATACTCCACTGCTGGCAAAACCCGTATGAAAATCCGTTTGATAGTTTTGAGTTAATCGCGTTCAGACAGTCAGAAGCGATAGTAAGTAGTGATTATCGTACAAAGTGTCCTTCAAATCTGTTCAGCCGTTTTACGTGATGCATGAACCTAAAGACGAAAATTCTAAAAATTATTTTTCTCCATGTAGATAGAAATGTCCCTTAATGGTTATTATTTTAAACACATATTTCGTGTACAGACACGGCCTCTTTATATTTATAGTTATAGTTCCCCATTGCGTTGGGGAATCTTGGTAAGCCCGCTTCCATCTTCGGCAACATCATCACTTACCACCAGGTGAGATGTTGTCAAGGGTTTACCAATTGTTAATAAAAAAAAAAAAAAAAAAACGACTGATTAGTAAAAGATTTGTACATAATTTACAGACAGTGTGTTTCTCTTACATATGGTTTAGTAGACTTAACCACAACCCAAACATCATCTGGATAACTCCCAATATAATAGACATCTTCATTTTGAGTGAGTTATCAAACATTATTTTGTTTTTAGCTAGCTGAAACATGAAAAAAATATATTTAATCCACTATTACCAATAATAAATAATAGCTGTTATTAATACATGTAGTAGCGCTGGTCGCTTCGAAACTTTAAAATATGAATAAAAGAAGTTTTTGATGGATCGTTGAAGCATCGATCACATTACGAACACACAATATAATTACGGGTAGTATCGGGCGACGCAGATGATTATACATATCTATAGGCAGCGGCGGCGTTAAGCAAGTAACTATTTAGTAATCTGTGGTTTAGCTCCATTTAAACGGACGATACCCGGTCGATCGACTGAGTACGGCTCAATAACTTAACACAACAGCTGACCATAAGCCTCCAAAAAAGACACGATATGTGGACCGTCAAACAAATGAGACAAAGATGGAGACGACATTATGGTCGGGCCGTTGTTATGGGAATGGGTATGGTATGTATGGATGAAGTATGTGTACACGCCTGAACTGACCGGTTCGGTCGTTCTATGTAAATAGACTTTCAACAAGTCAACAAGCCTCCTTTCAAAAATAGTCTTCTAAATAAGAGTCAACTGCGATAAAATAATAAAATGTTACTATTTGATTTATTAACCACTATATTAGTAACTCATACGAGTTTCTTGCGTGACTACGGGAAGTTTAAGAATACTCGTATGTATACAACAAGACTTGTTCTCATGATAAAATAGTCAATATAAATGATATTTACTCCCCACATTGGATCCACTCCGAACGGATACGGGTTAAGAGTTTTGAGTCCAGGGTCCAATTCTAAAAAATCACTTTCATTAATTTGGTTCAGTGAATATGTATTTATCCAATACGATTTAGTTAACAAAAACTTCTTTGCAAATATGTCATTGTACATAATCCCAGTGAAGAGTGTAAATGCTCCCATTAATAATATTATATAGCGACCTGAAAATAATTCAAAGACAATAAATAACAAGAGCATCTGTCCAAATAGTTAAAGTTATCTTACAAATCATAGCCAATAATAAATTGTACAGCCACGTTGTACATACTTTCTTGCGTAGCCTTCACCATCTTTTTTTTACTTTAAAATTTGAGTGTTGTTGCGTTTGACTACAACTCACCTGATGGTAGGTGACGATGTATTCGAGGATGGTACACGCAAACTCAAATAATGCCTATTTACTCTCGCCTTGAAGATACCCAAATTGAAGAAGTCAGTAAACACAGAAGCGGGCAAGGAGAACTACGTATAATAAACCGCTGTCCGTATAATAAATGAGGAAGCGTAACGCTTCGTGCGTGTAGGCTGAATATCAACAACATAGGGGTGGAACCGCTCCCTGCGTCTCGTTGACCGAAGGTGGAATGGAGCTGGGGGAATCAGGTCGTGCATTTCTTGTGCACACTTTTCGAAATGAATCTCCACCTGGTGTAAGTATAGTCTAGTCGGCTAACGGTATCGCCAAAAAAAAGTGACATCTTAATGGGTACCTACCAAGTTCTAGAGTAGTTTTCTTAATCATAGCCACAGAAATTCAAATTGAAATATTTATTTCCAACTTCTCCAAATAATAGAGATTGAGCAATGGTTTTCGGTTACTTAACCCATTGGCGGCCTATCAAACAAGTGTTTGGGTTAATTTTGTAAGATTTGACGGATAAGATTGAAAGAAGGATAAACGGAATGGATGGACCGTTAATTAGTTTAGTAACCAACATTCAATCTGATTTTCAAAATGACCTAGCGGTACATAAGATTACGCGTGGTAATAATACTTTTGTCGAAAGTTCAGAAAAATTCAATTTCTGGACTGAGTACTGGTCTACAGGAAGCTCAAACTACTATTAGAACCTCAATCAAAATAATACCTCCAAAAAATATATTCCAAATTTCATTGTCGGAGATCTGCGCTATGAACTGCTTCTCCTTGATGACCATCCATAAGGCAAAGCTGAACATAATCAAACCGTGGCCAAAGTCGCCGAACATCACCGCGAACAGGAACGGAAATGTGATGATGGTGTACAGTCCTGCCAAGATAAGATCTAAGTATGATTTTATTTAAGGATTCATTTGTCATCTTTTCGCCTAAAGGACTTATATTAAAACATATTAAAACTGTTTGAATTGATGTTTGACAAAAAAACTTATTCACGGTGGTAGTAACTAGGCAAACAAAAAATCCAATCCGTCGTTCCCTTAATAGTGAGGATTGTGACCATCATAGCATTTTTAGGACGGAGTGTCTCTCTATTTTGCTCTGAAACTGCAGTTTATGGTGCTGGTGACTTGGCTGCACCAGTTAGCCGGAGGTCTACCTCTAGCTCTCTGGTTGTCTATTTTCCCCCTCAAAATATGGTATTCGAGGCTGTTTTGACGTCGCACACAGTGTCTACGTTGTTGGCAATACTGTCGATAGGCGGGTGATAACTTTAAGCTGATTAACCGTGATAGTTTTTCTTTTAAATTGATTATATGATGTACTACTATTTAAACAGTTATTTATGATGCAAGGGTGGTAAAAAAGTAAATAATAAACGAGTGACATTTGTTAGCCCCAGCCGCACGCAGGTTTGCTTTCACAAATTTGCCATTTACCTTTTAAACCCATGTATCATACGTTGTTTTTCAATACAGTTATAAGAACACAAGTAAAATAAAAAAGGACCGTAACAGAAAAAAACACATGGGTACCTACATACATTATTCCCTGCAAAGACGTATATTCTACCGATAGACAAGAACGCTCACGAAAACAATTTGTGCAAATACTGGTAATTTACAACTGAAGTTCGCTGCAGCCCTAAAACATAAGTTATTTCGTCTCACACTGTATTAAAATACGCAACGCTAGATTAAGGAGTATAGCTTTCTCGCGACCAAAACGTCGTAAGCGCCATGAGTTTCAATGGCACTTACGTGTTGAGTTCAACGTAGAGTAACAACATGTCGTCTCTTTAGATTTTCCACCGCCCAAGTGACACGGCTTTTGTACCTATAAAACTGACATACTCTTTTTCACAATTTACTATAAATAATGATAAAGTAGTGAATTTTTATGCGTATATTTAAGCTCAAATACTTTAAAAATAAGAGCGTCGGTAGCGTAACGGCTATGGCCAATACCTCCTGTCCGAGAGGTCGTGGTTCGAATCCTGCCTCTTACCAATGTGATTTCGAATTTAGATTTCATATGTACGTTTATCCGACGCTCTTATGGTGAAGGAAAACATCGTGAGGAAACCTGCAAACGCTTGCGAAGAAACTCGCAGGTTGTGTGTGAATTCGACCAACGCGTGGTCGACTAAGGCCCGATCGCCCTAATTAAGGGTAGTATATGAGATGATTTGATGACTTTAAAAATAGTTTAAATTCAACTTAAATAAAAAAGCATGGAACATGGAACATCTGCATGTTTTAGTCTATGATTGTACATACCTATAAAATGGTGTGACATCAAATATAAAGAAATACTCTTTTCTACAGTGGTATTATTATTTATTACTTATTTAATCACTTGAATAAAAAAAATTTTTACTTGACTGTTGATTTGTTTACGTCAAGTTTTCGTCCAGGTACACACTATAATTTGAATTCTCGTATTATTAGTGCCGCTCCGTACGCGCCCACACCGCTTGAATGTAGAAATTCATACTAAAGTAAGGTGTACGGATTGCAGTACGAGTACAGTTTAGTCGAACAGAGTGAGTGTTCAGATCGTGAAATCTGTACGTAGTACATATATATCGATGACTCCCTCTAGTATCCGGAGGATTTATGTCACTTTATTTTTCCTATACATACCTACACATAAGTATATTTTTTAACACACATAAATATTAACTATTCATTATTTTTTCGTATTTACAACTAAACTCAATTCAGTTTTAAGAAAATTTCACCTTGTTATTATTTTTAAATGTCACCATAAACAGATTACTAAGGCTTGGGATAATATTGCAAGCATTAAAACCTTCTTGCAAAAGATGACCTATTCCTTGTGTAGCTTCACGCGCCATCAATCTATCTTTTTCTGACACAGATACCGTGGTATTCATTCTCCTTTCTTCACACATATACAACTAAGAAATGGCGAGCACAGTAAAGTCTAGTTGTTCAGAAATGGTCAAAATAACCTCCCCATATATATATGGAGCATTCCACCAGCAATGCAACCGAGGCCTACAAAATTAAAAGTTAAATTATGGCTAAAATTTCATTACGACATAATACTATATATACTTAAGCACTAGTAACTAAAATTTTAATGGGCAAAATTTATTTTTCTTGTCATTATTTTAAATTTATTTAAAAAACCAAACATTTCTGTTTTACCTTACTCAATTTTCCTCGTTTTTATCGCCTGTTGTACAAAGAAACACAATTTTAACTAAAACTTTTTGGTGTATAATCAAAGAAAGAGACCATATGTTAGAATAAAAAATAAATTTGACTACGATTGACAGTTAATTTGTAATCTATGACTTTAGTAATAATACTCTACTAACGCTGTCCTGCACAACAGGATTTTTAAACAATTTTAATTTTGTGAGTAACGAGAAATATATTTATAATTAGTGTTCACATAGTAAACACAGTTTGATAGTAGCTATCGACCGCGATACCCGGTAGTGCATTTGCTTTGATCGTTTATTTTCAACTATATAAATTATATATTTGTCCCGCACAACAGTTTTAGTCATACTCTTTTTTTGCAATGTCCGATCAATGTAATTCTAAGTATGTGAAGAATAAGATAAGAATAAGAATAAGATATATTCAGCCTCGATGCGAGAAAAGGTAATATTTAACTATTTATTTTTAACTATACCTAGGTCGTTAAAAATAAAGCGTCGGTGGCTCAACCGGTAACGACTCGGTCCATCTAACCAGAGAAACCGGGTTCAAATCTGGACGGCCAATGTACCAATGAGTTTTTCAAAAACTTACGTACATACTTACCGATTGCTTTAACGGTGAAGGAAAACATCGTGAGGAAACCTGCACACGCCTGCGAAGAAACTCGAAGGTTGTGTGTGAAGTCGACCAACCCGCACTGGGCCCGCGTGGTCGACTAAGGCCTAATCGCCCTGATTCAGGGTAGGCTCGAGCCCCTCGGTGGGGACGTATATGAGCTGTAATGATGATACCTAGGTAGTTAATACATTCTACATATTAATCACAAAAATTTTGTTATATTTCGTAGGTGAAATACTTAACTGTTAGAAAAATGCAACTGTTTTCATTAAATCTTCCAAGACAATTTTTAGTTAAAGTTTGGATGGAATCGCTCCCGTGGTGTAACAGTTATAATGTCCACAAAGAAGGCATGGTCATCCACGATACATGTGGTTATTGCGGGACAAGACAGGAATGTTATGATGATGGTGGTGATACGCCGTCCAACGATTTATACGACTTGTATTGCCCGTCATGTGGCGAAGATACTTTTAATTTTACATCTTAAAAATTGTAACTTAATGCTTTTATTATAATATTTTTTTAGTTTATAGAAGAATAAATAATATGATTTAAATTTAATTTGCACAATTAAAACTATTTCCATGAAAAACTTAAATATTATTTATTTTGAAACAACAAACGATCATTACATCTACTTAATTTATAAATTTATAAAACATACATAAGTGCAGACTTATACTGCCCTCAATTAATTACTTACAAGAATTTCGTTATAAAAAAAGGGTCGGGATGATCAAATATAATCTCAATTAAGCTCAAATATAATCGTTCTTTTTCATTACGGTCTAATTCATGAAGAATTCATTGATAACGAATACTGTGATTACCAAATTAGTACTGGAATTCGTACTCGTCCCGCACAACAGGCGACGCGTCCCGTACAACAGATGTGAATAATTTTTTTTCCAAAAAAAATGTTTCCAACAGATGTGCGTTTTATTTATTTCAAATAACTCCTTCGGCTTAAGTTTATCAGTGTTAAAAATAATGTTTGGTTAGATGTTACAAATTCGCTTAATAATCGAATTAATTAAAAGGAATCGCAGACTTGGTAGTTTCGCTGTCCCGCACAACAGGCGACGTAAAACGTCTATAAATACTTTATAATTGAGTATATCTAGATAGACTATACATTTTATGATTGATCGAAGTTATGTTGTTACGAAATGCTAAGTTTGAACCAGAGGCGTTCCCTAGTAAATGTTTTATTGTACATCAAACACTGAAACTATCGTACGAATGTCCCATACAACAACGTGGAATGCTCCATATAAGCATATCTCTGTCAAACAAGTAATTATTATTACAAATGAATGAATTATGAATTATTATGAATTAAGATTTATGAATCATGTAAACAATTTTTATCATTAATACCATTTATCTTAATCACATTACATTTTAAGACATCGATCTTTTCAAGTGACTTCCAAAAAGGAGGAGGTTGTCAATTCGTCTGTATGTTTATTTTTTTATGTATGTTATCTCATAACTTTGGACTGGGTGAACCGATTTTTATGATCCTTTTTTTATTTGAAAGCTAGTGCTTCCCGTGTGGTCCCATATAAATTTTATCGAAATCAGTGTAGTTTTTATTAGAAAATTAACAAAAACCCAAAAATAATAATGCAAAAATGTACTAAGTTGTTGCGATGGAAGTCGGTTTTTTAACGTTTTTAGCGTTTTCAATTATCTTTACAAAATTTTTATTTATTAATCACCTTGTAAAGTTTATTGAAGACTAAATAAGAACTGAAAATGGTTTATTTTCAAGGAAATACTTCACGATTTGTTTACATAGTTGGCCATTTCCAAACTACTTTACTGTATTTCCTAAGATTACATTAAAAATAAAAAACGATTCTGGGACCTTGCTTTCACCTCTAAATTTCATCATCAAATCAACTTTAAAATGGCTTTTTACCAAATTTTAACCCAGTCGGACCCCTGCAAGTCGCTCTAAAATCGATAGCAAGATTAGAACCTACCTAAACAAAATAATATACATGTCGCAGCTATCTGGTTGAATCTGCCGTTCAATTTAATTGGTTAGCCCGTTTAATTGAATGGGTAGCCCGTTAATTTAATGATGACATTCAATTGAATGACTAAAGAACAACTGGCCAAGTCGTTTAATGCTAACTCCGAATAGAAACAATTATTTCTTCTTCTGCTACCCATGGGGGGAGAATCGCTTAGCGAGGTTCTTTGCCTGTATAATCAATCAAACCTGACCGAACCTAATATGGCTCGCTTCGCTCGCTAATTTACAGTTTTTACTCAGTAGATTTTTTCAATCCGCAAATGATACTACATGCTACACGCTACACGCTATATGCTACACGCCATACGCTCCATGCTACACACTACAAAACCCATACAACGAAAAGGATGTAAGCAAAAAATAGATTTTTCTAAAAAAAACTAACTGAGCGAGCGTAGCGAGCGATATTAGGTTCGGTCAGGTTTGATTGATTATACAGTCAAAGAGCTTTTCGAAGTCAAAGAGACTCCCTCCCCCATGGGTAGCAGAATGCTGCGCAGAAGAAGAAACGCTACAAGCTACATGCCACGCGCTAACCCTGCGCACTACACGTAATGCGCTACACGCTACACGCTAACCCTATGCTCTACACGCTACACACTGCACTACACTACATTACATTGCACTACACTGTTGTTCAATCTAGCTTACAATCAGCCAACTAGTTGAACGTTAAGTGACGCTTGTTCAATCAACGTTCGGCTTAGTCAATCAATTGAATTTCGCCAATCAATCAACGGGCTAGCTGTTCAATCAAATAGCAGATTTAAACAGATGGCTGCGACATACATACATACATACAAATAATACAAGTTACATAAAAGCTTAGTCTTGAAATGACGGTTTAGTTGGACCTGACTCTAACAAAAATTAGCACTTTAAAGCTGAATATTTCGCAACTGGATCCCTGAATTAAAATATTTTTGAACGACCTATCCAACGACATCACATACCATTGGGTTAAGGTTGGCAAATTTACTATAAAAATACGTTAATCTTCTTCTGTTGGAAAAATACATAGTAGCCAAACCTACTATATTTTGGCCAATGGCAACACTCATAAAAATCCCGTATGTCATTCGTCGTGCTAATGACCTTCCGAAACAATGAGCTTTAAACTACACATACCTCGTAAGTGTGAAGAAGACAGTCAACAAAAAAACCGACTTCAAACAGGAAACCGCCTCCGTAGCTCAGAGGCAAAGTTCACTGGCTTTACACAGGAGGTCGCGGGTTCGATTCCCGGCGGGGTCAATTGTAAGACTCGGTTTGGTTGGTGGTAGGGCATTTTCTAAGCCCGCCTGGCTAGCTACCACCATCTTATCTAAGTCTTGCCGCCAAATATCAATGTTGATATCATTGGTGTGTTTCGGCATGAGGATAAGATAGCCAGTTCCCCATTGCGTTGGGGAGTCTTGGTAAGCCCGCTTCCATCTTCGGCATCATCGTCACTTACCACCAGGTGAGATGTTGTCAAGGGTTTACCAATTGTGAATAAAAAAAAACTAAGGTTCCCCTCAATTTCTCTAGGATGCCATCATCAGATTCTGGTTTCCTTGAGATATCTCCTTTCCAATTAGAAAAGAATCATTAAAAATCGGTTCATAAACGGCGAAGTTATCCGCGAACACACATAAAAAATATATTACGATCGAATTGAGAAACCTCCTCCATTTGTTGAAGTCGGTTAAAAATTAAAACAAGGGTTACTGACGGAATGCAAAACAAATGTCAGTTAAGAGGATGAGATTGTTTGTTTGTTTGTTAACCGACTTCTGTTTTAATTTAGTGTTCGCTTTTTCTAGTGAAGAGATATATAGGTAGATAGAGCTTCAGTCAGAATAGCTCACCGAGCTATGCTGGCCAAAAAAGCGGGAAAGTATCAGCGAGTTCATAGTAGGTATTTTGCTGAAATGTACACAAAAAAATTCAAGCTAAACTTAAAATATGAATGAAATGAAGCTTTTATAAGTAACAATAGACTCTTATAAATGCCAATGGATCAATTGTTTTATTTATTATTAAAAAAGGAGGAGGTTCTCAATTTGTCGGAATCTTTTTTTTATGTTCCCCGATTACTCAACGACGCCTGGACCGATTTGGAAATTATTATTTTTTGATTGAAAGAATATACTTTCCAGGTGGTCCCATTGTCACCAAGTATCGGTATCTGATGATGGGACCCCAGGGAAATCGAGGACAACCCTAAAATTTAATAGGCACGTATAACGTGTTTCATATATTTTCAAGTATTTACGTCTGGTAGTCATCATCTCGTGTATGGATGGTACAACTCCTCAACGTTTAGGAATTGGAGGATAATTGTTTAATTATTAAAGGTACGTAGAGAGCGTTAAAGAACTTAAGTGGCAGTGGATAGAGCACACAGCTCGTAGAACAGATGGCCGTTGGGGCAGTAACGTTCTCGAGTGACGACCGTGCACCGGTAGACATAGCGTAGGAAGACCTCCCAAACAGTGGACGTGAAGGTCGCGGGAAGCCGCTGGATGCGTACAGCGCAGGAGCGGTCGTCGTGAAAATCCTCGGGGGCGACCTTTGTACAGCACTTGATATTATGATGAATAGACTCATAGTTGTATTCTTTCAGGTTATTCAGGTGAGTAGATGATGGAAGGTTTGTCTCCTTAACTTTCATACTGCTGAGATGAAGATGGAAGCCACAAGACTTAAAACATAAGTTATTTCGTCTCACACTGTATTAAAATACGCAACGCTAGATTAAGGAGTATAGCTTTCTCGCGACCAAAACGTCGTAAGCGCCATGAGTGCGCATTTTTCTAGTGAAGAGATATATAGGTAGATAGAGCTTCAGTCAGAATAGCTCACCGAGCTATGCTGGGCAAAAAAGCGGGAAAGTATCAGCGAGTTCATAGTAGGTATTTTGCTGAAATGTACACAAAAAAATTCAAGCTAAACTTAAAATATGAATGAAATGAAGCTTTTATAAGTAACAATAGACTCTTTTAAATGCCAATGGATCAATTGTTTTATTTATTATTAAAAAAGGAGGAGGTTCTCAATTTGTCGGAATCTTTTTTTTATGTTCCCCGATTACTCAACGACGCCTGGACCGATTTGGAAATTATTATTTTTTGATTGAAAGAATATACTTTCCAGGTGGTCCCATTGTCACCAAGTATCGGTATCTGATGATGGGATCCCAGGGAAATCGAGGACAACCCTAAAATTTAATAGGCACGTATAACGTGTTTCATATATTTTCAAGTATTTACGTCTGGTAGTCATCATCTCGTGTATGGATGGTACAACTCCTCAACGTTTAGGAATTGGAGGATAATTGTTTAATTATTAAAGGTACGTAGAGAGCGTTAAAGAACTTAAGTGGCAGTGGATAGAGCACACAGCTCGTAGAACAGATGGCCGTTGGGGCAGTAACGTTTTCGAGTGACGACCGTGCACCGGTAGACATAGCGTAGGAAGACCTCCCAAACGGTGGACGTGAAGGTCGCGGGAAGCCGCTGGATGCGGACAGCGCAGGAGCGGTCGTCGTGAAAATCCTCGGGGGGCGACCTTTGTACAGCACTTGATATTATGATGAATAGACTCATAGTTGTATTCTTTCAGGTTATTCAGGTGAGTAGATGATGGAAGGTTTGTCTCCTTAACTTTCATACTGCTGAGATGAAGATGGAAGCCACAAGACTCTATCTGTTAATGAAATACATGCATTATGATTATTTTGATGATAATATCCTCTTGGCGAGTGGGTGATTGGGTTAAACTTGGTAGATAAAAGTATCCCAAAAAATGTAAATAAAAGTTTAAAAAAATGAAAACCGACTTCAAAAAGAAATTCAGTCAAAATTATGAAATAATATTATATAAATACACGAAATTAACCAACAATAACGATATCATAGGTAGGTACAAAATCTACATTTTTTTAGGTCAGTGCCAGCATAGCCATTAAATTTGGATTATTATTAGAATTGAGGTAAGTATAACTATCTCAAGTGCCGGTACCGACTTTAAATTAATTGTGGGCCCCTAATTTGTTACGCACCTACCACCTTTGATTTCGTTATTTTTGTTTCATTTCGTATATTTATAAAATTATTATTTCATAATTTAGATTGAATTACTTTTTGAAGTCGTTTTTTATTATTTTTTTAAGTTTTAAAAATTTGAGTATATTTTAAAAAAGATACAATTTTTCTTATGTTTTTTTAGCACCCTCAACAGAAATCTTCTATATTTATCTTAAAGGCAACCCTACATGGGATAAACGAGAAAAAAAGGCACCCCCACTTTTACGTGTAAAGGAGGTACCCTGAAAAAAGACTTTTTTTTTGTTAAAAAATATGCGTGCCTTATTTTACCACTATGTCAGCATGATTAAACTGATTAATATGTATAACCATGTCAAATTACAGCTTTCTAGTTCTAAAAGTCTCCAAGTTATACCGCGATCAAACGGACAGACGGACATGGCGAAACTATAAGGGTTCCTTGTTGACTACAGAACCCTAAAAATGCCCTAACAACTAACTACCGACAGCCAAATCGGGAAGGATCAACAAGTAGTTTAAGATGGGATTATTTTTTTCAGAAAAAAAGTTATGTAACTGTTGTAACAACTATCTCAAGGTGTATAATTATATATTCGTAGGTTTTCAACATATCGATGTATATAATTAAAGATTGTTTTACCTGGATTAATTTCTCTGTAAGCAGAGTCTCCGTAGGCTGATATGAGCGCTTGGAAGCCGTTGGTGAACTTGTTAGTGCGGTGGTATGTAGGCGGCACCTCTTTGCACGATGACTTCGTTATAAATGACGCTACACGTGAGCCTACTGCCACCTGAATAATTATATTTTGTCTCAAATTACTACTTTGTTAAATAAGGTGACTTTAAATAAGTGCTTGATGGCAAAGGATATGAATGTACTCGTGATCACAAACAACTTTCCCAAATAAACTATAAGTCAAATATGAAAAAAAAATTTTGGTCCTTTATACATTTTTGCCAATTTGATACTTAATATTATATGTATCGAGGACCAACAATTTTTTTCAGATTTGACATATTATAGTATCTTTGGGAAATTTGTTTGTAATCACGAGAACATGCATATCTTTTGTTATCAAGAACTAATTAAAAGTCACCCTGTATAAGTAGTCAAGAACTGAATCTCTGTGTTGTGAGTCCGAGTACTCATTGGCATTTATTTGGAAAAATGCTTATTTAAACATTTGGACATTTTCATCATCCCATTAAATTATTGTTAGCATTAAATTTATTGATAGAAACAATATCGAATTCCATGCAAGAATTCACAGTCACCTCTCAGTATTGAAATACCTGCTATGACTTTCTGTAAAACTTTACTAACCGAACACTCTTTGAGTATCTGTTTAACTCTGGGAAGGTCGAGGTCTGGCACCCAACACTGACCAATTAGCAGCTTACTGCTGATATCGATGTTGAAATGGTTCATTATGTGATAGATGGCCTTGGATTTTTTGACCTGAATGTCCCATGTGCTCCACTCCCTCCCCACGGCACGAAGAGCCTTGCAACGGTGATATTTCGTTTTCCTGAGAACCTGCGATCAGTTTTTACAACACTTTTTGTAACGTAAGCTGGAGCTGTCAAACAATACTTAAATCAATAAATGAAATCTACTTCGAACTGTTAAATGTAGTTAAGAACCTAAAAACTATTCCCAAAAAGGATAATTAATTGAGATAATATACCTGTTCCAAATCCCCTAATCGAGTCTTCAATTTCGATATCATTTCAGTTCTATCCTTCGCCGTTCTTGGGCACGGGTATACGTTGACACGAAATCCGTTGCAGATCTTCTCTAAGCGGGCATCCAGCGTTTCACCTTGGTAAATTAACAGGAATGCCACTTTCCGCATCTCGGTATCCTGGAAATAACAGCATTACAAGCTTTTATCCCCCTGTCATACAATAAACAATACTGTAGTGGAATACTAATATTTACAGTGAAAGGATCGATGAACACTTGGTCCGCGGCGGCGGACCGGTAATAGATGTTACCGCGTGAGATGCGCCATAGCATCGTCTCGAACGAGTAGCTCTTGGAGCGCAGCACCACGCCAGTCTTGATGAATAGCCGCCCCGTGAACGTTGGCTCGCCGGAGTCTTTGATTTTGGTCACACTGTCAGTTTAATAGATAAAAAGGATTATTAAAATGGAAGTTGATTTATAGTAAAACTTGTTATATGTCAAATTTATTTATCACAACACATCAAAAATAATTAATTAAACATAGGTGTAATAAATTTTCCTTCAAATTTAATATCCTATTTATTGAAACAAAAGAAAATAATAATAAAAAGCACACAATCGCTATAATTGGTATCAGCTATTTAAAGAAAATCTGAAAATATTGAATGGTACCTATTGAGGAGCCCTAATTGTCTTTCTTTAAAAGCGGCGGTGGAAAGTGCATCGCGCACAGTTGTAGACCGCGGGGCCAACATGTCCACCGAGCGCGCAGACTTAGCTATGGCGGCCTATTTAGGCGGTAAGGTTCGGTAACAAATCTAGAGCTGCGCTTATACTAATGTTTTTCTTTTTACGTAATCATTTAAATTTATTTAATTCATCACCTCGGTACTAAAGATTTGCATGCCGTTACGGCAGAATATTTAAGGCACTACATATTATGTAAGACTACAACTTTTGTTGCCAATATTCTGCAAATAAATGTTTTACTTACTTACTTATTTTAGTAAAACATTCCTTTATTTATCTCAATAAATCGCACAATATTATCATTTTAAGTAGGTAGATAAGCAATATGAGAACTTCACACCTAGTACTTGAATATTTTTCATATTACTCTTTGACTTGGATTGGAACTAATATCAAACAATTTTCAAGGCAGTTTTTTATCTTACTAATATTATAAAAGTATGATTGTTGTTACTCAATCACGCTCTGAAAAATGAAATGACTTAGCTGAAATTTGGCACACATTAAAACTTACTGTTGTAACTTTTTATTATGGTAACACCTTGAAAAATTTACAATGAAGTCCACGCGGAAAAAGACGCATGAGGTCGCTAGTTCAGTACCTAATATTATATCTACGCGATTACTTGCCTTAAAAGAACGGTTTAATAATGGGTTACATTATATTAATGTATCCTTTCAAGCACCCTTCCTTTCGGATGACTTTTGGTTAGGTTAGATATAATTGAGATTTACCATACAGGTACCTATTTTATAAAAAAATATCATGAAAAACGTCAAAATTAATTGTTTACTTTATGTCTCGAATGTCTCGAAAGTCCCGGGAAATTTAGCTCGAGACATCTCGAGGCCCGAGACTTTCAAAACCTGGAGACTTGACAAACCCTACTCCACATCCATCCAACTGACCATTATTTATACAAACCAACTTACTAACAAAATAAAATAATTATCATTCATGTTAACTGGTCGTGATCACGATAACAAGGTATTGATTGTCAAAATATCTGCCGCTGCTGCTGGCAGATCCCTGGTGGTATCCCTGAGGATACTTCTACTCATGACACTGTACAACTTTCTCCAAGGAACTTTTTCAAAAAGTCAATTTTAAAAAAAGGTTCCGTACCAACAGACAATGCATTTGTGTTACGTAATAAAAAATATAAGTCGATCTGATGAAGAAACTTAACTTTGTCATCATCATCATAATATCAGCTGAAAGACATGACTACTGCACAAAGGCTTCCCCCAAGGATTTCTACACCGACTGGTCTTGCGCTGCACGTGACCTTCACCAGGTCTACCGGTCCATTGAGTGAGAGTCCTGCCTACGCTACGTATTCAAGAACTTTACTAGCCCAACGGCCATCTGTTCTACGAGCTACGTGCCCCCACCCACTGTCACCCGGTCAAGCGCGCGGTGTTATTTAAGGCCGGATTAGCGGGTGTCGGCCACGCTGCGCATTTCCGAGAATTTCTCAGTATTTTTGTATAAAAACCTGTAAAAAATAATTACTGATCTAGATGGCTGATAAAATCGTTTATCTATTTTAGCAATTCTGTGAGCTATGTTGGTTACCTTGGTTCTACGGATTTCCTCATTTCTAATTCGATCACGTAGGGAACCTTCGAGGAAAATATTTAACATTTAATAGTAGAAGAAAATAATCTCCCATACATTGATATACGCCATGATCGATATTCCAACTGCAAATGTAAGTTTATAATCGAAAAAATGTTCAGTGACAAAAGTAAAAAAAAATATGGATTACTTTATTTACTTGTGGTTTATGACCTTTCTTCTTACCAATTTACATGATTCTAGGTCAACGGGAAGTACACCATAGGATTTGATTTACTTAAGAGTATTCAAATACGCGGGATGAAATGGACGTATTTTTTTGATTGCCAAGGGGCCGCCTTAAACCTAAGTCTTTTATAATTACAACTTGATACCTCAATGTGATCCTGAATAAAGGGGTCTTGACAAGCAGACGGATAACTAAGTGATCCTATATGGAATCCTGAGTTTCTTATTGAGGTAACACTAAAAATTAAGAATAAGTGTTGTCGAAATTAAACTGACAGTAAATTACGTCAAACTTTTTTTTGGATTCTTCGTAAAAAAATTGGGTAACTAGCTGATTGATTTACATGAAGGATCCAAATCCCTATTTGCGAATCGATAATGGGTTCCTGGGGGAAGTTGTTCAGTATCATATGTATGTCCTTTGCAGCGGCAGAAGATATACTGAGAACACTTTATGAATATTTTAGGTAGGTGTTTTCTACAATGGCATATTTCTGTTGGGTTAATGAAGTTAATGAATGACCAACAAAGAACAGGCTTATATATTTTTTTGTAATGTTCTTGCTCTAAAATTGCTCCTAGTCCGTAAAACATCACCAGTGACTCTTGTTTCCAGACTCATATCATAATTTTTATCTCACTGACAGCTTCATACGACTTTAGTTCTATGTTGTCGTTGAATGGCGCCATTCTCTAAGTTCTGATTAGGAGCGAGCTTTGGCCCCGGCCTGCTACGCCTACATTAAGGTGTTCCATTACCATGCCTACTAACGAAACACTCACTAATAGGAAATAGGTACATCAACTCAAGCACCTTGCTACAATTTACGAAACAGGAAAGGCGTCAACGCTAACTTCCTGGTCTGGTCTGCGTATGATGGAAAGATCTGTATAGCCTTTCCGTGTGTTTGTTTATAGTATTTTTGAACTGGGTGACTGGTACATAACTGCTAACCTCTCAACTTGTGATTCTACACATGAAGCTCAACTACAACTTAGCCAAAATCGCATTTTTCATACTTTTCATACAAATTGATCAGCTTTTGACCCAAGTGTGTACAAAGTCAAAAAAAAAATATTTAGATTTCAGCAACTTATAACTAACAAAACTTGTTTAGTTTCATGGATAAAATCAGTTGTTTTGCAGTAATGTACCAGCCAACCTATAAGCTTATTAGAAAGGTCTTTACCTATGACCTTTCATACATAATGAATTATTAATGATGTTGTCGCACTACGGTTTTCTCACTAATTAGTGAGGAGGTTATGTATGAAAGGTTATAGGTTAGGTCCTTTCCGCGATACGGGAACAGTCCAGCTCTCTAGCAGTCAGCAGGCTTTTAGGGTAGCTGATTCGCTTACTTGATGAAAGACTCCTTCTGCAGCTCCAGATCCCCCAGTGTTGGCCCAATATGTGTCAGCACGTAATACATCTCTTTAAGCTGAACGTTGTTCTTCATCAGCCGCACGTGGTTCTCTTCCATTTCACGAATTTCGTTCTCAAGTTTTTCTAATCGGTTCTGAGGAGGATTTTTTAACGTACACTCGATTATCTAAGACAAGTATCTAGGTTAGCAGGTTAAAGTTTTATATTTCTCAAACAGTGATCATGATTTACAAAACAACAAGTTTATCTTCTTAGATATCTGATAAACATACAATTCTACAATAAGGCACTTGTCCCACCGCTGGCGAGAAAGCGAAACGTACAATAGATGTAGATCCCGTGTCAATAAAAGAGACACATAATATATTAATAGTTAATCGTCGACCGTGAGCGAGAAAATAGTCGATAGTTAGTCGCTTTCTCGTCCGCGTCTAAACTAAATTAATCTGACTAGGCCTTTTTGAGATAAGTTCAACCTTATTTTCTGAAGCTGGATACTTGTCTTAGGGAATCAACTGTACTTCTACATATATATAAATTACGGAATGCTGCTTGAACTTTATACAATTATACCAATACGTGTAGAGTGTCGGTGGCGTAACGGCTAGGGCCGCCGCCTCCTATCCAGGAGGTCGTGGTTCGAATTCCGCCACGTACCAATGTGATTTCGAATTTAGATTTCATATGTACGTTTATCCGACGCTCTTAAGGTGGAGGAAAACATGAGTAAACCAACAAACACCTGCGAAGAAACTCGAAGGTTGTGTGTGAAGTCGACCAACCCGCACTGGGCCCGCGTGGTCTACTAAGGCCTGATCGCCCTAATTCAGTGTAGGCTCGAGCCCCTCGGTGGGGACGTATATGAGCTGATATGATGATGACCCATACGTGTACTTACAATGTAAAAAAATGAAATCTTTTCATACAAAGCAAACTAGTGTAAAAATTATTGACATTCAGTTAACATCTGATTCCAGATGTGTATGAGGGTCACGTTGCACACGATCGTATGTGTATAACTAAAATGCCCTACACGTGACCGCAGGTAATGCTAAGTGTAACACCAGGCAACCGCCGTCTATCCCATGGATAGCAAAGTAATTATGCCACACGATAAGATACGTGATGGTAAGTGACGATGATGCCGAAGATGGAAGCGGGCTTACCAAGATTCCCCAACGCATGGGGATCTAGCTTTCTTATTTTTAAGCCGGAACACATCATGCTGTTAACACTAATGTTTGGCGGTAAGAGTAATGGTGGTAACTAGCCAGACGGGCTATGATAATGCCCTACCACCAACCAAACCTAGTCTTACAAAGTTGAACCCACCGGAAATCGAACCCGCGACCTCCTGGTGTGAAGCGTTTGGACTAACCATTACGCCTCGGAGACGGTTAGAAAGTATGTACCTGATGGTAAGTACTCATCCGCCAATGACCGTACTCATGTTTTTCTCATATTTTTCTTTGTTTTTTACCTCTTCACGCTTCTAACACCTCAACCAATCTTGACGAAATTTGGCATGCATATAGTCTGTGTTATGAGGAGGACATAGTCTACTTTTATAATTTTTATGCACAGAGATGGAAAAACTCATTTCCAGGCTCGCGCACGTCGGCGTCGTAACGGAGTAACAGATTGACGTGATTTTTTACATAGAAATAGTTGATGAGGTGTGAAGTGACATTCACTGCTAATCAAAATAGCCCGATATAGTTTCCAAGGGATCCGGAGTAAACTCATGTCTACGAACCTCTCACCTTCAAAGTCAAGGGCGAAGTCGCGGGCAAAAGCTAGTTATGATATAAAAATAGGTATAAGCTACACTGCACTGCTAATTAAGCACGAGGCGTAGTAGCAGGAGACCCTCCAGCAAAAGCACAGTCGGTTGGAGTTCAGGGCGACGGGTTAAAAAAGTGTCGGACTATCAATGCTATCCGCATTGCGGCAATACTAGGTCTGTCTTAGAGTTCCAGCCGCTATAGGTGTCATGTGTATGTGTCATCATTTTATTTATTCTTACTTATCCTTAGTAATATTATAAACATGAACATGTGTTTGTTTGTAACCTTTTCACGCTTCAACAACTAGACCAATCTTGATGAAATTTGGCATGTAGCCTGCAGGTAGATTGCTGGGAAAATATAGGATACTTTTATGCCTTAAAAATAGTATAGTCCGATGCAGTTCCTGAGGGAAATGAAAAAACATTATTTTTTGGTTAATTTCATTAATATCGCAACGGAACTATGGATTGTTATAATTTTTTGCACAGAAATGGTTAAGGGGGTGGGAAATATCATTATTTACTAATTAGAAAACATATCCTGACATAGTTCCCGAGGGATATGGGGAAAACTCATTTCCACGCTCGCACACGTCGGCGTCGCCACGGAGCAACGGATAGAAGTGATTTTTTTGTATATAATTGGGAAGTGAGATAGACTGCAAATCATAATAGCCCAATATAGTTCCTGAAGGATCTGTAGAAAACTCATGTCCACCCTCAACGACAGTCATAAAAACAATGTACACGCGGGCGAAACCGCGAGCAAAAGCTATTTAAATATACTACTAATATAATACCTCTTGTAGGTTAACTTCACTAGGCTGCAGTGGCTTGGGCAGCACCTTAAGTTCCGGCATATAAATGCCGTCTTTTTTCATTTCGCCCCTCATGTAGCGCAGGCGTCGATCCATCTCAATACATCGGCGCATCTCCGCAACGAACGGCCGCTGGAACGCGTTCACTTCTGGCATCATCTAAAACCAGGAAGATACTCAATAAGTTTAACTTTTCGCATAATTTCGGTTCCTAAGGATTTATTAATTTCCACAACGTCCTGAAATATAAAAAAAAACTGCGTAGGGTTGTGGCAACAAAAGATGAACACACCTCAATAGCTGAACATTTGACAGAAACATTTTTTTTTTAAACTGAGCACCTGGCTAATGTTAGGCTTTTTTTTCAAAGAGGTAACAATTGGAATGATCAACTGAACTCGACTTTAGTCGTGTTTTAAATTTCAATATATTTTTCATAATTACATTTAATGAAACTGAGGAAAAATAATTCTTATTTCAAACTCAATAGTCCTGCAACTGTGTCGAATACATTTATCATATGGGTAAATTAGTAGTTTTAGACGGAAATAAAATTAATGTGCAGAAACCTAGTGTTCAACGATCATCTCGAAATAGTTTAAACACATTGAAAGTACTTGAGTGGTCGGTCTACACAAAAAAAGTAAATAGGTTTAAACCTATTTACTTTTTTTTGCGTAGACCAATCATTTTGAACGGCAATTCTAAAAAACTTTTACCTGAGGGGGAAGTTATGACATGATTATTTTTTTGTATCTGATTTGATATTTTTAAGGTTCCGTACAACAACAAAAAAACGGAACCCTTATAGGATCACTCTTGCGTCAGTCTGTCTGTCCGTCCGTCTGTCGCAGCCAATTTGCTCCGAATCTACTGGACCAAATCTTGTGAAATTTGGTAGTTCCGCAGGAGAACTAAAGTAACCGACATAGCTCACAGAATCGCTAGACTGAAGTGGCAGTGGGCAGGGCACATAGCTCGTAGAACAGATGGCCGATGGGGCAGGAAAGTTCTCGAGTGGCGACCGCGCACCGGAAAACGTAGCGTAGGCAGGCCTCCCACGTGGTGGACCGATGACCTGGTGAAGGTCGCGGGAAGCCGATGGATGCGGGCAGCGCAGGACCGGTCGTCGTGGAAATCCTTGGGGGAGGCCTTTGTCCAGCAGTGGACGATTTGTGGCTGATATGATGATGATGATGATGTAATCCTTTAACCCAAATACAGATGTGCAAAGTAAATATTTTTTTTTTTAATAAATTATATTAACGGGGGAAAAATTAGGAAATTAAAAAAGTTTTGCAAACCTTACTGTGTCATATTTCAAATGATAGGGCTCGTTATGAGGATCTCAAATATATTTTATAATTATTGTAAAATAAATAATTTTATTCATGAAAGAAGACGAAAATTGACCTTGCCCCCCGTACTGATCTCCAGAACTACTAAGCCTAAAATTTTGAAAAAAATACAAAACACAGTTCATTGCTTGTAAATTACAGGAAAACCTATAATATCAATTGAAAATAAAGTCGTAAACTCCATATAATGCGTTCACTTACAGAAAATTGTTCACTAAAACACCACTAGATAGTGCTAGTACTATTTTTCTGTTGCTCGCGTTTGTGTGTTTTGTTTGTCATGTGAATAGGTATCATTGTCATAGTTGCGTGGAGAGGTGTGGTAGTACGGAACCCTCATACCATGAGTCCAACTCGCACTTGGCCGTTTTTTTTTCTGAAACCTATTGTCTAAGGGTTGCAAATTGTGGGCCGGTTCTAAAAATATACCTGACAGTTACTTTTCAGCCACCTGCTTTCTAAAAATCCAAAAAGTATTTTTTAAATAAACCAAGTTTGGGATTATCACCTTCAACAATCCAGAACAGAGTCTTCTAGTACTGTAAAATGAGGAAAGCCAACCCCAAATTATAGGACAAGACGAAGAAAAAGAAAAAGACTAAGAGAAGAAACGGCTCCGCATTTTTTTGTAAAACAAACGCCAAATGACTTTTACCTTTCTACCTGGAGAAGTCCAAACCTTGGTATGTTTGTGTATGAATTCATGTACAGTATTTGGACATTTTAGATGCCAGTAAATCTTTAATTAATACTTAACAGTAAAAAAAACATATTTTTGAAACAAGGCCATCGAAAGTTAGTGAAATCTCTTAATTCCTAATATATTGGTTCCACTATATCAGCTATTTCTAATTTTAGGTGTGCAAAAACAGATGCACAGAAAGTTGTTCTATTGTAGCAAACCCCTCTGGAATGCAATAAATTTTGCGTATATATTGATCGTATTTTAGAGCAATGAAACGAGAAAAAAAACTTGTATTTTGAGGCAAAGAAACGAGAAAAAAAGTGTTTTTAGTTTGGTTCATTAAAGAAAACATCAAACTTGTGCACATCGTGAGGTCGATGGATGTTCTATGATGCTCATTATCTGACAGACTGACAGAAAATTAAAGCAGGATTTTAATAGATGTACCTGCGTCTTTGAATTGAACACAGCCTTTGATCGTATTTTGGAGCAATGAAACGAGAAAAAAAATTATGTTGAAGCTCGTATTTAGAGGCAATGAAACGAGAAAAAAAATATATTTAGTTTGGTTCAATAGATAAAACAACTTGTGCACATCGTGAGGTCGATGGATGTTCTATGATGCTCATTATCTGACAGGAAATTAAAGCAGGATTTTAATAGATGTACCTACGTCTTTGAATTGAACACAGCCCAGCTCTCCCAGCTCAGCCAGCACGTCAAAGGATGACTCGGGCTGCAGGTATATGTCACACAGGGTCATAAGATCACTCCTAAACATCTCCCCCATTTTGAAAACCAACACTAATTTAGCCTTATATCAGTTAAATATGTTTATGAACTGTTTCAAGGCGTTCCAATACTATAAGACTAACTAAAAATCACATAAAAAAGATTAGCAATTAAATTATTATTTTTTCCACGATATTCGATATTCTAGAAGATAAAAATGATTTTTATTGACAATACACTACTATAGTAAGAAGATAGGTACCTACTATTAAAAATCATAGAGTATTGGAAGCAGTGATGTGAAAGAAGTCTTTATCTTTGTATAGAAGTATTTATTTTTATAATATTTGTATAATAAATAGATTTTTAGTTATCTATGATCGAAGACTAAATGTTTGAGCAAAATAAATAATTTTTTGAATTCCTACTTAATATCTAGAGATATCGTACATTCACAGAAGTTATGTTCGTAAAAATCCTTGCTTATATCAAATAAGATCAATTTTGGACGCCGTATCTAGAAAACCAAAATAAATTGTTCCAGTGGCAGTGTTGCTGTCTGCTGGACCGAGGGTCGGAGGTTCGATTCCCAAAATATTCGTGTGACAAACAGGTTTGTTTGCTCTGTGTCTGGGTGTTCAATCATCATATCAGCCGAAATATTTTTACTTTTCTTACAAATCGATCAGCTGTACGACCAATTTTGTGCATTTTAGTATGGAGGGTCCAATTTTTTTTTTGAGAATTGACTATGGGTTCCTTGGGGAAAGTTGTTTAGTGTGATGAGTAGAACCCCCAGTTAACGAGTCCTACACAATTTTTTTTACACTCTGTATATTAGTACTAACATACAGTATGGACACTGCCTGCCGCTCTGTAGATTCCGACCTCACGCCTTCGTCACCCAGATTAATACAGATTGGGGCTAGTTTGGTTCCCGAACGTAAAGAATTTCGCCGTGATTTCATTTGTTCCGTGTTTGTTATTAGAAATGTCATTTGTCGCCCTTTGTATGAAGTGTCCGGGGTGTGGTGGTGGTATAGGTGGCCTAGTTATGAACGCTATACTACTGAACACAGAAGAGAAGAGTCTAGGACTACTACAGAACAACACTTTGTTTGGTTCGAGGGTCATGGCAATTGCATAAAAATTGCGACAGAACAAAAAATGTACTTTTAAGAAGTTCGTACGGCTATACTACTTATTAGGAGATATTATTTACACTAGCTGTAAGGTTCTTTCGTTCGGCACTAACACTAAAATATGTTTTTGAACCCGGCCAATCTTTTTGTTTTAATGTTTTTCCAGCATGAAGACAAGATAGCCAGTTGGTAAGCCCGCCTCCATCTTTGGCATCATTGTTACTTGCCATCAGCGATGGCTGACTCTCGCGTTATACTCGTGTCCGGGTGCTGTCCGTGTGAACTGGCCTACGCTTGTTAAATGCATTCAATGATTTTTATGTATAACTTTTCGTGTCATATTGTTTTCATGTTCTTATACATGACATAATCTGATTAATATCAAGTATTTAATTTTGACGTTATTAACTAATATTTGTTTATTTCTTGATTCTTCACAAATGACATTGTTATTATTATTTTATGACTATCAGAGTGTAATTTGCACCCATTTTGAATAAATATATTGAATTGAATTAAATCAAACTACACATACAATAATTCACAATTGTTCAATAAGCTGATCAATTTGAGTTAGAAGTTTAAACATTGACATTTTCTTTCTTATCGTGTAGCACAATTAACCGTGCTATCCAAGGGATAGAACGGCGGTTGCCGGGTGTTGCACTTAGCATCACCCGCGGTCACGTGTAGGGCATTTAGATACCTGCGGACGTGTGCAACGCGATCTTCATTACACATCTGGCATCAGATGTGCAGGTTTCCTCACAATGTTTTCCTTCGCCGTTAAAGCAATCGGTAAGTATGTGTACATAAGTTTTTTGAAAAACTCATTGGTACATTGGCCGTCCGGATTTGAACCCGAGACCTCTGGTTAGCCAGGTCTGTGGAGCCACCGACGCTTTTCAACATTGACATGCGAATTGGCTATTGGTCTCTTAGGGAAAGTTGTTCAGTAACAACAATTTATTACACTCTGTAATATGTAAAACATGGTTTAAATATTTTACCGTTATACATAATATTCCAACGCAACCTATAGAATGTGCACATAAAATGCCGACGTAAAAAATGTAACTAAAAGAAATTGTTAGTGAAAATCAAATTCCAGGCGAAATGATCTCGAAATTTCGGACCACGCAGATGATTTAGTTTCAATAGGCTACGATACCATGACTCTTCGTGTTTTCGACGTGAAAAACAATATTACGTAATGCGTGAATTCAAATAATTCAAATCAAATAATATCGTCAATTCAAATAATAACTTTCTCTCCTATTGCACATATTATCTGCTGAACGTTAAGAATTCTTTGCTTGACAATTTCATTAAAGGCATTCTATAAAATGCCAAGAGATTTAATAGAAAGCCGGTTCATACATATTGCTGGTAACAAGAAACGTAAACAAGTTGAGCTTTGCGCTACGAGATGCCTGTTTACTCTGCCACCTTCCTTGTTTGTTCACGTGCCGCTGTTTGGCAGGCTTAGCCCCATCTACAGGTAAATCTACTCCGCTCTTGGCCCTAACAGTGGGGACAGATGCCGAGTTACCCACAGTTTCCTAACCACCCGCGGAGTAGGTGTTACTCACAGGAAATTGAGTAATCTAACTTCACGCTCCGCCCCAAATGGTTTAAATGATTTCAATCTTGTTTGGAAATTAAATTACTTTGAAAGGTAAAACCAATGTTGTCACAATTGACAAGAATCGTTTTTGTTTCAAATTTTTCAATACTTTCATAGAGAAGTGGGTACTGTATGTAAATTATTTTATATTTATTTAATGTTTTAAAATAAGACTATACTGCCATCAAGTTACAAAGATAATAAATTATCGCACTAGACTACGGCGGTATATAGAAATATTCGTTTAATTTACTACACAGCAATACGAGAGACTGGTAATATAAAAAAAATTGCTCTGGCGCTGATAGTTAGAAAAGTTTTAACAAGTACTAGTGGTTAAGTTACTAGTAGTACTAGTGGTTAAGATGGCAATCAGTGAAATACGAATAGGTCCTGCGCTAATAATTATTAGTAATTATTTTGACGTAGAATCAATTACATATTTATTTTATTTTTATTTATCCACAATTAATTATTTATTTGGCTCTTAACACAGATTGGTCTATCACAATCGTGAGTTTTTCTTACTAGTAAAACTTTCAGAACAAGAGTTAGTGTATTTCTGTATGGCTCACGGTTATACATAGGCTCGCCCACGCCGCGGCCGGCGCCCGCGCCGCACGTCTCCTCGCCAGTCCCGTCAGCCCCTTCGAACTCTCAGCACGCTCCAGGTCAGTAACAACTTTACTCATCATTTTTTTTCGTTATAATAACGCTCATTTAGCGAATTCTTTTGACGTATCAAATCTAACGTTTTATATTGCTGTGCGAAAATTAATTGGGTGTAAGTACCTAAAGTAACATACTTATTTTTTGATATTCAAAAATTGATTGGACATAAAAGCATTCCCGTTACAATATTTGCAAGTTATTGACAAAGGCATTCCTTAGCATTGGTGTCAGGAAAAGTGTATTTTTAGCAGTGGCGTGAGTACATCCACAAAATGCATACGTTACAATACCTTGCGTCGTCGGCGGACGTACAGAAACCCGGTTTTCAGTACTATTAATAACCTCATATCGAATCTTTCACGAAATCTATTTTAAACTTATCCATTCTTCAAAGTTTAGTAAAATTTATTTACCCCTTTGCAAGCCTGTTTTGTGAGTTCATTGCTAATTTCGATCACATTTTAATTCAATCATTTCATTGAAAAAACAAAATGAGGCCGTCATGCCAAGAATTTGTATTTAACATCTTGTTTTAATGTGTGTTGGTATTACGTCAAACAAAACGCACGTCTTTAGTAGATAAACATAATCTAATTTTAAATGATTTCGCATTTGACGCTACCTAAGTACCTAGTTTATGATAAACTATCTTAGAATATTGGTGACCGGATACCGAATTTGTTTCGGGTGTTTGTTCAGCGTTTACCAAAATATTAAAAACAAAGTTTCGCCGCGAGTCGCAACGAGGCTTCCAAACAGAAAAAATGTAATAAGATCAATAACAAACAGTGAAATATTTACACTATTTTTCAAAAAACAGAAACCACAATACAATACAGTATTCTTTATTGCATCACAACATAAAAAAAGAAATCAATAATAAAGAAGAAAGCCTATACAATAGGCGGCTTACTAAATACTTATTATGTTTAGAGAAGCGATATATTTTCGTACCTTAAACACTTAGTCTGACTTACTTACTTTACAGAAAAAGGAAATTGTTTCTATAAAATTTAAAACAATAATACGGTACCGCTAGTTTTTAATTATGTTCACCATCATTTCAGCCGGAAGACATCCATTCTTGAACATATGCCTCCCCCATAGACCTCACGTACATCTTTAGTAGATAAATAAAGTCTAATTTTAAATGATTTCGCATTTCAAATGATATCTAAGGTCCTAGTTTATGACAAACTATCAATAATATTGTTGACCGGATACCGGGATTGTTTCGGGTGTTTGTTAAGGGTTTACGAAAATATTAAAAACAAAGTTTCGCCGCGTGTCGCAAAGAGGTTTCCAAAAAGAAAAAAATAATAAAAAGATCAATAACAAACAGTGAAATAGTAAAACTATTTATCAAAGATAGAAACCACTTATTATGTTTAGAGAAGCGATATATTTTCGTATCTTCAACACTTAGTCAGACCGACAGAACATATCAGAAAAGGGAAATTGTTTCTGAAAAATTAAAAACAGTAATACGGTACCGCTAGTTTTTAACATGTTCACCATAATTTCATCCGGAAGATGACTCTTGAACATATGCCTCCCCCATAGACCTCCACACAGGATGATATTGTGCCACATGCATTCAGCGGCATCCTGCAAGCTATACTAGATTATCAGTACACCTAGCGGGGGCCATCCACACTATGCCTTCCGGTCGGTGGTTAACACTCGAGGATTTTTCTTCACCATCGGTTTCAGAAGCTATGTGGCATGCTCGTTGCCACTTCAACTTACTTATTCTATGAGCTATGTCGGTGATCTCAGTTCTTCTACGGATCTCCGCGATTCGGATTCCATCACGTGACCAGTTTTAAAGGGTTAGCAAAACAAAATACATACGCAATTTTTTTAAATAAAAAAAAAACCGACCAAGTGCGAGTCAGCCCCGCGCACAAAGGGTTCCGTACCATCATACTATATGGCGCTAGTTTCTTCACGTTTAAAATAAACCATGTTTTTTGTATGGAGACCCCCTTACTTTTTCACTTTTTCTAATTTTTAGTATTTGTTGTTATAGCGGCAACAGAAATACGAGTACATCATCTGTGAAAATTTCAACTGTCTAGCTATCACGGTATATCACTAGTTTCTTCACTTTTCATAAAAAACATGTTTTTTGTCTGGAGAAAACCCCTTAGTTTTTCACTTTTTCCAATTTTTTGTATTTGTTGTTATAGTGGCAACAGAAATACATTATCTGTGAAAATTCCAACTGTCTAGCTATATGTGGCATACTCAATGCCACTTCAAATGAGCTATGTCGGTGATCTTAGTTCTTCTACGGATCTCCTTGTTTCGGATTCCATCACGTAAACAGTTTTAATGGGTTAACAAAACAGAATATTTTACGCAATTTACGCAGTTATTTTAAATAAAAAACCGGCCTAGTGCGAGTCAGATCCGCGCACAAAGGGTTACGTACCATCATAGTAGATGGCGCTAGTTTCTTCAAGTTTAAAAAAAACACGTTTTTCTATGGAGGAAAAGTTAGGAATAATTGCAGATTTTGAAATAATGATCCAGAAGTCTGTTTTTAAAAATTATAAGGGATTCAGCCAGCCTGATGTCTGTAGGCAGTGAATTTCACAGCCTAACAGATTGCACAATAAAGAATTTACTGTAGAAATTATTTCGAGAGATAGGAAAGGACAACAGTAGTTCGTTAAGTAGACGATTGCGACCATGAACACTATCCCTAAGTTTAAAATTATGATTGATTTCTGTAATAGTGGATTAATTAATAATTATTTTCTTTAATATGTGGAATTTTTGCTACAAATGTTAAGCTATTTTTCAATATTTGTCATTGTTATTTAAATAAATATTAAATCCGCCTTTGTACTTAAGGTTTTTTTTAGAACATTATTTTAAGTGTATATTTTGTACAATAAAGAGTTTACAAACAAACAAACAAACAAATATTAAATAGCATGATATCTATGCTCAATATCACAATCAATCTCGAATAAAATAAACGATTGTGATTTTCAAATTATAAGGAATGGTGGACAATAAGTTTACATAGCCCATTTAGTAAGTTTTATAAATATCGAACTACATTTCCTTTACACTTGACTAATTTGGAAGTCACAAAACGGCAGTATAATAACATCGAGCTCTAAACCCATCAGTCATCTCCTTTAGTCATTGCAAAATTACATATTATGAGGTCGGAGAAAAAGTTTTATCGTATTTTCTTGCTATAAATTTGTAATCAAATCTCTTTACGTGTATTGTTTGTACCTGGCTGGTTAAAATGAAAATAAATAAATGAACTTTTACGTTTTTTATTAAAATTAAGAAATAAAATTTCGCCATTTTAAGATATTTTTTTTCTGTTTCTGAAAATGAGTAACGAACAATTCGCTAAATTTTGAAATTTTATGTAAAAAAAGGTAAAAATGCAACACAGGCCGCGAAAAAAATTTTGCTGTTTATGAACCTAGGTAGCAAAAACTTGGTTCAAGCGTTTCCAGTATGGAAATCTTAACGTTCAAGATGCAGCTCGTTTTGTTCGCCCCGTTTGAATTTGCATACAAAATACAAAGAATTTTTCCCTGACCTAATAGTTTTAATCATATATACTAATATTATAAAGAGGAAAGATTTGATTGTTTGTTTTTTTGCATTGAATAGGCTCCGAAATTACTGGACCGCTTTGAAAAATTTTAAAACTATACTATCCGCGGTTGCTATAGGCTACGTTATGTTTTCAAGAAATTAAGGATCTTTGCTAATACTCTAATCATGTAACCCAGGGTGTAAAAAAGTGACCTGAAAATTTCTGCATTATCTACAAAAAGTAGTGTAGTGCAGTGCAGTACAGGCAGTGCAGTGCAATGCTGTGATGTGTGGTGTAGAGTAGTGTAGTGTAGTACAGTGTAGTATAAGGCGGTACGAAGTTCGCCGGGACAGCTAGTCTAAAATAAAATAATAATCTGCATGTTCCTTAATTTGGTTTTAACAGTCTTTCCTTTTAAATTTGAGAAAATTTAAACGATCTGGAGCCAACGTCAAGTAGCGATATTTGTTTACATTGTTGGAAAATTTTGTAATGAGAGGTAATTTATCTATTCTCAGCCGTGTCCATGTACACGCCTCATGTCTGCCGAACTTGTAGCATAGCACTTGCATTTCAGAGATGATATTAATTTACAAAGTCCTTTCATCATGTAATAACTCTCTGGCTCTATCTAGTCTTCATTTCGTACATTGGATTTTATTACACTAATAGCTTTTGGCGCATACAAAGGTACAACTTATACCTATGAATCGAGGATGTCCGCGGCTTCTACTTATTAATTCATAAGGTTTTTAATGTGCAATGGTGAAAAATTTTGACTGAGGGCTTCTGTACAAGAAACTGAATGGATTTGCCCATGGAATTTTCGTTAATCTGATAAAAAAAAAATTGTAGGGCAGTTGTCACATCTGAAAACGGCACGAACTATTCTACCACACGCCAACCGATCCTACCTCAAGGCATAAGCCTTCAAAAGGTGCACTTCCTCTGTCGATGTATTGTGATGACAAAAACTACCACTTTCCATAACTGCACCTTAACTCCACAGGCACTATGCTTTTTGATCTTATTCGTAAAAGAAAATGAATAGTATTGTTTGGAGATATACCCTAGACTGTTTTCTTTACACCAACAGTTACTTATACAGGTGTAAAATAATTGGTGTAGGACCCATTAACTGCAACTGGATCATACTGAATAATTTTCCCCAAGGAACCCATAGTCAATTCGCAAAAAAAAATACCATACATCTTCATCATATCAGCCGAAAAACGTCCACACGCTGTCTCCCTACGCTAAGTTTTCCGGTGCGCTGTCGCCACTCGAGAACTTTACTACCCTAACGACCATCTGTTCTACGAGCTATGTGCCCTGCCCACTGCCACTTCAGATAAGCAATTCTGTGACATAGTCGGTTACTTTGGTTCTCCTGCGGATCTCCTCTTTTCTGATTCGATCGCTTAGGTAAATTCCGAGCATAGCTCGCTCCAAAAGCAGCTACAAAAATGCATAAAATTGATCAATCAGCTGATAGTATTTTATGAAGTTCAAAATTGGTTTTGCGATTTCAGCAAGTTTACAAGTTTGTAGAACAAAGTTTGTTTAGTATGATGCGTTGAAACCCCAGTTAACGGGACCTACACTAATTTTGTAACCCCTGTATAATTGTATTTCCAAAAATCTAAAAACTTTAAGGTACAAGCTTTAATTTGAAAATAATTTTAATTATTTCGTATTTTTCTCAGCCAACCCATGCATCAAATAATAAGTATCCCGCCATCTTTGGGAATCCGCCATATTGGATTTATAATAACTTAACTAACCATGCATTGTGCTCCAAACTTAACGAGTATCTATGCAAAATTTTAGCTCGACCGAAAACCGGGAAGTGGTTCTAATTTAGATTCCGAGATTGGTCCCAAATTGACTAACTAACAACACCGCAAGTTAATATAAAGCTTGTAAGTTAAAAAACAAGGTTAGGCAAACTCTCTCATCATACCTAAGTCGATTCGATAAAATTTCAACAAATTAATAAACGAGTTTTTTTTTAAATTTTTAATTTATTTACAAACTATGTAAAAGTTTCGTACACCTGAAAGTCAAAGTAACAAAAACATACCGTCCACAGACCAGAGACCACAGACCAGATAAATCATGAGTCGCGTCGGAAGAACCCGACGCACACGCGTTTACGATTGCAACTACAACAAGGGCGAGAGCTACTACCGGCCAGTGCTGGACCGGCTGGACGGAAAGCTGCCGGCGGCGCGCGAGCCGTCCCGCGAGCGTATCCGCGCGGACGTGGAAGCGCGCGTGCGCAGCGCCCTCGACGACATCGAGTCGCCGCACGACGAGCTGTTCGACGTGAGGGGTGCGCGGGCGCAGCGTGGACGCCCGCTCTCCTCCGCCTATGAGGAGGATGACTTTGGAGAAGATGTAAGTTATTTTAATTTGATAATAATTTTAACCGCCTCCGTGGCGTAATGGTTATACGCTTCACACCAGGAGGTCGCGGGTTCGATTCCCGGTGGGGTTAACTTTTAAGAATCGGTTTGGTTGGAGGTAGGGCATTTTCTAAGCCCGCCTGGCCTAGCTACCACCATCTTATCTAAGTCTTGCCGCCAAACATCAGTGTTAACAACATTGATGTGTTCCGGCTTGAATATAAGATAGCCAGTTCTCCATTGCTAGGGAATCTTGGTAAGCCCGCTTCCATCTTCGGCATCATCGTCACTTACCATCAGGTGAGATGATGCCAAGGGCTTACAAATTGTGAATAAAAAATAAAAAAAGGCATAACAAAATCGAATGTGCAGGTTTTGGTTGAAAAATTTACTAAATTACTAATTTACAAAAACAACTATTTACGATTAAACTGCTAGACGAAATACATTACTTATGTGTTACACTCGATTCTTCCAAATGTGCTGTGCACAGAACCATCAAAAACTGTGCAGAATGTATACTAATATACAGGATCTAGTACCCTGACCGCCAAATGTTACGAGGTAGATTAAATTTCTCTTCGAATTCTTTAATAACATGCCTTAAGCCATTACAAAAACATTTACACATATGGGTTTTTTACAGGACGCAATTTTCTTTTTGTAAAAGAGATATATTATTTTACAAATGACCTATAAAATGATTTTTACTTTGAGAAAAAATCTAAAATAGTACATAAAAGCCTTTAAATGACAATCCCAATCAACAGTTGAAAACATTCTGATCAGGCGAAAACATAACATATTATGTGATTTTAATCTCTTCTAGATCAGAAACCAATTTATACACGAACGGAGCTTTAGCAACCTGAACAATTGACATACTTTATCTTACGTAGTATCTAACTATAGTTCAAGCTCTGACTCAGGTGCAAAACAAATATTGAACTTGGACGTAATCAATCGGTTATTTTGTGAAATATGATATCGACAAACCCTAAACTGGTGGTGGTGGTAAAATAAAATAAAAACCGGACAAGTGCGAGTCGGACTTGCCCACCGAGGGTTCTGTACAAAATTGTAGGTACACACGGCGACACATCAAGCTATACAAAACCAGTATAAACTGGCCGCACGAGTCGCGCGACGCCTGTGCGTTTCAACATACGCGAGGCCCGCGTGCAAACTGAGTACTACATGCAGAAAAATTATTATGTACCTGCCTATACATATACAAAAGTGAAAAGATTATTTTTTTATTCTTCGTCATAAATCGGAAAACATTTTGCATAATTGATTATGTACTTTAAATTAAGACAATATTTTGTAGGATACAATTACAAATGTATAGTTTTCAGATTTTTCCCTATACTTGTAGTATAAGAGGGTATTACTTTCCAAATTTCATAGTCCTAGGTCTACGGAAAATACCTTATGAATTTTGATTCCTATGAAGGTGTCGAAATATACGATTTTTGCGGCATAAACGGCCGTATCTTGTTTTTACGTTAACGTAGAAGTTTGATTTTTTTTTACAGCTTCGAGGGACTGTAAACCGGAGTATATCGTTTAAATTTCAACTCAATACCTCCTCGCGTTATCGAGATGAAGGGTCTTGACAGACAGACGGACACACAACTAGTGATCCTAAGGGTTCCTTAAAATGGAAGGTACGGAACCCTATAAATGGTTTCAATTTATACGGTAACCACTAAAACTAAAAATTTAAATTTGTCAAGAATCCAAACAAATTGAAAGTAAAATTGTTATTACTCGAAATAGGTCTGATATGGGGAAAGATCAAAATTTAATAATGGTATTATTTCCTGATTTTTTTTTCCCGATTGAAAATGAGTTTTTTTAAGGAATGATACCTACCTAGGTATAGACTTGTAATGTGAAACATTACCTAAATATAAAATTTAATCGAAAACGTAAGAGACGTTGCCAAAAAAACAATTTTATATCAATGTACAAGAGTTGCTCACTTAATGTAATCTTGGCCTGTTCAAAAACTACTGAAATCGTTAAACCGATACCAGTGCGGTTACCCCGAGTCTAACAGTCAAATAAAAGACGTTCGACGACAAAACCAAGATACCGGGAAGGGCTTTTAATGTCTAATAGCTATACTAAACTAGCTATTGCCCGTGGCTTCGCTCCCGTTGCGTAGTACGCGAGCCGCAAGCTACATACATATATTAGAGCTTAGGGTATTCTCGAGCCCATCGGTGGCACGTTTATGAGGTGATATTATGGTGTTGATGGATTAGAGCTTTTTAACGGTAACAGTGTATCAAAATACTAATTAACACGGTAAACTCTGATTTGTTCTTTATATTATCATATTTTAAAATCAGCGGTTTTCAAGCGACTTCCAAAAAGGAGGAGGTTCTCAATTCGTCTGTATTTTTTTTTAATGTACGTTACCTCATAACTTTGGACTGGGTGAACCGACTTTTATGTTTCCTTTTTTATTAGAAAGCTAGTGCTTCCCGTGTGGTCCCATTTAAATTTATCAAAATCGGTGAAGTACTTTATTATAAAATTAACAAAAACCAAAACTAATGATGCAAAAATGTACTAAGTTGTTCCGATGGAAGTCGGTTTTTTAACGTGTTTAGAGCGTTTTCAATTATTATGTAATAGAAAATTGATTTGAAAATACAGCACAAATGCTCAGATGTTTGCTCAGATGTCGGCGCGAAAAGTGGATTTTTTTTTTGACGTGATGCTTTCGTTTTTAGTGTTAATAGTGTTATTTTGTGTATTTAGTTGACTGAAATACCGCGCACCGGAAAACGTAGCGTAGGCAGGCCTCCCACTCGGTGGACCGATGACCTGGTGAAGGTCGCGGGAAACCGCTGGATGCGGGCAGCGCAGAACTGGTCGTCGTGGAAATTCTTGGGGGAGGCCTATTTCCAGCAGTGGACGTCCTTCGGCTGATATGATGATGATGATAATCATATTTTAAAATAGACATGTTGAATCAAACGTGACGCTCGCTAGTTCGTAATATGTTTGTTATGTATTAATGACGTTGGTGTCTAATTATGGGTTTCACACTGACTCCAAACTAAATTTGTGCAGAAACTTGGCAGAAAGATTTAGAATTTTCATTAAAAGGCACATTCCGTTCACATTTTCATAATCAAAACTAGCGAAAGCTGAAAACATGCACAACATTGAATTTATTAATTCTAAACATGATGGTTGTAATATGAAAACTTTCAAAACTCGTAGTGGGTGCCTAACAAGCTAATAACCGCTTTTGTTAAATTCCGAGAATCAATAACCATTATTAAATGAAACATTGTAGAGGAATCCGTTTATTATACATATTACATAAACATACTACAAACGTAATTTGTACAAAAGACATAAAAATTGATGGAATGCTTACAAATTTAAGTTTATGTCCCATATTAATATTTGTTTTTCACTTATTTATATTGCTTCACTTTAACATTTTAATTAGAGTAGATTCACAATATAAGTAAATCCACAAATGGGTTATTTGGATATCTAAATGGATAGTTGGATAAATCTTACTGGTCCGATAATTTTCTTCAGTTCAATTGATTTGGTTGACAGGAATGAAAACAAGTTTTGCATTTTGTGGCCGATTTCAAAGAAACTGAGCTTCTGTTCTTTTTTCTCTTATAGCTTTGAAATATATCATCCAATCATAAAAGTCTGTATGGAAAATTAAAAATATTTCTGCAAGTAAACTAGGGCTTTTGAGAAAAGTTGTTCAGTGCGATAAGTAGAACCTGAAATGACGTATCACATACCAATTTTTTTACACCCTGTATATTTCAGCAAAAAAAAATACAGCGCGGGTAGGTATGCCTCCA
This sequence comes from Coleophora flavipennella, assembly GCA_947284805.1. Lineage (NCBI taxonomy): Eukaryota > Metazoa > Arthropoda > Insecta > Lepidoptera > Coleophoridae > Coleophora > Coleophora flavipennella. The sequence continues at coordinate 24,936,221 of OX369308.1, forward strand.
TGTCCGAAAATATGTGATTAGGTATAATTTAATTTATTTTTGACGTACCCGTTGGTCCAGTGGCAGCGCTACTGCCTGCTGGGCCAGAGGGTCGTGGGTTTGAAGCCAAACAGTGTGGCGAACCGGTTCTTTAGCTCTGATTTTTGTTATTCAATATCTATAGGTATTTATTTCAGCCAACTAAATACACAAAATAACACTATTAACACTAAAAACGAACGTATCACGTCACAAAGACCCACTTTTCGCGCCGACATAAACATCTGAGCATCTGTACTGTATTTTTAAGTCGATTTTCTATTACAAAACCGTTCAAATTTTAATTTGACCGCTGATTGGCTGCATCTTTGTGTATTTGAGAACCTACTACTTAGTGGGAATGGGATAGCTGTTGTAATACGGCGTTTTGTAATAAGTTAAACAAACCAACTGTATAACCATTAATGGAGCCTTGCCACTTGCGGTGGTTGCCGAAAATGGTTGCTTGCCACTTGCGGGATTATTTTTAAAAGCTTCTGCCGCGGGAGTGGACAAATACCACAATGAAAGACTTAAAGACTTTTCGGAAGGGACAAAGGGTGACTGCAGGGGAGCAGGGGGCTATCTTATCCTCAAGCCGGAACACATCATTATTAGTTTGGCGGCAATACTTAGTAACCCGTATTATTCATGTTATGTTAGTGTTTATTTGATCGAAATAATAAAGCTTTTGAAATGACACTAGTAAGCAAATACGCCGACATGAATTCTTAATTGAGAGCATAAAGAGGCTGGTTTTAAAGTAATTTATAATTTACGGTTATACTTCGGACAAAACCTACTGTTTTTATTGTTCAAAATAGTTCATGAATTCGTAGCGGGTGGGCGTGACTTACTTATTCTACCTTTCCCAAACAATAATTTTCGGAAATCCTAAAAGCTTTTAGGTAAAAGTTTTTATTTGGAAAGAGTTTTTATTTTTAAAAGCTGATTGCGCAAATGAATAAGGTTCCAAATTCAAAAATACGGTTCCAAATTCAAAAATACTGTATTTCCTACGATTCTATTGAGAATAAAAACCGATTCGGGGACCATGATTCCACCTCCATATTTCATCATCAGATCAACTTCAAAATACCAAAAAGATCTATTGTCACCGGTAATACGGCTTCATTCAATATTTCAGATCAATCGGACCCCTGGAAGTTGCTCTAAAATCGATCGCGAAATTTGACCTAAACAAACATACATACAAACATTGAAAGTTAAATAAAAGCTTTTAAAAACAGCGTAATCATATGTTCACATTAGTATTTCCATTTTGTCGTCTTTTCGTTTTTATAAATATTTTTTTTAAAACATGGGCTTAAAATTTTATAACCACTGAATCAATAAGTACTCTATGTTATCTAAAGTAAACCTATAACAATTGAACGTTAAATTTAACTGTCAGTCCCTAGACACCGTTACCCACATGTCTGTCGGTTTGAGTCCAACGGTGGACCAAAATAACTGCGCCTATCTAACCACTACGAGAGATAGGGAGGCCAATGGACGTGACATATCAGCTCGAATCGAAATAGATGATGTACCTGCCAAAACATTTCACCTCTTTTTGTTAGCAGTTGTCCCAGAATGTTTGTGAGGTTTCATTTCATTTTCCAATCTGTTAGACGGTCTTGAAATTAAATCAATAACCATTTATTTCGATTCCATGAATGAAGGAATCCTTTATTTATGTTTCGTGTATATAGTTTTTGACTTGAATTCGATAAACGTCTTACGATAGAAGTTTGAGCTGGCCGGCCATCAAGAGAAAATCTAACCCTAAAACGCTGTACTTTCAGAAATAAATGCCTAACAACTAAACAGAAACTACAAAAGATATGGAAATATAAATCGTATTGCACTTAATAGACAAACGTTGCCTGCCCACTACAGAAAACGCATGTTTAAATCATCGATATTGGCTATATAGGTAATGTGATAGCGCGCTAAATTTTTCTTAAAAATTCATAACTTAAAAAATTGAAACAACTAACAATATGCGATATACCGCTAAAAAGCTTGTTTTTTGGTTGTATTAATTATCGATATCAGACAACAAGTTCTAAGTAAAGCGATCAAGTAATAAATAAAAATATGAAGCGCTAAAAAATTACACGACTAAAGTAAAACTTAATAACCGTTCTCTTAACGCATTCACCAGTACTCCCCGGGACAAGCGTGCCGTTCGCCTCGCTCCGTCACACTTTTCGTAACCCTAGAAATCACTGTTTGTGTAACGCCTTCACCAGCTTACTCCCCAAGTCAAGCATGCGTAAAGAAGTTTTACTTCAAAAATATTTCGAAATAATCAGAAAATGAGACCGTAAATACCACAGGCCTGGGAATTAATTAAGGTGTTATCACTTTACGATAATGATTAAAGAAATAAATACACAGATCCGAACAAAAACCATGACGGCTCCAACATAAGTTGCAGCGGCAAATAAAACTTAGTTTAGGTTTACTGAAAATGTAAAAACAGAAAGAACTTCATATCACTGATCCTGTAAATAAAAAACAAACATCACTATTGACAACAGAACAAAAACGAAGATTGGAATATCGAAACAAAATCCATGAACGTTTCACTTTATTTGTTCACGGTATTGGTGGCAAATAAAACTCTTGTTTGGTTTATTAAAGAAAAACAATAGGTACCTACCACTTAGAAAGTAAAAACAATAATAATGATTTTTCATTGTTTCCTCGCCTTAAGCACACCCCAGACACTGCATACAACGGTACATATGACGGAGCAAACAAAATCACGGCAAAATCCTATACGTTCGAGAACCAAACTATAACCAATCTGTATCGATGTGGGTGATGAGGGGGTGAAGTCGGAATTTAGAGAGCAATGAGTGTCCATACTGTATGTTAGTACTATGTAATATATATACTTTGCCTATATCTTCAGGTTAGAAGAGATCGATGGTTAGCTATATGACGGCGTACATGTATAACTTCCTAACTCGTTGTATACTTGTGTTTAGCTTTTATGTTGTGCAATAATCAATCAATCAATCCTTAAAAAAAATACACACTAAAAATATTCAAAAATTTAAATAAATACTTGTATGACATCTGTCAAATATCATGAAAGCTGTTAAATTACATCCTATCTCTAAAATAAATGAATTACATATAATTTGATTTCACTTTTGGTAAATGTCCACAAAGAGGCCTCTTTTTGAATTGCTATTGAACTTCTATCGTACTGCGATCGAACTAAGTAATTAATTTCGATAGGCTAACAAGAATGTGAACCCTGTAGTACCTAGTAGCCCGACTTTTTTAACTTTTTTTTGTAACCAACCCATTCTTTTTGTATATTTTCAGGTCACAGAATCTCTAAAACGCCTGCGCGCCGGTAAGAAGACATCTCGTTTTGCAGAAGACATAGACTTCGAAAACAGCTTATCAAATCTTGAAAATCGTGTAAGAATCTCAGACAAAATCCTGGAGACAGTCGGCATAGGTTCGTCGGACGTTAGCGGAGCCAGGAGGGCTCTACAGGACAACGAAGAACGCACAGAGAAGCGCATCGCGCGCCGCCAGAACGACGACAGCTCGCTAACCAAGTGGACAGCGCTGAAGAACGGGGATGAGGAGAGCGCGGCCATGCAGCGCGCCAAGGCGACGCGCGCGCGCCTTACTGACTTGGAGGACGAAATGTCCGAGTTAAACGAGCGCTCGGCCATGCGCGAAAAGCGCGCCGCGCGCCTGCGCGCTATGGTCGCCGACAACGAGTGCTCCGAGTCCTCCATGTCCGCCACCAAGGTCTCTATTAGGTCGGAAAAGGAAAAGAAACAAGTCACCTTCTAAACACTATGATAAACACGACCTATCTTTGAACTTTCAACTATGTATCGAACTCTGAGCGTTAAGGAGTTCGCGAGTTCAACATGTTTCAGGGGTAGATAAGTCCGTCGTGTGCTCTCCTGCATTTGTCTTGTTAATACAAACTGAACGATTTGGTGTCTTTTTATACTTGTTGGATAGAATAAAGAGCTGTGTATTTGCTGTTTTTATTTACGAACTTAATAAATTATTAACCTAAAAGATTTATCAATGATTTTTATAATGTAGGTACTCACTCACTTAATAATCAATTCTTTAGAATAACATTGAAGTTTTTGACCTACCATATACATATTTTTATCCAAATATGTATAAAGTCTGTCAGTGGCAGGTAAAAAGTACTCTGGGGATAAAGGAAGAGAGGATTTCCAGAGGACAGTGGCACTAGAATCCCAAAATCTCGTGAAAAGCTGATCAGATATTTTCGCTGTTGCTGCTGACTGGAAGAAGTGACAAGCTGTAGTTGAAGAGTAGACAAGTTATTGTATTCAAAATGAGGAAGGAGTAGGTAAGTAGGTAGGTATATATTCTTCAGATCATTAGAAACATAAATATATGTATGTATCATAGGACAATTTATGGATAGACGATTTATGTGGATAGGCTTAAGGGATAGGTGCCTCGATTATGAAATCTCTGACTGTTTGACCTCTGCGCCATCTTGGTTAAAAAGGGTATCTGACAACATACCTCAATATACTAGATGATTGGTGCGTAACTGCTCACAAGAGGTTTGGAGGAGATGGTGATTCTACACTTGAAAAAAAAAGCTAAGAAATAAAACAAAAATTTGGCCTCTGAGTAGAAACTAAGCTGATAGCTGATCAATTTGTACGAAAAGTCGAACAAATAATACAAGTAGTAGAACAAATATTGTGGAATTTCATGAGTATAATAACCTCTAAGATTTTTGTGGTTATGTACCAATAACCCTGTATATTTTTCGTTAGTACGTGATTATTTTTTAAAAATATACATAGGCATGTAAAGGATAGACCTATTTTCTTGTAATATATTCACATTAAGGTAGTTTTTGTTACACTTCTTTATTTTAAATGTGTTTATTTATTTATTTAAAAGATGTTTAATTTAAACTTATTTCAATAAAGGTACAAACTTTATCAATTTTATACGTAAATTGTAGTTTTATTATTGAGGCATCTATCCTTCAATGTTTCAGAAATGCAGTCTAGTTCCTAGAGGATGTCCTGTAATATTGTTTCCCAATAAAATAAAAAACCTCCGAAAAAATAAAAATAAAACAATAGAGTTTTTATTTTATTCCCCTTGAACAAAATAAGTTTTTTTGTGTGCATGTATCCTTGAACTGATTTTTATGGCTAGGGGAAGATTTCCCTAAACAGTGTCACTTTCCATCTGGTAAGTCGCAGTCAAATGCATTCAAATTATTAGTAAATAAATTGTACAGTCACGCTTTACATACTTTCTGGCGAAGCCTTCACAGTCTGGCGTAGTCGGGAATACACAAAACAACAATAAATATATTATCCTTAACTAGTAGCAAGAAGAAGAGGTGTATTAGATTTGATGAAAATTGTACAAGTATTTGGGTTTGTATGGGAGGTACCTTATTCAGATATTTTCTGGCATAATGAAGTGCTCTGTGTAAAAGGCCTTATTAAGTTCTTGTTGTTTTCAAATTTCATTAATAAGGTTAGAGCAATTTTTGAGTAAAAATTAAAAAACAACCTGAATTTGTATGATATGTAACTTATGCCTATTTTACCCGAAATAACAAACTACGGCGTGGGCTATATAAGACTATAATAACGTACAGAGTTTCATCCAAATCGTTAGAGCGATATTTGTGGAAAAATTAAAATTATTTTTTTACTTTGGTTTCAACCCGAATAAATCAAGATAGGAGAAATTTTAAAACAATATGTGGGAGATATAAAAATAATATTGCCCTAACAAAAAAAAATTACCCAAATCTGTAGTTTAGAAACTAGAGCACCGCTTAGAGGGTTTCGTACCACACAACTATGACAATGATACCTATTCACATACAAATACATCAACATACATGTAATCAAAAAAAATAAGGGCCAGTACATTTTTGTAAAGAAAGTGGTCCAAACAGCCATGATTATTTTTTAAATCGGAAAAGTTTAGAAACTACGAAGTTCTTTGTCGCCCTTTTTTAAGAAAAGCACGACCACACTTCTGTGTTATGCCTTAGGCGTTTCGTCCCTCAAGTATAACGGATTTAAATAACTTCTGAAGAGCGTCTAGCACTGGTGTTCCACCTGTTTTCTGAAGTTCAACCGTAATTCCATCATCACCCGGTCCCTTGTTGTTCTTGAGCTGTTTGAGAGCCATTCTAGTCTCGTACATGCTGACGTCCGGGATATCTTCGGTATAATGTCTGATTATGTCTTATTGTCTGTGTCTCTTTAGCCAGATTGCTGACAAGCAGACGTGTGGTAGTGTACAATTGTCCTTAGAACTTCTTAACGTCTTCCAGCAACTAAGTCTTAGACGATATGATGCTGCCATCCTTAGTATTCAGCTTCGTCAGTTGCCTTTGTTCAACAGACAGATCTCTCGCGAACACTTTAGAGCCTTTGTTGTGCTCAATCGCCTCTTCAATACAATTTTTATTATACTGGCGCAAATCTCTAGTCAGCGAATTTGAGAAGAAGGGCCTCATAAGAAGACTCAAGATCACCAAAAGCGCAATGGAGCGAGCTATGCTCGGAATTTTCCTATGCGATCGAATCACAAATGAGGAGATCCATGGGAGAACCAAAGTAACCGACATAGCTTACAGAATCGCTAAACTGAAGTGGCAGTGGGAAGGGCATATCTCGTAGAACAGCTGGCCGTTGGGGCAGCAACGTTCTCAAGTGGCGACCGCGCATACGAAGACGTAGCGTAGGCAGGCCTCCCACGCGGTAGAACGACGACGTGGTGAAGTCATGAAAAACCGCTGGATGCGGGTAGCGCAGGACCGGTCGTCGTGGAAATCCTTTGGGGAGGCCTTTGTCCAGCAGTGGACCTCTTTCGACTGATATGATGATGATGGTTTTATACTTAGGATAAGTACAGTAATCACAATGGGTTTTATATAACCGTTTTTACAATAGTGCAAAAACAAAAAAAAGGAAAAAAAGGGGTTTTATATGATTTTTTTTTTGTTATAGCGACAATAGAATCTTTGGGAAAATTTCAGCTTTCTACCAATTTGCAGGTAATGAAATAGATCTCGCTGACGGTCAGACGGAAAGATAGACAGCGAAGGCTTAGTAATAGGGTCCCTTTGGTCACCCTTTGAGTGTACGGAACCCTTACAAGGACATTCATCCATAAAAAATCAGTTTTAGGCAATTTTACATACCTTAACTATCAATGATTATAGTTTTTGGCAATTTAGAAGGAATTAAGTCCATTTGTTCTTATGTTAAAATGCCATTTTACCGAAAAACGTCAGAACTAAAAAGTGATTTTATAAACAGGCCAAATGCGAGTCGGATACGCACATGAAGGGTTCCTTACCATCGTATAAGAGGAAAACAAACACATTTATTGTATAGGGGACCGGTTCTGCGCTGCCCGTATCCAGCGGCTTCCCGCGACTTTCACCAGGTCATCGATCCACCGAGTGGGAGGCTTGCCTACGCTACGTTTTCTTGTGCGCGGTCACCACTCGAGAACTTTACTGCACCAACGGACATCTGTTCTACTAACCAGGGGCCCGGTCACTGCCACTTAAGTTGAGCAATTCTGAGAACTATGGCGGCTACTTTCAATATCAACGGCGAGTACATCACCCTCCTTCGATTCGCTGAAGATATCGTGACAATGGCTGAGACTAGGGACGACTTAAGCACAATGCTCGACGGCCTATTAACTAGTAGTAGAGCCTCGTAACAAGCAGTTCTTAAAATGAACATAGACAAGACGAAAATTATGTCAAACGTCTGGACGCACCTACTTCTCTGAAGGTTGAAGGCTCTACAGTCTACACTCGAAGTTGTAGCCGAATATGTGTACCTGGGACAAACAGTCCAGTTACGAGTAGGTAGGTCCAACTTCAAGAAAGAGATCAATCATTAAATTCAACTGAGCTGGGCAGTGTTCGGAAAGCTTAACGAGCTCTTCACGTCCCACATACGGCAGTGTCTTAATACCAAGTTTTTCGACCAGTGTGTGTTGCCAGTGATGACATACGGAACTGAGACATGGTCGCTTACTATATATAATCCTCATCCTATAATCAGTGCCTCATAAAAAAGCTTAAGTTCACCCAAAGGGCAATGGAGCGTGCTATGCTTGAGTTTCTCTGCGTGATCGAATCAGAAACGAGGAGATTCGTAGGACAACCAAAGTAGCCAACATAGTTCACAGAATTGCCCATAGAAATACATATTTACTCAGTGAAAATTTCAACTGTCTACCTGTCTACTGTAGTAAAGACAGAAAGTAAAGACAGAAAGAAAAGAAAGAAAGTTAAATAAAAATGAATTAAATTTAATGAAAGACAGCCCACTAACAGACAGACGGATAGACGGACTAACAGCGGAGGCTTAGTTATAGGGTCCCGTTGGCACCTTTTAGATACGGAACCCTTAAAAACTAATTGGATGAAATTGACCCTAGCTTCCTTAGCGTTAAATAGCAGGGGACGCATACAACTGCTATCTGTTGCAGTAGGAAGCCGTCCCAGTTGAACGATTCCATTGGTACGTGATCTCGAGAAAAGTGCATGATATCTCCCCACCCTGGCATATTTTATCAGTAACGTTTGATCTACACGCAGCTTTCTGCATTTAGTCGAGTAATTATATATATATATATATATATATATATATATATATATATATATATATAATTAATAATATAATATATATATATTATATATATACATATACTGTGATTTACTCATGAATGAAAAGCGTCGGTGGCTCAACCGGTAACGACTCGGTTCATCTAACCAGACGTACCGGGTTCAAATCTGGACGGCCAATGTACCAATGAGTTTTTCAAAACTTACGTACATACTTACCGATTGCTTTAACGGTGAAGGAAAACATCGTGAGGAAACCTGCACACGCCTGCGAAGAAACTTGCAGGTTGTGTGTGAAGTCGACCAACCCGCACTGGGCCCGCGTGGTAGACTAAGGCCCGATCGCCCTAATTCAGGGTAGGCTCGAGCCCCTCGGTGGGGACGTATATGAGCTGATATGTTGACTCATGAATGATCAAAAAGAGCTGTTGGAAACATTAAGTTTGGTACTTTTTATAAGCTAATGTTGCCAACGATGTAATTAGAGTGACTAAAATACACTGACCGGTTGCATCACGCTGAGTATTTTACTTTACGTAAAATAGTATTTTAGACATAGCTCACAGAATCGCTAAACTTAAGTGGCACTGGGCAGGGCACATATCTTAAAAAGTTCTCGAGTGGCGATCGCGCACCGGAAAATGTATCGTAGGTAGGCCTCCCACACGGTGGACCGACGACCTGGTGAAGGACGCCGGAAGCCGCTGTATGCGGGTAGTCATGGTGGAAATCCTTGAGGGAGGCCTTTGTCCAGCAGTGGACGTCTTTTGACTGATGTGATGAGTATTTTTTATCGTTCATGGCCTAAGAGTTTCCTTATGTTATGATGAACCAGTTTACACATTCACGGAGTCAAATTCCATTGATGTTTTTTTTCTATACTGACCCCCTTTTAAAAATAGAGTAGGAATATCTAAAGAGCTCTACTCTCGCGATGTTGGTAGCCTAACATGGCTTCCCTTTATAGTGCGATAAAATAATTGTTACTGACGACAAAAAAATCAAACTAAGTAACTTTTATCACAGATGAGTGATATAGTGATATGTAATTGAATATTTAATTCTTTAAACTACTATTCGTCTATTTTTTATATTTGCATTGGAAAGCACGCTCGTGTAAAACTACATAATAGATTACGTATGCCTGACGACGTCTTCGGCGTTTTTGAAATCGATATTAGCAACAAATATCGATGTCAAAAACGCTGAAGTCGTCAGGCGTACGTAATCTATTGGGCAGTTTCACATGATCGTGCTTATTTCTATTTTACCTTTCCTGGGCGAATAATTAAAAAATACATTTTTAACAAAAGGAAATAACTATAATCTTCTTACTGCTTCATCCCTAGAGAGTAAAATATGTGAGTAACCTGCCTGTAAAAAATAAAATAAAAGGTAGTCCATTATTTGGTTAGAAATTAGAATGTCGTACTTTAATCCTTAATCAAAGGCCAAAACATTTTTAATGATAATTACAATAATTTATTATCAAACTGAGGACCCTTTTTATGTAGGCAATGTGACGTAGATTTCATAAACTTTTATGAAATTCAGAAATAGTGGAAATAATGGGGGGAGGAGGGCGTTTTGCAGTGGAAAATAATTTCCCTTTACTCTTTAATTCTTTGAAAAAAGCGATAGGAAAACTGAAATAAAATTAAAAAAAAACCGGCCAAGTGCGATTTGAACTCGCGTGGAGAGGGTTCCGTACAATACCAAAGTCAAATACAAAATATTACATTTGAAATCCTCACAGTAAGATGCGAGTTATTTTTTTTTTAATATTATAAATTTGAGTGTGATTGGCTGCACCTCACCTGATGGAAAGTGCCGATGCAGCCGAGGATATAACACGCAAGCTCAAAAAATGCTAATTCACTCTCGTCTTGAAGATTCCAAAATTTTACGAATCGGGGAATACAGACGCCGGAAGGGAATTCCACCCCTTGGCCGTTCGCATGATGAACGAAGAAGCAAAACGCTTCGTGTGTAAAGGTGAAACATTGACGACAAAGGGTTGGAACTGCCCTCCGCACCTGGTCGTCCAATGATGTAATAGAGAGGGGGAATGAGGTCGTGAAGCTCCAGGACACACTCTCTGAAATGTATCCTGTAGAACAGCGATAGACAGGTGACTTTGTGGAGATAATCGAGGCTTTGGAGCCTGTTTGATACAAGTTCCTCGTCGCCAATGAGTCTCGTAGCGCATCGGTCGATAGAATCCAAGGCATATAGCTGGTAACGAGCCGATTCGTCCCACAAGTGAGAGCAGTACTCCATACAGTTAACTACTACTAGCGCAATCAAGTGGTGTTTTAGTGAACTTCTTTTTTTTAGTAATAATTTTAGTGCGTTTGGCTGCAATTCACCTGATGGTAAGTGCCGATGCAGCCAGGGATGTAACACGCAAGCTCAAAAAGTACCTATTCACTCTCGTCTTGAAGATTCCTAAATTATACGAATCGTCGAATACAGACGCCGGCAAGGAATTCCACTCGTTGCCCGTTCGCATAATGATTGAAGAAGCAAAACGCTTCGTGCGTGAAGGTGGTACATCAACGACAAAGGGGTGGAATCGCTCTCCGCACCAGGTCGTTCGATGATGAAATGAAGAGGGGGAATGAGGTCGTGAAACTCCAGGTCACAGTTTCCGAAATGAATCCTGATGTAGAACACCGATAGACTATTTTCCATTATGACTAGAACTATTTTCCGTAGGTGAACGTATTATATTGAGTTTACAACTTTTTTTTAATTGATAGAATTCTTATAGGTTTTCCTGTAATCTACAAGCAATGAACTGTATTTCGTATTTTTTTCAAAATTTTAGGCTCAGTAGTTTCGGAGAACAGGGGTCAATAATGGTCAATTTTCGTTTTCTTTCATGAATCAAATCAAAACTATTTATTTTACAATATAAACAAGAATATATTTAAGATCCTGACAACGAGCCCATTCATTTGATATATTCTCAAACTTTTTTTAAAATTTCCTAATTTGTCCCCCGAAAAGAACCCTTATTTAAAAAAAAAATATTTAAGATCCTGACAACGAGCCCTTTCATTTGATATATTCTCAAACTTTTTTTAAAATTTCCTAATTTGTCCCCCGAAAAGAACCCTTATTTAAAAAAAAAAATTTACTTTGCACATCTGTGTTTGGGTCATAGGATTACACCATTCTACCAAATTTCACTTGATTTGGTCCAGTAGATTTTGAGCAAATTTGCTTGGACAGACAGACGCACGAGTGATCCTATAAGGTTCCGTTTTGATATTTTTTTGTACGGAACCTAAAAATATTAAAAATCAATAATAATAAAAAAGAAAATTCAACTAAATGATGGTAGGCTAAAGTGTTCCAAGAGCCAACACAGACGTGTGTTACATATCAACAGTAAGAACACTTCCTTGGGTCTAGATTGGTGGTAGTCCCAATAAAATCTGGCCCGAAGGCGTCTTAAAATAACAGTTGTCAAAGATGACTGTTACTAGCCGAATGCTAGATGTCTATCGGCCAATAACCTCAACTATAAGACTAGTTTATTCAATTAATAGTCATGTCGAGTGTATCAAATAAAATAATTGTACATAAATGGAATCACCTTACGTCTGTAGCCACAGATGTGCCCTTACTCTTGGACCAGGCTGCTTATTATTTTGCGTACCACCTTTTAAATTCAATGCAGTTGACGTTTACTGAAAAGAAACAAAGTTGCTATTTATTAAAATAATCTATTTTCGCGAAGGCACCTTTACAATAAAAATAAAATGACTTTCCATACAAAGTTTACAAGTTGAATGTTCAGTTAGGTATCTGTTGACAATTAGTATCATTATAGGATGACAATTTTCACTTCGATTGTATAAGCTCTTTGAGGAACGTAATTCAGTTTAATGAATATAAAAACGTAGCTACTTACACACAGGTAATATAATCAATATGCTCATCTTTGCTTTACACATACACTGTCGCGCTTTCATTTACTTAATTTCTAGGATCCGAAAATTGCCACCAGTATAGTGGTCGGTCTATAGGCAAAAAAAGGCAAATCTATGTACAGGATATCCGTTTAGTACACAGTCAAGTACTTTTGACCGGTAGTTTTTAAAAATATTTCCCTCACGGGGTATGTGTCATCAAAATTTTGTAAGTATGTGATTCCTTTTTTTTTTCTAAAACCTATCGTATAGGTTGCAGTCTCGACGCACCCTCCTGAGTCCTGACCTACGCCGATGCCTGCATGTGTGATATAAGATCATAATATAGGAGGGAGTGGCTGGATTCATACAGTGAAAATACAAAATTTACCATCAGCCCTGTTAAATTTTATTGTCTGTAACACTAAAATTGCCACAATAACATAGTTTAAAACAGTTGCCACAATAACATGTAATATATTTATTACAAAATGGTAAAAAAGGTATAAGAGACGATGAAGGTGAAAAACAAAAACAATGAGCCAATAAGGAATAAAAAATCATTTTTTTTTATTTATTATTAAAAAAATATTTTTTAAAACATTATGTCAAAAACAAATGGAAAAGAAAATAATGAAAAGTGTCGGTGGTTAAACGGTAACAGCCGAGTCGTCCTTCTAACCAGAGGTCCCGGGTTCAAATCCGGACGGCCAATATACCAATGAGTTTTCAAAGTTTACATAATATACTCGTATTTACCGATTTCTTTGACAATGCAGGAATCTCATTACAGATGTGTAGAAGGTCGCGTTGCATATTATGTCCGTAGGTGTAAATATAAAAACGCCCTAGACATGAACGCGGCTGATGCTAAGTGCAACACCAGGCAACCGCCGTCTATCCCTTGGATAGCACGGTTTATTGTGCCACACGATAAGAGAGAACAGAACAGAAAATGATACAAAACAGATTGAAAAGTAAACTATAAAGCATGACTTATTAATCACACGCTTGGCGTAATGGTTAATTCCATTGGCTTACATCAGCGAGGTCGCGGGTTCGATCCCCAGCGGAGTCCAACTTTGTAAGAGTCAGTTTGGTTGGTGGAAGGGCATTTTAGATTTTATAAGCCCGCCTGGCTAGCTACCACCATCTTATCAAATTCTTGCCGCCAAACATCAATGTTAACAGCATTGATGCGTTCTGGCTTGAAGATAAAATAGCTAACTCCCCATTGCGTTGGGGAATCTTGGTTAAACCCGCTTGCTTTCAGCTACGGCATCATCCTCACTTACCATCAGGGTAGGTGATGCCAAGGGTTTACCAATTATTGATTTAAAAAAAACATAGGGTTCCGTTTATACTAGATGGCGCTAGTTTAATTTTTAGTATTTGTCTTACAGCGGCAACAGAAATACATCATCTCTGAACATTTCAACTGTCTATCTATCACAGTTTATGAAATACAGCCTGGTGACAGACGGACAGACAGACAGACAGACTGACGGACGGACGGACAGCGAAGTCTTAGTAAAAAAGACATTGTCACAGGCTATCAAAATAAAGTGGTTCTTGAGCCGGTTCTAAAAATATACAACGCTATAACCTTTCAGCCACTTGTTTTCTAGAAATACAAAAATTAAGTAAGTATTTTAAAAACATACCAAGTTTGGGCTGCTCCAGGTAGTAAACTGATGAGTAAGTTTTTGTTAAACATACGCCAAATGCCTTGTAATATTCTCTCATATATATAACAGTTATAAAAAAATACCAATATTAACTCCTTTATTTGATATTTATTATTAATAAAATGTTGGACAGTTCTTTATTCGCGCAGTTGTTTACAAAAACAGACCAACTTTTATTTGTAAAAAAAATATGTTGTTTTATATAAATATAAATATTTTAACTATTGTTTGTTTTGCGTTAGATATAAAGATATTTATGACAATTGGAACATGTTTCACAGGCCCTTCCTACCTGGAGGAAACCTTGGTCTAAGTTTTAAAAAAACTTTTTTTAGTATTTTAAAAAACAAGTGGCAGAAAAGTACTGGTGCAGTACTCCTATATTTTATAAACTTCGTTCGTTTCATAGCCCACATGATAGGTTTCAGAAAAAAAAACCCATATAAAAATTTGGCGACGTCATAACTTAAGGGATTTCTTTTAAGAACTAACGGCTAAAATTATTGTTTATTGTACTGTAACCCATATACCAATTTTATCCTGCTCATCAACGATTTACGGTTTTTGATCCATATTGGCTTTGTAAGTACATCGCCCGCCCACTTCCAGGTGTGCGTTAATTCATAGCGCGCACATCAAGTGAGAAAAAGAGTGACTATATCCGGACACTTATGACAGCGTGATCGTGAATCTTTTTTTTATGCCATCTAAGTTTCTTAACGATTGTTTTTGAAATGTGGGGACAAAAAGTAGTATAATGTAGTCCCGTATGGTGCTGCATAATCACAAAATTAGAATGATACGTAAAATCTTTCTTTGTAATCATTAATCACATATTTCTGAAAGTAGACGGACGAACGTAGACGAGAGAAGAAAATATATCTGTTAACAAGTTCATGATTAAATATAGATTACAGAAAGTTTAGTAGATAGTGCAAGAAAAGTAAAAAAATATCTTGATGAGGTTAAAATTGAATTTTTTTTTACTAAAAAAGTAAGACGCTCTAGTGCATGGTAATTTACACAGTATTTTAGTTTCCTAACAATTACTATGTAATTACTCTTTGTTTGGATTGGGTATTTTGTCTTTTTTAATGATTTAACGTAACGTCATATAGCCTTTGTTAAGCGGACCATTCATAAAAATGTAAGGACACATCATTTGTCTAAATCTGATGAGTAGTTTAGGAGCTACGAAGGAACGGATCATATTTCTCCTTTTGTGCCGTAGTAGGGTAAATAAAAAGGTTACACTTTCAGTTCCAGGAAGTAAAAAAATCATACTATCTTCTTATGAAATAAAACTAAAGGGAAGTAGTTGAAAAGTTGTTTCAAAGCCAATATGTAATTTTTTTGTTTTGTTTTGTTTCTATAATGTTCTAGTTACTCTAAAAGAAAGTCAATTAAATTAAATTACAGAGTAAAAATACATAGCTACCACTAATTTGCACTAGTGACGTGACGTGAGATTCTCACCGCAAGGTCGTTCTCTGACTAATTAGGTCGAGCGTTTCGTAAATTAAGAACGAGTCACATACAGGTTGATTACAGCTGTACTACGAATATGTACAAGATTATATTACGTACGAATATAATAAATATATTTATATATGTAATAATATGTATGTGGCAAAGGTTATACGAGGGAAAATCTAAGTAAAAACTTACATTGCCTAGATTCTTTGATTTGTTCCGCGTTTACCTCACATCATCATCATCATCATATCAGCCAAAGGACTACATAGGCCTCCCCCAAGTATTTCATCGACGACTGGTTCTGCGCTACCCGCATCCAGCGCTTCCCGCGACCTTCACCAGGTCATCCGGTGCGCCAATCAATTTACCTCACAAAGTAACAGAAAATAGCTTTTTCATCTCTCCTGTTCGGAAAGTTTAATTTTCATGAGTAGATAGCCGGGTGGAACATTGCTTTTCCATCCCTAGGGTAGAAAGTATTTCCATCCCTAGGGTGGAAAGTATTGTCATCCCTAGGGTGGAAAGTAATTTTTTTTTATTGCCAGCCACGGAGTCGAACTAAAAGGTTTTCATGTATCTAAACTCAGCTATACATTAAACGACGGGTTTATTACGATCTACAGATTGATATTAAATCATTTTATAGTTGGTCTATATTTTTCACAATTACAGATGATTAAAATTTAAAATCATTTCTCTATTCTGCTGCGCGCCATAATGCCATGATAACATGACACTTGTTTTTCAATTTTCGGCATGGCCACCTAGATGCACGTCGTGACCAACTCGATTAGTTTCAATCTAGACGGCCGTGGCAAGCGGCCATTGCGAAAAGGTTGGAGGTTGGATATAGGTAAAACTAATTTATTGATATCTAATTAATATTTTATATCATATAAACAATTAAATTACAATAAATACATTTCCTCATAGTCGAAATGAAAAGTAGAGTGTTTAACTTGGGTGAAATGACCCATTTCACCCTCGAACTATTGGCGCTCTCACTTCGTTCGAGCGCCAGAAATATCTCGAGTGAAATGGGTCACTTTCTTCCCTTGATTAACAATCTACTATTGTTATTTAGTAGCAGTTTAGTTTAGGTACATATTCGAAAAAAGATATGTGTACTGGGTAGCAGTAGCACGTACATATTTTTGAACCTTCGAGTCGGATTTGAACCAGCAACCTATGGATCTATAGGCTAGATTAATTTGTGCCCCTGATGTGAAATAGGGGAAGACTCAACTTGAGCTGGTAAAACCCGCTGGAGGCAGCCAAGTCATTCGCTATCACACCGAGAGCACAAGGAAAGCACCAAAGTCCCCACAGGTTGCTGGTTGTTATTCACTGCTCAAAGGACTAAAAATATGTATGGGCTGCTGCGACTCATTACACCTTTATTGCTGGTGAAATTATACAACTGTTTTTTCTTTGCTATTTCTTTGATTGTGAGTAGGTACGTGGGGGCTGTACGGCGACTGAACGTATACTAACATGATGTGCGGTCGAAGACCGTACAAAATTATTGAGATTGAGAAGAATAATTACTAGAAGTATTTATTCGAGTCTTAGGAAAACATTTGACTTTTATTTTGTTTTAAAAATATCGAAACAGAAACGAGGAGATCCGTAGAAGAACCAAAGTAACCGACATAGCTCTCAGAATTGCTAAACTTAAGTGGCAGTGGGCGGGGCACATAGCTCGTAGAACAAATGGCCGTTGGGGCAGTAAAGCTCTTGAGTAGCGACCGCGCACCGGAAAACGTAGCGAAGGTGGACCGATGACCTGGTGAAGGTCGCGGGAAGCCGCTGGATGCGGGCAGTGTAGAACCGGTCGTCATGGAAATCCTTGGGGGAGGCCTGTCTCCAGCAGTGGAAGTCCGTCAGCTGATAAAAAAGTTCTGACTGAAACATAAATACTCTTAGCTTTAATTAAAATATATAACCTCCGTATACTTTTCAAACACCTAGCCACCTAATAGTTTGTTTACCAATGCCATAAGCTGCTAAATAATCAACGTTAGCCTGTAGATTGGCATCGATGCCGTAGGTCACATATCGATCAGAGCCAAATAATTCTACATACGTGTAAGTGTGCAACAAAAACTATCGCGTAAAGTGATCTTCATTGCACTTGGGGTTCCCGCAGAGCTATCCGCGTCAAAAACGACCGAGCAATGAATGAAGTCTACTTGCTTTAGTTGGTTGCCATAAGTCGGCCATACACACATCGATCACTGCCGGGTTGCGGAAAGATTATAATTATTCATTACACTGCCTATTAACAAATAAATCATTCAATTCATTAATTTCATTTTTACTTCTCTTATCTTAATTTCTCGTGTATTTTGTTTTCGTCACGATGAAATTCTACAATTTTAAAACGTTAACCTACCGTGTATTTTTGTGCTATTACGTAATAAGCACCTAACAATTTAAACAAGAAGCTTAATAAAATGCAACAGTAACTCAGAGGTAAACACAAAATGTATCAAAACTTACATGGTGATCAGATCCAAGGAGAATTCCCTAATGGGGTCTTGTTTACTTGTACAGTGAACTCGGGTAGAAATGTTATTTGTGTATTACTATTATTCGTAACTGTATTTCGAATTAATTGGATAAGTGTTGATTTTGTATACTACTATTTGAAGAAGATATATATAGCTAAGTAATTTCAACCAATTCACAATTTTATAAATAGTAAATTCTCATATAGGCCCTTTGCCAGCCAAACATCTATTGTCTACAGACATTACATCTATTATTGTCTCCCAAAATAAATATTTATTTATCTATTATTGATAGTTGTTGTGTTGTTTATTGTGTGTATTTTTATGAAATTACTAACATAGACATAATTTAAAGTGTTATTAACAATCTATGGACTTCGAATGTCTGAAAATAAATTATTTTTATTTATTTATGTATTGAGATTGGTAGTTAGGTAAAAATCTTATAATTGATTTATTATTGACCTCGTTCATGTTCTGCAGCTTTGTTTGTCGTTTAATTACCTTGGTCGATTGAAAAGTTCGCGGCTTGGCTTTTACGTACGTTGGCTTTAAAGTACTTTTATTTTTTTTCTTTAATTTTTCGATTTTCAATAGGTAATCTGTTTTAGATACAATTTTACGGCCAATGCAAACATATAGTGCGGTCCAAAAGTGTCCGGCCTAACAAAGAAAACAAGTAGATATATTTACAATTTTATTTTTATTTTTCGATATAGTCCCCCTCTATTTCAACGCACTTTGCAGATCTCGTGATAAGCATTTCTATCCCCTTATAAAAATATTCTGGAGTTTTGTCCTCGAAATGGGTAAAAACTGCTTGGGCCACTTTATCATCCGAAGAAAATCGTCTTCCCCTTAAGTCTGCCTTAAGTCTCGAGAACAAGTAGTAGTCGCTTGGGGCCAGGTCTGGGCTGTAAGGGGGGTGGCGAATTTCCTCGAAGCCACATTTAGCTACAGCAGCTTTGGCAATTGCAGCAGTGTGAACGGGAGCATTATCGTGGAGAAGCCGAACACCTCTACTAAGTTTTCCACTTCGTTTCTGCTTGATCGCCTCTCGCAACTGCTCAATAAGGGTGGCGTAATAGCTGCCATTTACCGTGGTATTCCTTTCTTTTATGTCAATCATTAGTATTCCGTGACAATCCCAGAATACCGTTGCCATAATCTTTTTGGTGGATTGCGTTACCTTGGCCTTTCTAGGTGGCTTTTCACCAAGACGACGCCACTCCATCGATTCCCTTTTAGACAGGGGATCATAGTACAAAACCATGGTTTCGTCTCCCGTAACAATCGACTCCAAATAACTTTTTCCGTAACGCCTATACGCGTCTAAAACTTCTTGAGAACACGCTTTTCTCTCAGTACGCTGCAAGCTCGAAAGAAGTTTGGGTACCCACCTAGCACTAACTTTATTCATGTGAAGATGATCATGTAGTATCCTAAGTACTGAAGTTTTGGAAAGTCCGGTTCTTGCCGCTATTTCTTTAGTCTTTAGTCTTCGATCACTCAGAACTTCCTCTTCCACTAATTTAATACATTGCTCGGTGAGTACTTCTATAGGCCGGCCGGAGCGAGGTTCGTCGTCAATGGATTCCCGCCCCAATCGAAACTGTTTACTCCATTCTTTTACCGTGGAAAATGATGGAGAAGAATCCCCGTACACGGCATCCAACCTTTTTTTTATATCGGTCGGGCTGACCCCTTCCTTAGTCAGGAATTTGATCACGGAACGATATTCCAATTTGATCATTTCGAAAGTTTTCCGGATTCGTATCGTTAAAACGCCGTAAAATCAAAACTACAACCAACAGAAACGCCAAAACCAGACTCGAAAAAGCAGACTAAATGACAATCGCGATGACATCTTTTTTATTTTTTTTTAAGCCGCCAAATTTTTCCAGCCAGAAAGTTTTGGACCGAACTGGTATGTACACCAGATTTTCAGTAATGGAGATATTGTGACAACGAGCTGTAAAAACGAATTAATACCAAAGGAGATCCATGAAGACATGCAATCAACTTTAGCGGAATCTGTCCCTTCTTATACCATTGTGAGAAATGGGTTGCAGAATTTAAACGTGGACGAGAGTATATCTAAGATGACACTCGCTCCGGCTGACCATTGACGTCTACGACTGAAAAAAAATTGGCAAAGTGTGTGATCTCATAATGGAAGACTAATGGATTGACTATCAGGAAAATTGCAGACACAATATGTATCTCATATAAACGATTTCGGTTTTTCTGAGGTTTGCACTAGGTTTCCACAGATTGCTCTCAGTAGAGCAAAATCGTATTAGACTCACAATTTCTCGTGACTGTTTGTAGATGTTTGAGGCTGATCTGCAAGATTTTTTTGACAGGTTTGAGACAACGGATGAAACCTGACTCTTAGAGTGGTGGTATAGGCACCCCTCTAAGAGTCAAAAAAACAAAACAAACAGTAGAAAAAATCAAGTGAACCGACTCTAAAGAAAGCGAATACTGTCAACTGGTGATAGTTTCAGTTTTTTGAGATGCTAAGGGTGCCATTATAGTGGACTACCTTCGGGAAGGCAAAACAATAAAATCAGTGAACTGTTGTACTTGTTTGCATCCTATAAGTGAAGAAATTAAAGAGTGACATCCAGGATTACTTAAATAGAAAGTGTCCTTTCATAAGACAACGCTCCCGTTCATACGTCTTTTGAGTCCATGGCTCAAATTTAAGATTGTGGTTTAGTTTTACTGGCACACCTGTCTTATTTTCCTGATTTGGCGCTTTGGAACTTAATCTGCTTGCGAACCTAAAAACACCTCGGTGGTCAGACTTTTTTATCGAATGAAGAAGTTAAAGCCACAGTAAACCTGTATTTTCAAAACCTTGACGAACATTTTTTTCCAAAGCTTCGGAGAGCAGGTGGAAGAAATGTATAGTTTAATGGAAATTGCTTTGAAAAATAACAAAAAAAAATCTAAATATTTTATTTTGTTTTCTTGTTTAGGTTGCGAAGCTTTCAATCCACTCACCTATTAAAAAACTCTTCCTACCTAATTAAAGCTGACCTATCGCAATTGTTTAAGGACGTTATCCCAGATGTCATTCTGGCTTTATGCCAGTTCCCATTGCTTTGGGGAATCTTGGTAAGCACGCTTCCATCTTCGGTATCATTGTCATTTACCATTAGGTGAGATTGTGGATTTAAAAAATGAAATGTCTTTGAGCTTAGACCCATATTACAAAAAATATCCCCCATATTACAAAAAGTAGCGTCACGAAAATTATGTACATACATTGGGCGGCTTAGGTCTCAAAACCTAGAAGAAATACAGCCCTAAAGCTAGTTCTTTGGACTTGCCAAAACCAGATACTAGTTATAGTCGTTTATCGAGACCTTCGAATTGGCTTTAAAAAGTAATATACCTACATTGTAATTGCGACATCAACGAATAGCCGTGGCTTTGACCATGCTCCAACAAAGCCCATGTTTTATCGTTTATAGGTCAGCTGTACAAAGAAATAATAAAACAGTTGAGATTTTTATGCAAAATTTTAAATTCTCGTTTTAAGGAATCTAAGCAATATGAAGTCAGAATAGATAAAGACCATTTGCCGAAGTCCCTCTACGAGTAAGTCACGGTGACTTGCAGTAACAGGTATAGCCAATTTATTTAGTTTTAGTCTTAAAGGCAGTGTTATCAAAAAGTTTGTTACAAATACAAAGCATTTTGTGACTCCAGTACTTATGCAACTTTAACCATGATTTTTCAGAAGATCAGTCTTTTTTAGGAAATCAGCTAATAATCTGCCCACCCATAAATGATCCAAGAACTAAGTAGGTACACAGGTTCTTAAATCATATGAGGGTTAGTGGTGGTAGAGAAAAAAAATTATTAGGTGCAATCAGGTGCATGGTGTTTTTAAACATTGTGAGGAATATTATAATGCAATGAGTTATTAATTATTATAAAAAAGATCATTCACACAATTTTTTTTACAGAGAAAAACCACACACGCTCATCAGACTCCAAACTAAGATTCCATGGACTATGGAAGCTGAGGACTAATAATGTTAATACATAAACACATTTTATTATATACACTAGGGTATGGCTCTAGAACAGCATCACCCCGTCTCTTCCCGATGGGTCTTAAGAGGTGACCATAAGTATCTAAAAACCGGAGGATGGGCAACAGCATCCATGCCGCATACCTGTACTACTGCATACTGCAAACGCCAACCCGCTGGCCAGGCGTTGACAATTACGGTCTTTTAGATGATATGATGATGTGTATTACTGTACTACTGCACACTGCAATCGCCAATCTGCTGACCAAGCGTTTACAATTACGGTCTTTTAGTTGATATGATGATGTGTATTACTGTACTACTGCACACTGCAATCGC
This sequence comes from Coleophora flavipennella, assembly GCA_947284805.1. Taxonomy (NCBI): domain Eukaryota; kingdom Metazoa; phylum Arthropoda; class Insecta; order Lepidoptera; family Coleophoridae; genus Coleophora; species Coleophora flavipennella. The sequence continues at coordinate 24,958,907 of OX369308.1, forward strand.
CAGTCCGCTGGCCAAGCGTTGACAATTACGGTCTTTTAATTGATGTGATGATGTATATTACTGTACTACTGCATTCGCCAGTCCGCTGGCCAAGCGTTGACAATTACGGTCTTTTAGTTGATGTGATGATGTATATTACTGTACTACTGCACACTGCAATCGCCAACCCGCTGGCCAAGCATTGACAATTACGGTCTTTTAGTTGATGTGATGATGTTTACTAATGTATGTCACAAAAACCAACATCAACCCGACGAGTCCTAATGGGCTAGAACATTATGTATTTTTCACTTTTGTACAAGTGCAATAGTTTTCGAGATATTGACACTTTGTCAAATTCTTGAAAATCTTCTTCTTGAAGTTAGATGATTAAAATTTGTAAACCGTAAAAATGAGGTTTTTATTATTTTATTTGTCCGCAATCCGTAGTCATTAAAAATGTTTGCTTCACTTCAATAGTTTTACTCTTCTGTAGTACTGAGAAAAAAAAGACATTTTTGGTAATATAATCTTGAGGTAAAGATTTTCAAACTAAAAACCATTACACTTTTATTAAAAATAAATATGAATACTCTGGTTAGTCAAGATCTAGCCTATCAGCGCTCGCCGGGGTAACGTTGGTTTTTGGGACACCCTGTATAGATACTAAACACCCAGACACAAAACAAACAAACCTTTTCGTCACACAAATGTTGGCCCTAGGTGGGGATCTAACCCACGACCCTCGACCCAGCAAGCAGAAGCTGACCACTGGACCACCGGGTCAGGCACTTATTCTATGTGAATACTGTAAATATCATATCAACCAACCGACAAAGCGCATGTCAAAAGATGTCGACGCAAAGAAAACATATTGTTTCTGTATGTTTGCTGCAAACCTATTCCTATTACAGTAGATTGAACTGCTGGAATTGCTGGATTATTTTTGGATGACTGACACTTTTAAAAGCGACTTTTAAAAGCGTCGGTGGCTCAACCGGTAACGACTCGGTCCTCCTAACCAGAGGTGCCGGGTTCAAATCCGGACGGTCAATGTACCAATGAATTTTTCGAAACTTACGTACATATACTCACCGATTGCTTTACCGGTGAAGGAAAACATCGTGAGGAAGCCCGCATAACAAACCTGCGAAGAAACTTGGAGGTTGTGTGTGAAGTCGACCAAACCGCACTGGGCCCGCGTAGTCGACTGAGGCCCGAACGCCCTAATCAGGGTAGGCTCGAGCCCCTCGGTGGGGACGTATATGAGCTGATATGAAAAAATTAGTAACACTAAATGGCTGAACGCTTCAAAAGTACTGATCAGAGTGTATCCTAAGCTCACCTTAAAGTTGATGTTGGTTGTTGGTTATGGGAAATTGTGCACGATGGATCCAACGCTTTAAAAATAACTACCGTACCTTCTATAGAACTAATTTTTAGGGTTCCGTAGTACAACAAGAAACCCTTATAGTTTCGACATGTCTGTCGGTCCGTCTGTCTGTCCGCGGCCTAGCTCCTAGACTATTAGAAGTTAAGAGCTGAAATTTGGCAAAGATATATATATATATAATAATAATAACGAGGAGAGAACTGTGAAAAAAAATTTGGGAAAAAACTTTTTAAGGGACTTTTTAAAGTAAAGTGGGGGGATGTTTTTTTTTCTCGTCAAACCCAGTCGTGTGGGGTATCGTTGGTTAGAGATTTAAAAAAGTTGTGAGTCTTCAAGACCATTTTATAATATAGGGTTCCGTTTTCTAAAAAATAGGCTTGAAGTTGCTAAATTTTGTTGGAGTCGACTGTCCCCATCCCCTAACAGCTAATCTGCAGTATTTGAAAATTTGAAAAAATTTATGAAAGCAGTCTATATGAATTTAAAAGGAAAACTATCATAGCTAATAAGGCTTTTCTAGTTGACAAGCAATGTCGATCAAAAAATTCCTAATTTCTGATGAATTGTTTATAATGTTGGCCTTCCAAGCTTTTTACACCGAGCGCAAAACGATACCTTGTCAAAAATAAAAATAGTTTTAGGCCAGTGCGAGTAGAACTCGCGTGGAGTGGGTTCTGTACCATTCCATGCTCTAAAGTTTAGAGTCTAAACTTTGTCTTTGACACTGCACAGAATACTGCGAAGAAATAGATCCAGTTGGTTTTTCTTGCCATGTCGGATCCTTTAGCCACAATTACGATGGCCAATGATCATGTTCAAGTCTGAACAGGGTAGTTAAGATCAATTAAGGACGATTCAGTTCCTGATTACACATTTCATAATTCACTATTTATTATTTCCCTATAGAAGTCCTTATTTTTTAATTTTTTTTGCAGAATGATTTACTTTCACTATTTTTAAATTCACAAGTATCACTGCCACCTGCACCTATGGAGTCTTCCTCAACATTAGAAAGGCGTATAGACCTTGCCTGGAGTATCACTTTGGTTGCGACATTAAGTCCTTATTGCCAAAAGTGGGTATCTTTTATTTTTTTAAACTTTTTGTTTTAAAAAATAAAAGATACCCACTTTTGGCGTTACCGTAAGGCGTTAGTTTCGTATTTAAGTAATGATTAATTAATTAATTTAATTAATTCGTATTTAATAAGAAATAAAGCAATATTGACATTGCATTTTTAATTTTTTTTCATAACTTAATAATAACAATTTTATCCCGATTTTATAACCAAATGTTAAAGCTCTATTTTCTCTATATCATATTAGTTAGTGAATTTTGGTAGTTAGCCGCGACATGATGTTTTCATTATATGAATTGAAATATTTATTTCTTTAAACTTATTCTCATAAGACACAGGGGATAGCAACTGATCATCTGTACATTGCGGGGGTAGCTCTTTTCTGCAAGATGAAAATTATTTCTATGTCACCTAAATTAGTAAGATGCCATAAGATATTGTACTATGGAATCAACTTAAAGATACTAGTTTCGTAGTACCTACATCCGTTAACTGTATTAATTTCTTTAAGGAATAATCTTATGCTGCTTACAGCTGAACTAAGCCTTCCCGGTAAAGTTTCAATTGAAGTGAAACATCCAGAGTTATATATAACCAAGAAACACCGTAGTATTTACAAATTCTAATTTTTACTACTTCATATTACACTAGTACACTAATGAAGTTAAAATTAAATAAAGTTAATTAGTAATACGTGACCGCCGGTGATGTAAAGTGCAACACCAGATAAACCCTGGTGCACAGTAATCGTGCCACACGACGATATGAGAAAGATATAGTATCTTTTCAGGCTGAAGGGAACGGTACAGTAATTCCCCAACGCAATGGAGAACTGGCTATCTGATCTTCAAGCTGGAACACATCAATGTTGTTAACACTGGTGTTTGGCGGCAAGACTTATATAAGATGGTGGTAGCTAGCCAGGAAGGCTTATAAAATGCCCTACCACCAACCAAAATCATATGATCATAGAATACTACTTAGAAAATGTGAATGTTACTGTATCAGGGGAAATGCATTGGATTTGATAGAAAGTTACTTGACAAATCGCATGCAAAGTGTTAGGCTGAACAGAATGAATAAATGTAATGACAATACTGCGTATAAATCATCCTTTCTGCATAATAAACACGGTGTTCCTCAAGGGAGCGTACTGGGACCATTACTGTTTATATTCCAAACAATATAGATTTATTATCATCTGGTACAATTACAGGTTAACCATCAGCATACAAGATCATTTTGTGGGGTACTTCCTTTGGCAGGTTAATGTATATTAAATCTATATAGATGATAATAAATCTATATTGTTTGGAAATGAAATTAATCTTACAATTGACATTATTAATACTAAGCTAAGCAGAAATAATTTAAGACCTAATTTTGCAATGACAAACTTAATAAAATTCTGGAATTATAAGACGCAAAAATCTAACTCAGAATTGCGGTGCCAAAACCAACCAATCCAGCAAGTGAATGAAACAAAATTCTTGGGTATAACATAAGACGAGCACTGGTCTTGGAAAGAACACATGAAACTTACCTGTGCTAAGCTTGATCGTTTTGTCTTTGCTCTAGGACTTTTGAGAAACGTAGCAAGACAGGATACACTGCATTAGTAGCTTATCACGGCTATGTGACATCAGTTTTACGCTACGGAGTACATATACTACTATGGGGCAATTTTGTAGACATTGAACGAGTTTTTCTTGCTCAAAAAAAAATATTAGAGCTTTTTGTGCAGCCGGACCTATAAACATAATATGTAAACTATTATTTCGAAGACTTGGACCTTAACTTTTACAAGACTAAGCATTTTAGAGGTAGTTTCATTTGTACGGAAAAATGCAAACCTATTTCAAAATCCTGTACAGAACCCAAGATTAAGAGAAAGAAACCCGACGGAGTTGCTAATGCCATTCTGTAGAACTTCTCTTCACAAGAAACAACGCTTCATGATGAATATTATTTTATGCAATAAAATACCAAAGAAAATCCGTCAATTACAAAATAGACAATTTAAAACAGAATTACTCGTAGGTATCTAAATGGTTAAAATAAAAATGTTACTATAGTCTAAACGAATAATTAGTAGATTATTCATATTGAAATAAAGGTATATATTGTTTATTAGAATATTGTAACCGAAGACGAAATGAAATTAATAATGATGACGTGATTTTATTCAATATGATGATATTTTACATATTTTTTTAATTTTTGTTAATAATTTTTTTTTACGTATTTGCATGCCTATTTAGGCTAAATGTGAGATAATTAAGCTAAAAATGTTAGACAGGGTTTACCACGTTTAAGGCAAATAAATTATCTTTTTGGTACCATAAATGAACTTAGTGAATTGTGGTGAGACTGAAATCGTGATATTTTAATAGTAGTGAATGTAATTATTAATTGTCAAACAGTCGAGTAGAAAATATAAAAGGTAGAAAATTACGGAACATGCTTCATAGGTATTTGATCCGCTGAATACAATAGAAATGTCAGTTCAATTTTGTGACGTTTGTAGTTAGTGAGTTTTGGCATTAAGCCGACGATGCACACTCATAAGAATTTCTATTTATTTCCTAAAAACAGTGACAGGCATAATTTTAATTTAAGGAATGTGAGTAAAATGGATATAGATTATTCGAGACTAAGTAAGGTTAAATAGTAGTTTATGAAACTGTTTAATAATGAGGGGTATTAAAACACGAGTATGAGTTTAAAAACCGAGCCTTGGCGAGGTTTTTAATAGTGTCATACTCGTGTTTTAATACCTAGTTATGCGCAGATTCATACACCATTTTATCTAATCTCATACATTGGGATTAAATCAATTGAACAACAAAGATCAAAGTTAAAAGAGTAAGAAAAAAAATCGCACGAAATTCAGTACCTACAACAAAACGTGTCATAACACCAAATCTCAGCACATCACCGCGCTTGCGATGAAGTGGACGCTGTCACAGACAGGTAAAAACAATGCTTTCACTGATCTCAGAAATTTTCAAGCAAGAATGAAAATTATCCACGAAATTCAGTAACTACAACAAAACGTATTCAATGAATGGCGCCAAAACCTAGCACATCACCGCGCATGCATTAAAGCGGGCGCTGTCTGTCACAGACAAGTAAAAATTGGAATGAAAACTTTTTGTAATGCTGTAAAAAATGGCGCGAACTTCATGTGCGTTCCAATAATAAAAAAATATATGGAACTTCGTTGGTGATATTAACTTTTTGGATTAACTTGTATCGTAATGGAAAACAAAATATTTTATTAGAGAAATAATTTTATAAAGTGTTTTTAGGTTCCGTACAAGAAACAAAACGGAACCTTATAGGATCACTCGTGCGTCTGTCAGTCCGTCCGTCTGTTCAAGCCCATTTGCTCCGAATCTACTGGACCAAATAAGGTGAAATTTGGTAGGATAGTGTAATCCTATGACCCAAACACATGTGTGCAAAGTAAATACATATTGTTTACAAATAAGGGTTATTTTTGGGGGACAAATAAGGAAATTTACAAAAAAAAATTGAAAACCTTATTGTGTCATATATCAAATGAAAGGGCTCGTTATCAGGATCTTAAATATATTTTTGTTAAAATTGTACAATAAATAGTTTTGATTTTATTCATGAAAGAAGACGAAATTTGACCATTCCCCCCCTCTGTTCTCCGAAACTACTGAGCCTAAAATTTTGAAAAAAATACAAAATATACTTTATGGCTTGTGGATTACAGTAAAATCTTTAATAATTCTATCAATTGAATTCTATCAAGTGGTAAACTCAATGTAATACGTTCACCTTCGGAATAAAGTTCTAGTCATAATAGAAAATAGTCTATCGGTGTTCTATACAGGATTTATTTCGGAAAGTGTGTCCTGGAGCTTCACGACCTCATTCCCCCTTTTCATTTCATCATCAAACGACCAGGTGCAGAGGGCGATTCCACCACTTTGTCGTTGATGTTCCACCTTTACGTACAAAGCGTTTTGCTTATTCGTTCATTATACGAACGGGCAAGGAGTGGAATTCCCTGCCGAGGTCTGTATTCCCCGATTCGTATAATTTAGGAATCTTCAAAACGAGAGTGAATAGGCACTTTTGAGCTTGCGTGTAACATCCTCGGCTTCATCGGTACTTACCATCAGATGAGGTGCAGCCAAACGCACCATATTTTTTATTTGAAAAAAAGAAGTTCACTAAAACACCACTAGATTGCGCTAGTAGTAGTTAACTGTATGAAGAACTTCTCTCACTTGTGGGACGGATCGGCTCATTACCAGCTATATGCCTTGGATTCTATTGACCGACGCGCTAGGAGACTCATTGGCGACGAGGAACTTGTATCAAACAGGCTCCAAAGCCTGAGCATCTCCACAAAGTCACCTGTCTATCGGTGTTCTACAGGATTCATTTTGGAGAGTGTGTCTTGGAGCTTCACGACCTCATTACTTCTCTCCATTTCATCATTGGACGACCAGGTGCGGAGGGCGGTTCCACCCCTTTGTCGTCAATGTTCCTTGTTCGAGAGTCATTACGAATCGTCTCGCACGCAGGTTTGACGACTTCCAGCCCCCCGAACAAGCTAGTTTCCGAAAAGGCTTTAGTACTGGGCAGATTATACAGAAGACCGAAGAGTACAATCAGCTACTATGCTTGGCGTTTGTGGACTATGAGAAAGCCTTTGATTCAGTCGAAACCTGGGCTGTGCTACAATCTCTTCAGCGGTGCCAAATTGACCATCGATACATCGAGGTGTTGAAGTGTCTGTATGAAAACGCTACCATGTCGGTTCGCCTCCAGGATCAGAACTCGAAAACTATCCAGTTGCAGCGAGGGGTGAGACAGGGAGACGTTATATCTCCGAAACTGTTTACCGCCGCCCTGCAAGATGTTTTTAAGCTTCTGGACGTAACCGACATAGCTCACAGAATCGCTAAACTGAAGTGGCAGTGGGCAGGGCACATAGCTCGTAGAACAGATGGTCGATGGGTCAGTAAAGTTCTTGAGTGGCGACCGCGCATCGGAAACCGTAACATAGGCAGGCCTATCACGCGGTGGACCGACGACCTGGTGAAGATCGCGGGAAGCCGATGGATGCGGGCAGCGCAGGACCGGTCGTCGTGGAAATCCTTGGGGGAGGCCTTTGTCCAGCAGTGGACGATTTTCGGTTGATATGATGATGATGATGATGTTCCACCTTTACACACGAAGCGTTGTGCTTCTTTGTTCATCATGCGAACGGGCAAGGGGTGGAATTCCCTTCCGGCGTCTGTATTCCCCGATTCGTAAAATTTAAGAAACTTCAAGATGACACTGAATAGGCACTTTTTGAGCTTGCATGTTACATCCTCGGCTGCATCGGCACTTACCATCAGGTGAGGTGCAGCCAAACACACTCAAATTCTTAATAATAATAAAAAATTACTCGCATCTTACTGTGAGGATTTCAAATGTGATATTTTGTATTTGACTTTGGCATTGTACGGAACCTCTCCACGCGAGTTCAACTCGCACTTGGCCAGTTTTTTTTTTATTTCGGTATTGTGTTTATAAAGTATGCCAATATAAATTCGTTTTGAAGTTTATAATTCGAACTTTATGATATGAGAGTAGATAAAAGTAATTAGGTACAAGATTCTTCCAGAATTTGTAACTAGTTTGGTAGCGCATAATTTATACAAGATGTCAAAAAACGCCTCTGCTCTAGAGGATATTTACCATACTAAGAAGGCAAGTTAAATAAAATTTGTAATTATACACTCGCATTATGTAAATGACAAGTATATAAGGTGTAACAAAATTAGCTGAAACTATTTTAACTGTTGCTTCTACCCATGAAACTGAACAACTTTCCCCATGGAACTCATAGTCAAATCGAGAAAAAAAATTGGCCCTCCCATACTCACTCTATCAGCTGATCAGCCAACTTAGTATGGAAAGTTCAAAACTTTTTTTGAGATTTGACTATGGGTTTCATGGGGAAAGTTGTTCAGTTTCATGGGTAGAAGCACCAGTTAAAATAGTTTCAGCAAATTTTGTTAGACCTTATTATATAAGGTGTACTGATCCTCCAGAAAATATCATACTGAAACTGTAATATGAATCTTATTATTTGTAATAGATATTACGGTTCTTTTTAGTATCAAAATGTGTGTGTAAACAATAAATAAATACAAAAATAAATATTTTGAAATTTGGAATTATTTTATTATGTTTTACATTTCACTCTCAGTTCTGAAAACCAAGACATAACCACTCATTGCTTTTTTGACAACAAAATTATCTTAGATGGGTTTACGTGGTTACAAAATAATAACTACATTTTTAAGATTCGTTAATTATGGTCTTGTTATTTTTCTGCGCACTGTGAATTAAAAAACAAAACTGCACAGGTATTCCAAAATGAAACTGGTAATTAACTAATGAGCCCAACTGTGTAGTTGCCTAGATATTAAGTTACACTGCGCGCCGTAGCTCCAGAAGTCGAGACTACCGGGCGACTCTCCCGGCAGAACTCTTTCTGGAAGTTGGACCAAAGGAAAGTTAGTCTGTACGTTCTGTGCTTCCTAAACATAAAGATAGGTATTCATATCGTTGTAAGCAAAGTCGTCAGATTTTGTTACAAATATTCACATAAAACTTGCGAATATAGGAAGTCTTATAAAACTGTGTAGCGTACAACATAATATCTTTTGAGCATGTCTACCTCGAGTATTTGTTTCTAAAAAGTTGCATAATATATGATTTGAGATAGCTTTACATTTTCAATCTATGTTTATTTAAAAAGCAAAGTCATGTAATCTGAAATGTTATGCCATTTGTAAAATTACAAATAGAAATAGGTACCTGCTTTCATTTTTTTTTTTGGCTTCAAGCAGCTTCAAAAAAATCTGGCTCATTTCCACAAGACTCTTTTGTTTGATGGTCATCTCGGGTCTCGAAACATCATTATTTATTCTTTTACTTTTAAAAATATCTTGTTAGCAAAATTACATTTAAGTGAAATAATTGTACAGCCACGCTGTGCATACTTTCTTGCGAAACCTTAACCATCTGGCGTAGTTGAGCTTACATAAATAAATAATAAACATAACGGTATGTCCGACTTAATCTTAAATTTACAATTAATAATTTGGATTGTATGGGAGGTTTGTTGAAGTGTAATGGACTATTCATCGTAAAATAGCAAGGGCCGCTACCTCCTGTCCGGGAGGTCCTGGTTCGATCCTGCCACGTACCAATGTGTTTTCGAATTTCGATTGCATATGTACGTTTATCCGACGCCCTCATACATTGAAGGAAAACAACGTGAGGAAACCTGCTTACGCCTGAGAAGAAACCCGAAGGTTGTGTGTAAAATCGACCAACCCGCGCTGGGCCTGCGTGGTCGACTAAGACCCGCTCACCCTAATCCAAGTTAGGCTCGAGTGTCACTGTATAGTATGTAGAGTGTATAATCCGCAGTCACGTGTAGGGCATTTAGATTAACACCTACGGACGTGTCTAACGCAACTTTCATACACATCTGTAATCAGATGTGCAGGTTTCCTCAGGATGTTTTCCTTCATCGTTAAAGCAATCGGTAAGTATAATTATGAACGTAAGTTTAGAAAATCTCATTGGTACATTGGCCGTCCGGATTTGAACCTGGGCATCTGGTTAGGAGGACCGAGTCGTTACCGGTTGAGCCACCGACGCTCTTTTAGGCAAACAATCGCGGATGAAATCGCGTAACATACATTCAAAAAACATACAGTTGAATCGATATCTTCCCTTTTTTTTAAGTCGGATGAAAACATGCATTTTGTTTTGTTAAAATAATCTTTGTATTTATTTAATTTACGGGTCGTAAACTTCTGAAAGCAGGTAGAACAACGGTACTCAAAGCCCTTCAGAAGTTATTTGATTCCGTTATACTCGAGGGACAAGGCATGGCACAGAAGTGTGGTCGTGCTTTTCTTCAAACCCGTCCCAAACCCAAAACAGACCCATCTCACTTCTGAGCCATGTCTACAAGCTGTTTTCGAGAGTCATTACGAATCGTCTCGCATGCAGGTTTGAAGACTTCTAGACTCCCGAACAAGCCGGTTTTTAAAAACACCGTGTCTTTAGCAAGGTGTCTTCGCACCCACTCCTCTGAAGGGGCTCTACACTCGAAGTTGCTGCCGAATATGTGTACCTATAGGATAAACAGTCCAGTTAAGTAGGTCCAACTTCGAGTAAGAGATCAATCGTTGAATCCAACTCGGCTAGGCAGCGTTCGGGAAGCTTCGCAATATCTTCACGTCCCAAATACCGCAGTGTCTTAAGACCAAGGTCTTAGACCAGTGTGTGTTGCCTGTGATGAATTAAGGAACTGAGACATAGTCGCTTACTATGGGCCTCATAAGAAGCCTAGGTCATCCGAAGGGCAATGGAGCGTGCTATGCTCGGAGTTTCTCCGCTTGATCGAATCAGAAACGAAGAGATGTAGAATTCAGATTTTTTTTTAATTGTAGAATTGTAGATGTAGAACCAAAGTAACTAACATAGCTCTCAGAATTTCTAATCTAAAGTGGCAGTGAGCGGGGCACATAGCTCGTAGAACAGATAGCTATTGGGGTAGTAAAGTTCTCGCGTGACTACCGCACACCGGAAAAAATAGCGTAGACAGGCCTTCCACTAGGTGGACTGATGACCTGGTGAAGGTCGCGAGAAGCCGCTGGATGCGGGCAGCGTAGAACCGGTCGTCGTGGAAATCCTTGAGGGAGGCCTATGTCCAGACGTCCTTCGGCTGATATAAATGGGTCGTGATCACACTTTTACTAGTATCATTTTCAGATTTTTATGAATTCTTTGAACTTTTTACGCGACATGGTTTACATTCCTACTTGATCACTATATCGTGCAGAAGTTTTTAGTCAAGTATCATGTTGTACAGAGAAGTCTATTTTTCGAGCTTTTCAACGACATTTTTAGGTTTGATAAAATTTTTGTTGGTTGGTATGTTAATTGTTTCAAATTTTTGAAATATTCAAGTTCTCTTAATGTAATAACAATAAAACCTAATTTTCAGAGGTCACATGCGCGCCGTATGACGTCTTCGGTGGGTAATAGAAAGGTTCTAGAATATATTTTTGTATTATCATCAGATGGATTTTATAATAGGCGGTATAATTATTATTTTTCTATTTGTAAATAAAAGACGTACAAATCTCAGGAATGCACATGTTTTTTATGAAGCATTTTTTTTCTAGAATGCCCGCTGAACAAAGACGTCAGAAGTTCATCAAATTAACGTCAAAATAATCTTTTGTATCACTCAACATGTCCGAGTTGGTACGTAAAGTTAAAATGTGGTATTTGGCACAGAGTTTGCAAACATCGAGGAATTCGTTGATCGGATGCGCGGCCGCGGCCGGCCGTCGCATGGACGCATCATTGGCAGCCCCGTCAAGTGCGCCCGCGCCGCTTGCGACACGCTGGGGTCGAAGGGAGATATATCGGGAGGCTGCGCGCCCGGGGTCGGACCGCACACCGCAGTCGCAGACGAACGATCAACCGCTCCACACTACTCTCCAATCCCAGTTAGGTGCGTCGAGCGTTTCTCTAGTGCATGGTACAAGTTCAAGTGCAGTGCCCGAATAATTACAACTAGTGCTTGCTTTTTAGACTACCCCTTTCACCATGTGGGATGACGTGATAGAGGAGGACAACCCCGCCCCTGACGTGCCGCCGGAAGAGGCGCCGCCGGCGGAGGCCGCTGCCGAGTCCGCTCCCGCGGAAGCCGAGCCTCCACCACCGGAATCACTCGTCAAAGGCACTGAACCCCAAAAACTAATATTCAGACACTGGGTCAGGTAACTAACATTTATCGATAGTGACATTTGTCGATAGTCTATAATATCTTCTCAGCTAGGTAGGCCTTTAACTCGTTACTTTATAATATGTACGTTTACATTTATATAGGGTCTTAACAAAAGTATGCACTTATTTTTAGCTACAGCTTGTACTCATGAAACTGAACAACTTTCCCTAAGAAACCCATGTACAATTACCAAAATAAATTTTTGGACTTCCATACAAGTTTGCCCGCCAGCTGATCGATTTGTAAGGACGTCCAAATTTTTTTTTTGCGAATTGACTACGGAATTCTTGGGGAAAGTTGTTCAGTTTAATGGCGACAAGCTCCAGTTAAAAATAAGTACATAGCTTAGTTAAGACCCTATGTAATAATAGATGTTAAAAAAAATCTATGGCTGATCTGTGTTTATTAAACGTTTACGTACACAATTAATTGTTTATCCGATTGACAGTCCAATTTAATGCCAAAGAGCTCGTCTAATAGAGACAACTCCAAGCTGAGTTCATGCCAGCTGACTGACTTACCGGTTAATAAAGACAGCGCGAGCGCTGTCATCAATTACAATCGGATTAATGTTACGCTTTCGCTCGGCAGGCCGAAGTTCCTCCAATACACGTACCTGTACGATTACCAGCACAACTACTACGATGACGTGATCAACTACCTGGACAGAAGGAACAGGGGGTTGGCGGTGGAGAAGCCGCGCGCGCAGACGTGGGCGGAGCGCGCGCTGCGCACCTACCTGTCCAAATACTCGAGCAGCAGCAGCCGGCACGGCAGCCGGGACGGCGCCCTGCTGCGCGCGGTCTCCACCGGCGCGCGTTTCCACCGCTACCACAGCAAGTCCCTGATCTCGAGGAAGTATTCCACGCTTGGGTTTAACACCGTGTCAATCTAGCTTCGCTCTAACACTATCGCTTGACCTCGCTATAGCGGACCTGCCCCAGCTCCCGCGTGACCTAGTGTGCGTGTTACAGGATTACGTTGGCATAACGCCTCCAGCTTCCAGCCCGGGGAGTAGCACGCTGAACAAGCACGACCGGAAGCATTCCTATTTTAATGTCTTTTAATTGGGTAAGCCAATAAACTTTTAAGTTTAAACAACACCATGGTTTTATTTTACTTCGCTTGCGTTATCTCTCACACCTCTTCAAATATTTCCCAAAGTAACATTTTATTAATTATTTATTGCTTTTAATGGCATGAATTTATAGAACATGCTTAGCGAGATAATAATTATTGCGAGGCGATATTACACCCCTGTCAGAATAGCTGTTCATTCAAAATCTACATACATCTACGTATAGGTACTTACTGAAAGACTGGAATATAGAGATACTAATAAAAATTTTTGGTAATCCAGAAAAATCTAGATCCTAAATGTTAATCTAGCGCGAAGTAAACTGGGTACTTCTTTAATACTTTTGTACCTCATTGTAAATTTCATTAACAATGTGACACTTCACAAACATTTAAGTGAACATCCTATAGTTAGATAAAGCCTTGGACAAAAGCATTCACCTATGTACATGACCACTTTGGAAACTTTTTGTGTACTTATCCGATATAAGGTAACTACTTAAGGGGATCCCCTACCCAACTAGCACCGCCATAACTGTAACAATGAATACATTGAATATATACATCAACAGTAGGTATGTATCTACTCGGCAAGTAATTATTTTCTACCTGATGGATGGTGTCGCTGGTTAGCTGGGGGTAGCCAGAACTTTTTTCAAAGAAACTGAAGAAAAAGTAAAAGTCGAAAGTCAAAAAAACATTTGGAACTTTATACAAATGAGTCAATAACATAATATGGGAGATAATTTCATCAGTTGCGGATCACAATCATTTAATTTCAATCCACCAAATACTATCATTAAAGGTAATATGATAGCAATGAAATAATTTACAACATTATTATTAATTATAATCTTAATATCTGACCCGTTGGGTTCGATCCCCACCCAGGGCATATATTAGTAGGCCATATGACAGTACCTACTTGGACAGTAGGTAGTGGTTCTCTTCCACGAGGCTCTCTCCTTGCAGAGTACCAGGACAAGCGTCTTGGCGGCAAGACCTACCGCAACTGGTCCTTGCCTTCGCCTTATGGTGCTGGCAGGAATATCGGCCCTCACTATATGACGTAGCTGACCGTGAGTGGGGACGCTATATCGTAAACCTGGTAGTTTAGCGTATCTGGTAGATATACGAGAGGGCACGTCCCTAACATTATAATTATTATAGAAAAGTAAACCTTAAGCTACACCGCTCACTTAAAACGACGTGAAGTGGCAGGAGCATCTCCAGCAAAAGCACAGTTCGGCTGGAGTGCAGTGCGACGGAGAGAGAAAGCGTCGGACTATCGAGGCATTGTCGAGGAGGACTGGTATTTGTATTGCTACAATTGTAGGTAATTATTATTAAAATATTATCAAAGATGAGCAATCTTTGAATTTTTTTTAACCAATCCTGGATGTGACGTGATGTCGAAAATATAGGTTTTCATTTCCATTTTGAGAAAAAAGCTCTACCTGCGTTTCTAGGAGTGTAAATCTTAACATTTTCCATCGGACTTGCATATTCAAAAAGATCAGCGTTGGTCTGTATGTAACCTTTAAACTTCCCAGGTATTGACCAAAGGATTACATCTGGAAAGAAAGTTTACGGGTTGGTTCTTGTTTTCTAGCACTGTATAAATCTTATTTTGATTATTATTTATTACTGTAATCATTGTTTACAAAACATGCTTAACTTTTTTAACTATTACGATATCGATATTAAATTGAGAAAACAATTCAACTCTTCAAAATCGTTCAACATTTCGTCAAACAAGATAGTTATATGTAAAATACACGACACATCACGAGCAGCTCAAAATTTCAATGTCACAATTATCTAAAATAACTTATCTTTGACAGACCGGTTGAATGTATTCATTTGGACGGGGGCCAAAACGTAAAGCTACCTCGCAGGTAAGCAGGCAGGCGGCCAAACTAAAGATAATTAAATGTTACTACAATAAATAAATTGTTTAGCCACGCTGTGCATACTTTTCGCGAAGCCTTAACAAGTAACTATTTAGTAATATGTGCCTTAACCACCTAGCCGAGTCAGATATCAGAGTTAATAGAAAAATTACAGATATCTTGGGCAAATATTACTAAATAGTTACTTACTTGGGTTCGTATGGAAGGAGCCTAGTTCAGATTTTTCCTGGAATAATGAACAACCCAGTGCAGTAGGCCTCATTAAGTCCTAGTTATTCAGAAAGATTCAATAAAATCGTTACAGCCAATTTTGAGAAAAGAATTTAAATTTAGAATATAATTATGTGCTATGCAGGATTTACTAACAGTTAATAAAAAAATCTATATATAAAGGAAACCGTAACTGACTGACTGACTGATCAACGCACAGCTCGAAACACTGGACGAATTGAGCTAAAATTTGACATACATATAGCTATTATAACTTATGCATCCGCTAATAAAAGGTTTTTGAAAATTCAACCCTAAAAAGGTGTAACGGGGGTTCAAAATTTGTATGGAGAATCATATAAATTATCTCCTCACGCTTCAACACCTCAACCAATCTTGACGAAATTTGGCATGCACATAGCCTGTATCATAGAAAAGGACACATGCTACTTTTTGAACTAAAAAAAATAGATTTTTTGTAGATTAAGATCGCAACGGAGCAAAGGGTTGTTATGATTTTTGTGTACAGGTTGAGGGGGCGGGAAATGAAATAGACTACTAATCAGCATAGCCTGATGTTGTTCCCGAGGGATCTGGGAAAAATCACATCTCTATGATCGCGCACGTGTCAACGGAGCAAAGCAATGTCATGGATTTTGCACAGACATGTTCGAAGAGGTGGGAAGTGATATCATAGACTACTAATTATCATAACCCGACATAGTTCACAGGAGATCTGGGCAAAAGTCATTTTCATGCTAGAAATAGTTGAGGGGATAAGAAGAGACATAGGTAGTTCCCGAGGGATCTTAATAAAACTAATATTCACAATTCGAAAATTATAACCTGGGAGACAAATACGGGGTTTCCGAAAGAATCGAAATAAGCTATTGTTTTTTCTTCAATTAGATTCAGATTCAGATCCAAATATTATAATTAGGCGTGTCCAATATCACATAGAGTACTTTATGTGCCGTCACATTTTCAATCCCGGATAATCAAAAGGTTTCGTCAGAAAAGGAAGAAGATAGTATATCTGGAATGGCTCAATGTATTAAGACAAAAATTTCACTGTTAGGTAATATATTCAATATTATTATTATTATGTCAGCTCATATACGTCCCCACCGATGGGCTCGAGCCTACCCTGAATCAGGGCGATTAGGCCTTAGTCGACCACGCGGGCCCAGTGCGGGTTGATCGACTTCACACACAACCTTTGAGTTTCTTCGCAGGCGTGTGCAGGTTTCCTCACGATGTTTTCTTTCACCGTTAAAGCAATCGGTAATTATATGTACGTAAGTTTTTGAAAAACTCATTGCTACATTGGCCGTCCAGATTTGAACCCGGTACCTCTGGTTAGATGGACCGAGTCGTTACTGGTTGAGCCACCGACGCTATTCGACGATATTCAATATATTAACACCTGATTATCATTACGAAAATATGATTTTGATCCCAAAAAATCAGGGTGTTTCCGAACAAAAATAACCCAGTTTTCCTTCAATCAGGCATGTCTAATATCGAAGGTATCTTGGGAAGTCGATGCGTATTGGGCATTCTAAAACCGCGGGCAAAAGCTAGTCATATATAAAATTACACACAAGAAACGTGTTTTTTTAAAAGGTAAAGGAGTAAAGGTAGGTACCTTCGCTCAAAACGCGAAAAACTAAAAATTTAGGAGACTATCCATAAATTTTTAGTTTTTCGCGATTTCTGACATTTCTAGTACGCAAACCACTTTTGATCCTTATAAGAAACAGAATCGGTTGGTATCAAAAAAGTTTTTGTGTAAAATGACCATTTTTTTGATGACTGTACATTTTTTCCAAAATCTGAGAATGCAGTTCAGAATATCTTGAAAATTTATGGATAGTCTCGTAAAAACGTTTTCCTGTAATAAAAACGATAAACGTACCTGCCCTTACTGTCCGTCTCAAAAATTCAACCTGTATAGTATAACAATAACATTATGTAAAAGCGTAAAATTTGGTATGATTATATAAAGTAAAAAAATACGAGTCTGCTATAGACCACAGGACTGAAGTAAAACTTCTTTAGCTCCATCTCTATGTATGTATACGGATGATTCAGGAGTCGTGAGCAGGATCAACCCTACTCTCACTCACTCACTCACATCAGCTCATAAACGTCCCCACCGAGGGGCTCGAGCCTACCCTGAATTAGGGCGATCGGGCCTAAGTCGACCACCATCAACCCTATATATACAGTTAATATTACTGAATCGTTTAACATCGTAATTTAGTTAAACCACTACATCTTTCTATTTATTTTTTACTTTTTGTTAAATAAGAGTTTAAGTCTCTAATCTTGGTCACCCTCTAATGAGTAATTGATAAAAAAAACTTGAGACACCCTTTTGACAATAAACATTGTTTTTTGTTGCAATTCATTTGTATTTTTTAACTTTTTTTATTTTAATGGAAATATGATAAAATAAGGAAGTTTTTATCGTATTTTGCAAGTCAACTATATTTTAGTTTTTTTTTTGGAAAATCACAAAACATGTAAACAAATGCGTTTAACATACAAAATTGAAAAACTAAATGAGCTTTAACTCGAAAACCGTTGATTTCCGACCCCCAGTTAATACGACTTTTTTTGTTCTAAATTAGATGTAGTTTGTCCCCTTAAAAGGATTTGCAATACTTACCAGTCACCCTGTATATTATTTTTCTACAAATAGGTATTTAAATTTTCTGAAGACGAAAACTAATACTACTGAAAAAAATATGTATGGTAAAGACAAGGCCGTATGGCCAGTGAACCTTAGCCTGCCCTGAAAAGGCCAAACAAACAAACAAAAACAAAGCTCTAATAAGTCCCGACTCATAAAGACGTAGTTTGTTACATTCCCTTTGAAATGCCGCGTATTCAATACAAAGCTGTAATTTCTTTCTACGTATGGGAGTTCCGACTCTTAAAAACGTAGTTTATTATATTTTCTTTGAAATGGTGCTTATTATATTACTAGAGGGAAAAATAGACAAGGAATAAGGAACGCTGCATATGACGCTACGACGCTGGCAATTAGTATGAGATACGCACTTACCTTCGTGATTAATTATAAGTTGATTGGGTCTCACTAGGTTTAAAATCTTACCTTGAACACAGTATATACAGAGTGTCCAAAAAATGAAGGATAATCCTGTAACTGCGGATAAGTAAGCCTATTACATGCTAAAATTTAAGTTATGTAAAAATCTCACCATTTTCGAGATATATTTACATTTCTTTATTCTAATTTTGTGTGAAAACCGCATTT
Source organism: Coleophora flavipennella (assembly GCA_947284805.1). Taxonomy (NCBI): domain Eukaryota; kingdom Metazoa; phylum Arthropoda; class Insecta; order Lepidoptera; family Coleophoridae; genus Coleophora; species Coleophora flavipennella. The sequence continues at coordinate 24,977,702 of OX369308.1, forward strand.
GTTTAAATGCTTTGTGATTTTCCAGAAAAAAGTTAATATACACTTGTGTGCCCAATAGGGTAAAAACTTCCTTGATTTATCAACTTTTCAACAAAGTAAAATAGTTACAAAAATACAAATTAGTTCCAACAAAATCTAATGATTGTTGGCAAAAGGGTGCCTCAAATCCCATACATGCGCGCCCAACGACCGACTTGATGTGGTGTTTCATGGCCAGGTTAGAGTTGTGGTCACTCCGATGTATTTCCCCTTGGAGCTCCACTTGATATCCAGTCCATAAAGGCGCAGGCCTGGCAAGTCACGAAATGGCAACATTCGTTTACACAAACAAACAAACAAACGTACAACCTCTCACCCTCAATGCATACCCCTTCTCCGTTCAGTCGTGGTTAATAAGTAACTTACTGAACATATTAGAATAGTTTTTTTTGTCTATTTTTCTGTATGTTTGTTGGAACGCACATCAAGCAAAAATTTTTAAACGGATTGTGACGAAACTTTGTATTGTGGCAGCGTATAGGTATCCCATACCTACACATAGGGTTGCCAAGCGTCCTGTTTTCCCAGGACGTGTCCTGCTTTTGGGGTGTCTTAGATAATTTTTAAGTAGTGTCCTGGGTTTTGGGTGAATTTTCTTATTTGAGAATCGAGTATATTATCTATACCCAGTAGAGGTACGATACACATTGAAAAGCATCAAAAAAAGGCCAAACACAAGATTACAATCTAAGGCAAGGATTTCTAAAGCCTAAGACACTTTCTCTAAGAAATTTTCGGTAAATAAAAAAACAGAAGGTACTGCAGCTTAATTTTTGCTTTTAATTGAGTTTCATTGATCCTTTATTCATTGCATTGCGGACCTGAGTGCCCTCCTGAGACCCAATTGGCGTGAGGAGGCGCAGAATAGGGACGAGTGGCGACTTTTGGTGTCGGAGGCTAAGATCCTCTCTGGGTCGCTGAGCCAGTGAAAGAAGAAGATTTATTAATTGCGTAATTGCTATTAACTCTTGTTCTTATATTGCGTCCTGTTTTTTAAACAGAAAAGTTCTGGTATTACGAATTTGGGGATGGCAACCCTACCTACACATAACATAATATATATAAAAAATCTAAGTAAAAAAGAAGTCGAGACAGTACAATTTAGGAATCGGTACAACATCATAGGGCCCGGACGATACATACCTCAGTAGGTATTTCACAATAAATTTTAAAGTAACTCTATTTTATATTCACACAGAAAACGGTTGCAAAACAAAATTAAATTATGAAACGGCAATAAATGTTTCTCTTCTAAAATAAAAGCGGATGCCAGTTAACGACATTTCTTAGCAAAGATTTACAAGTTGGCTGTAACATAATTTTACATTTTCCTTTTACTTAAGTAATTTAAAGGTGATTTGATTGAGGATGTGAATGCTGAATAATAGGACAAGGATGTTGGCAATATCTAAGATAAACGTTGTTTTTAGTTGTTTCTTTGTAGCCAGCGACCGGCTCGTAGCTGCCGATTTCACCCTTTTCACGCAGGGCGCCACGGATGGGGCCGAATACGTTAAGAAAATTTTCCTTGGAGAAAGTGAGTAAAACTCTATTCGTTGCAAAAAAAAATCACAGAATTTTGTTATACCTTTACAATACTAGGACTACAATTGACTAGCACATAAGTTATATTTATAAGTACAGGAGAAAATTATATTTTAGAAGCATCAGACAAACCTGGGTTAATAATGTTTACGGCACCGTATAGGCTTTGCGAGGGAGAGTGCAATGGAAAGGAAAATAACAATTTCGTAATGCAGTTTCCTATGTACGTTGGAAAGAAAGCAAATGAAATATATAAAACTATTTATACAAGAGATTACGAGCGCATATCACACATATCGAATGCACCATTTAGAACTACGACAGCTCGTCCGTCTACTACGCTATGTCTCAGAGTAAATATGATGAATCTTTTTTACAAAACGAGAGCAGAAATGAGAACACCAATAACGACAATAACGTATGAAACCACCACTATTACAGCCACGACTCTAGAACCAACCACAGAGCTAATACTAACCCCGGAGCCAGAATCGCCAAAACCAACTACAGAGCCTCAACCGACCACGGAGCCAGAACCGATCACGGAGCCAGAACCGACCACGGAGCCAGAACTCACCACGGAGCCAGAACCGACCACGGTACCAGAACTGACCACGGAGCCAGAACCGACCACGGGGCCAAAACCGACCATGGAACCAGAACTGACCACGGAGCCAGAACCGACCACGGAGCCAGAACCGACCACGGAACGAGAACTGACCGCGGAGCCAGAAACCAAAACAAATCCGCCAACTGAGTCATCCACCACAATGCTACCTACAGAACCAGAAACTGAACTAGAGGCACCAAAAACGGACCCGGAACCAACGACGAAGCCGAATACTGAGACTACTACGATGACAACCACACAAACCACCCCATTCAGATGTCCCAGAATTCCTGATGGATTTTGTTTAAAGAAAATTAAAAACTACCATCCTTCTATACTGCCTCTAGCTGCAACCCCTAAAGTAAATAAACACGAAACGAGCCGAACGTACATGGGCTATGATTATGATATAATTACTGAAATGCCAATGCGACGAATGCCATTGTTCTCTTTGGTGTGGGAATACGTGGTATCCACAACTACTGAGCAACCTGCTTATGGAAATTACGAGTACTCCTACGACAGTCGCGTATCTCGGAAGCAATCATACAAACTAAAAGATGTGATGTGGCCTGCGCAGACCCAACAGTTCTACCAATATTACTAATGCATCGTCGTTTACGTATAGTTTCATAAGCATCAGTTAAAATAATAATATAAAGTTTATACGATGAAATTTGCAGTAGGTAATTGAATATTCACTACGTACAATCACAAGTAAAACTCACACTTAATTGTCATTGACGAACCTTATTTTTATACACTTTTTAATAACTTCACCTAGATATACTCGTTTCTATGTTATTATCTGTAAAGGATTCTTTGAATGTAATATACGTTTACGTCAAGACGTCGGGTTAAATCAAAAATTTTCACACGAATTAAGGACCGCTGACTATTCGGTACTATATAATTTTTTATATGCTGTATAAAGAACCGATAACAAAAAACTAATTAAAAATTTTATTTAAAAAAGCTTGTTGTTGTGCTTGCACTGTATTTGAAATAATAATATGACACAACTCATTATCAAAAACAGCTATGTTCACTAGAGTGAGAATCAAATACATCTAAGTTCATGTTTTGGTAGATTACAGAAAAACCTAATTCTATCAATTTAATTAAACTCAATATAATACGTTCACCATTTCAGCTCATATACGTCCCCACCGAGAGGCTCGAGCCTACCCTGAATTAGGGCGATCGGGCCTTAGTCGATTACGTGGGCCCAGTGCGGGTTGGTCGACTTCACGCACAACCTTCGAGTTTCTACGCAGGTGTGTGCGGGTTTCCTCATGATGTTTTCCTTCACCGTTAAAGCAATCGGTGAGTTAAAGCCGTTAAAGCAATATGTACGTAAGTTTCGAAAAACTCATTGGTGCCAATGCGGTCCAGATTTGAACCCGGCACCTCTGATTAGAAGGACCGAGTCGTTACCGGTTGAGCCACTGACGCTTGTCATAATACGTTCACTTAAAGAAAATTACGTTCACTAAAACGCCGCTAGATAACGCTCGTAGTATTTTTCTGTTGCTCGCATTTGTGTCTTTTGTTTGTCATGTGAATAGGTATCATTGTCACAGTTGTGTGAAGAGGTATTATGGTACGGAACCCTCATTCCGCGAGTCCAACTCGCACTTGGTGGTTTTTGGTACTCTGCCACCAAGCCTACATTGTCTGTTACGTTGTACAGGTCGTTAATTATATTTTAATTTAATGGAGTTTTTAAAAATAATTACTAGCATAGGCTTGTGTTCAATACTCAAGGGTTGTCAAACTAGAACTAAAATCTACTAGCTATTAAGACCTTAATAGGACTCGGACTTGCGATAAATAAATTAAAATAATGACAAAAAGAAACTCAATCTGGGTAGTTCTAAATATTTTTTAAACAACTTCAAAAAAGGAGGAGGTTTCTCAATTCGACCGTATATAACTTTTTTAATTTTTATGTGTGTTCTCGGATAACTTCTTCGTTTATGAACCGATTTTGATGATTATTTTCTTGTTGGAAAGGAGATATCCCAAGGGTACCGTGATAAGGAAACCAGGATCTGATGATAGCATCCCATAGAAATCGAGGGAAACCTTCAAAAATCGTAGTGGCCACTAGTGCGTTTTTATTTTATTAATGTATTTTCTAAAGGTATTCAAGTATTTGCGTCTTGTAGTCATCATCCCATGTTGCAGAGCTGATGATGGAAGTTACAAATCCTTAACGGTAGGAGTTAAAGAATAATTCTTTAAATATATAACGTAGATAAGTATATATATATATATATATAGTTAAAAAGTTACACCTGCCGTCATCAGCTCACCTGAATAACCTGAAAGAATACAACATACTGTCTATATATATATATATAAGAATACAACATACTGTCTATATATATATATATCTTAATATATATAAATCTCGTGTCACAATGTTTGTCCTCAATGGACTCCTAAACCACTTAACCGATTATAATAAAATTCGCACACCATGTGCAGTTCGATCCAACTTGAGAGATAGGATAGGGTAGGGTAGGGTAGTGTAGGGTAGGGTAGTGTAGGGTAGGGTAGGGTAGTGTAGTGTAGGGTAGGGTAGTGTAGTGTAGGGTAGGGTAGTGTAGTGTAGTGTATGTAGGGTAGGGTAGGGTAGTGTAGGGTAGGGTAGTGTAGTGTAGTGTAGTGTAGGGTAGTGTAGGGTAGGGCAGGGCAGTGTAATGTAATGTAAGGCGGTACGAAGTTCGCCGGGACAGCTAGTATATATATATATATATATAGACAGTATGTTGTATTCTTTCAGGTTATTCAGGTGAGCTGATGACGGCAGGTGTAACTTTTTAACTATATATATATATATATACTTATCTACGTCTAATATTTAAAGAATTATTCTTTAACTCCTACCGTTAAGAATTTGTAACTTCCATCATCAGCTCTGCAACATGGGATGATGACTACAAGACGCAAATACTTGAATACTTTTAGAAAATACATTAATAAAATAAAAACGCACTAGTGGCCACTACGATTTTTGAAATATATATATATATATAGACAGTATGTTGTATTCTTTCAGGTTATTCAGGTGAGCTGATGACGGCAGGTGTAACTTTTTAACTTGCATGCTGATGAGATGATGATGGAAGCCACATGACTCTGATTCAGTTAATGAAACACATGCATTATTATTTGATGATTCCTATTGGCAAGTAGGTGATTGGGTATAACGTTGTTGGATAGATAAAATTATCACTAAAAATAAAAAAAAGTTTAATAAACTAAAAACCGACTTCAAAAAGAAAATACTGAAAAGTATGAAATAATAGTCTTAGGCAGGTACGAATCAAATTAGGGGACTACAATTTTTTTTTAAGGTCGGTACCAGCACACAGCTACTTACCTATCAAATGCTTAAGATTCGATCACTTTGCTGGCACCGACCTCAAAAAAAAATTTAGTCCCCTAATTTGATTCTTACCTACCTAAGATTTCACTATTGTTGGTTTATTTCGTGTATTTATATGTATAAAAATATTACTTCATACTTTTCAGTATTTTGTGTTTGAATTCGGTTTTTAGTTTTTTAAACTTTTTTTATTTAGTAGTTAGTGTACACAATCTGATGTTAAACACATTAAACACTTTCAAAAACCGACTTCAATCGCAGCAACTAAGTTCAATTTTGATATGTACATACTTTTGTTTGTTAATTTTCTATGTTAATATACTGAACCGATTGTGATAAAAATTTACATAAAAGCAACCTACAGGCAAAACCTGTCAAAAAGGAATCAATACACGGGTAGGCTACACGCAACTTTAAAAGTTGCAATCACATTGATTAGGTTACAAGGAAATATTGTAAGTTCTAATTAATGTTATTTCTCAAATTACGGTTTTGCAGATGTCGATATTATTGGTAATGCTATCAATAGCTGACCTCGGGTGGGCTGTGATGCCCTGGGATAGGTGGTCTTGGTCCTTGCCGCAGCAGCCTATAGAGTACTTCTTCAGGAGGCAAGAGGAGATGCCCTTAAAGGCACCATCGTTTCAATGTGAATGCCCTCCATATAAAGGTTGTTACCTACATCATACTGTAAAAACAATATAGTACTTAGACAATATAGTACTTTAGAACAAATTAGAGCCAAGGAACGACGAATGGAGCGGATCGGTAAAAAGAGGTAGGTGTTTCCACTTGAGCGGAAAGAAGAAAAAGGGAGGCGAAATAATTGTTTGAAAATGTAAGGCGCGCGGAGTGGAGCGGAGCCAAGCGGGGCGCGCAGAGCTGTGTAGAATGGGGCAAAGCGACATGGAGTTAAGCGAGCACAACGGAGCTGGTGTGTTTTTAAGCTATTGCATAGCTTTTATTGCGGGCTTTGACCGCGGCGACCGAATTAAGAAATTCCATAACGAAAATAAAACCTAACACCACACGCTCGGCCGAGTTCTAAAAAACTTACAGTGCCGTCTATTAGCGATTTTCGGTACTAAAAGAACTTAGTCAATTTTATTGGTATAACTTTCTTAGTGTTAATTTATTACATAAACATCCCGCGCCCCAAGGACTATATACTACTGGTAAACACTGCATAAATAAATAAAAAATAAATAAATAATTACAATTGCATAAGTTGATAAAAAATGCTATGCAATAGCTTTACCGCGGCAGTCCCCGAGTGCCACACTTTATTTTTTTAAATTAAAAATTGGAGTGTTTTTGACTACAAAGAAAAGTGACTATTAAATCGAGGATGGTACATGCAAGCGTATTGATACGGAAATATATGGCAGCGCTTTTACTTCCTTTTCCTTTTTAGGGTTCTGCGGGGCCCTATCACTAAGCCCATGTCTATCAGATGGACTCTATCTGACTTTTGAAAGCCTGTATCTTTTGAATCGTAACAGTTATCCGGCTGAAGTTTTAACAGCATGTGTGTTATTTTAGGGGACTCACTCACAGGTAATTATAATTACCAAAAAGTAGGAGTGGTTTTTTTAAGGTTTTTTATTTCCTTTTTCTGTATTGTAAAATAAGTAATAATAATTATATACAATTAAGCGTGTTATTTGGTGTGATTATAGTACCAATACTAATGTAAAACAAAAAATAAAGAAACCGTCCAAGTGTGACAACAACAAGTGTTTAAAACTCATTGTACTTGCGCTAATGTGTCTGAAGTAAACAAATAAAAACAATTTATATCGCTCGCAGTGATATCTATTGTTTCAGATAAATATTTATCGTTGTTGTAGTAATATGGAGAAGTGTTGTGGTACTGAACTCTAGGTGCGCAAGTACGCATCGTACTTGTCTGGTTTTTTATTCTCCTTCACATTATTTCACATGAAGTTAAGTGGCGATGATTCCAAAGCCGGAAGCGGGCTTACGAAGCTTCCCTTATGCAATGGGAGAACTAGCTATCTTATTTCAATGCTGTAGTTCACTAATGGTATTAATATTGATGACTTGGCGACATAGCTTAGATAAGTTTTTGGTAGCTAGTTACGCGGGCTCCACCGTAAGACTCCGCGGGGAATCGAACCTGCTACCTCCTGACGTGAAGCGAGTGGATTAAACACTACGCTAGAAATTCAGAGAGGTTGTGGCGCTAGTGAGTTAGTAAAAACTTACACGCATCCCCCTCATCTCGAATAACTTTTCATTCCGAATCAAGCGTGTGCAGTTTTCTAAGAGCGTCTGTTTCCCAATGACAATCAACACTTGTTTTATGTTTATTTAGTATCAAAAATGAATCATTTTCTCATGTTTCTTCCATAATCTTCATAATCATTCTGCGTTATCAGCGCGAACAACAAAGCTTACTGGGTTTGTAACTTAGAAGATAGTGTAACTTCAAGCCACTAAAGCCTGGGTTCCAAAACTTGGGGGGTAATTACCCCTGCAGGGGTAAATCAGCTATTCTGTGGGAGTAAAAAAGAACCTAATAATTAAGACCTAATCTAATAAAATACCTGAGATAAAATTAAAAAAATGATAGGTCGCCGCGCAGTAAGTAAGTACAGTCCTCTTTACAATTGTGTGAGTGCACACAGATAGTGTATAGTGGGATACCGGCTTGTGGCTTTTGCTACATCTAACAGAGCTTTAAAAATCCTAACACCTCTAGAAGTGAGAGTGGTTTTTCAACTTTGTTTACACTGTAAACGGCCAGAAACCGTCTCAATGTGGAACATGACTTAAGATACGCTTTCATCATATCAGCCTTCCAGCTCATATACATCCCCATTGAGGGGCTCGAGCCTAACCTGTATTTGGGTGTGATTGGACCTTTGCGGGTTGGTCGACTATATACACAACCTTCGAGTTTCTTCGTAGGCATGTGCAGGTTTCCTAGCAGGTTAGTGACTAAAAAAATAGCTTAATCAAATCACATGTACCCCAATATTTCTTTAAAAATAAATTCTGTCATTTGTGTGGGTAGAAAATTTATTTTAAAAAGTTTCTAAATATTAAATACAGTTCTAAGCCTGGCTAGCTACCACCATCTTATCTGAAACATGAATATGTTTATGTGTTTTGACTTGAAGATACGATAGCCAGTTCCCCATTGCGTTGGGGAATCAAAATTAGGATCGCTTTTATCATCGGCATCATCGTTACTTACCATCAAGTGAGATGATGCCAGGAGCTTTCTAATTTTGGTTTTTTTTATAATGTAATTATCTTGCAGAATGCGTTTTGGAATACAAAGTGAATGAGGCTGTGGCAGATTTCCTGAATCTCCGCGGAGTTATGAAAGAAGATGAAGCGAAGAAGTACAACGAAGATTTACAAGCTATAAAAGAAAAGCAACAAAAGAAAATTAAAGCTGACTTAGAGAAACATAAAGCGAGGAGACGGAGTGTCGGTAACTCGGTGCCGCTGCATGAGTGCTGCTGTCCTCCAAGGAACATAATGATGCCCACATTTATCACTGATAATAAATTCGATGGAACTGTCAAAAGAATCAGCCAAATTAAAAAGGAATTTGGTAAATAAATGGGTCTGTTTTGGTATAAAAGCTGGTTTATTTTTATGTAGTTAGTCACCAATTTTTTTTATATTTTCATTTCACATATAAAAAGTTTTTAAACTTTACTAAAACATTTTTAGTTACTGAATCGTGTAAATATAACTTATTATAGCTCAGGATACTAATCGTTTAAATTGAACAAAATGTGTTTTTTTTTTATTCACTACTACTACTTTTAACATAAAAAAAAGCAAAAAACATTTGGGCTAAGTCGATAAAATTACCTAATAAGGCTAAATATTAAAAGCGTTAAAGTTGGCTAGTTCAAATCTTTACGATGTGTCACATGGCGAGTTTACTAAAAAACAATAATAAATGGTACAGCCACGCTGTGTATAGTTTCTCGCTAAGCTTCACCCTCTGTCATAGTCAGGCATGCACAAATCAACAATAAATTTACTCAGTAACAAAGAATATAAGTAGTTAGATATATCTGACTTGATGAAAAATTTACAAATAATTTGAGTTTGTGTGCCAGGTACCTTAGCACCAGCACACAGCTACTCACATTTTACCTAAGGCATTGCTGACACCGACCTCAAAAATAAACTGTAGGTCCGTAATTTAATTCGTACCCACCTTTGATTTCGTTTTTGTGGGTCATGTCGTGTATCTAAGTATAATAATATTATTTCATACTTTTGAGTGAATTTCATTTTGAAGTCGGTTTTTACTTTTTTAAACTTTTATTTTTTTACGAAGAGGTGTATCGTAATAATTACTATCTAACCAACTGGTTTTTATAACTTTATACTGATACATTTCAGTCGTTAAATCATAAATTAATTAATTAATAATTACCAGTTTAATGACAATATACTCATACATTGGCAAGTTTTTTGAATCATAAATTATATAATAATTACTACTCACACAATGCTAAACATAAAATCGGTTTTTATGACATTATACTGTAACGTCGTCATTTATTTTAATCATAAAGTAATTACTGCTCCATTAATGGTAAAATCATTACCAGTTTTCATGACATTGTACTGATATATTGACAAGTCTTTTTAAAAGTAAGTACTCATTCGTGAGGTAGATTTTCATAGTATAGTTCATCTTCCTGACACCTTATTAACAGAATATCCACACTGCACATTGTAAGAAGGTCATTATACTATTCTTTGAAAATTTTAATAACATTTGGAGACTTATTTAGCTGTTCAAGGTTAATTCTTAGCCATTGCACATTTTGCCGCCTCAATTATATTTATTTGTAATCTTTCTCCTCGTGAATAGTTTTAATTATTATTAATTCTTACCACTCTAAACTCCATTACATCTGTCCACTTAAACGAGTCACCAGTCTGGTCATCTTTTCTTAGTTGTAGCGGTTTTAGTTGCAGTAACATGTTTATGAAGTTTTTAATATCATCATGGTTTAGAAGTCTGACCACATAAGTTTTTCCTTTCGTGCCATTAACTATTTAAGTAAAGCAATGTAATAGTAGATTGTTAATCAAGGTAAGAAAGTGACCTATTTCACTAATAGTCCGAGGGTGTAATGGGTCATTTCACCCGAGTTAAACACTCTACTTTTTATTTCGACTGTGAGGAAATGTATTATTTATATGATATAAAATATTAATCAAATATAAATCAATTAAGTTTACCTATATTTAACCTCCAACCTTTTCGCAATGACCGAGTTGGTCACGACGTGCATCCAGGTGGCCATGCCGAAAGTTGAAAAAAAGTGTAATGGTATCATGTCATGACATTATGGCGCGCAGCAGAATAGAGGAATGATTTTAAATGTTAATTTTCTGTAATTGTGAAAAAATAGACTAACTGTAAAATAATTAATATCAACCTATAGATCTAATAAACACTTCGTTTAATGTATAGCTGAGTTTAGATATATGAAAACCTCTTATTTTATTTTAATTTAATAATATGACGTAACTCAATTATCTTCGTCTCCGTAGCAATTAAAAATAAAATACATTCCACCCTAGGGATGAAAATACTTTCCACCTTAGGGATGGAAAAGCAATGTTCCACCCGGATATCTACTCATGAAAATTTAACTTTCCGAACAGAAGAGATGAAAAAAACTTTAACTGACAAATACTAACTCCCTGCCTAGTCAAAGAGCCCTCGTAACTGTAATTTGTAGGTACTTGTTTAAATGGCTACTTGTCAAACGGTGACAGAAAAGGATTGCAAGAAGAATGCGAAGTTCCGCGATGGTTGTTTAGGAAAAACTAAAAATTGTGTTATGGCAGTAACCCAAAACCAAATTTTACCCTAATCTGTCCAGTAGTTTGAGAAACACACACGAACACACAATTTTTAGACATAATTTTTTAGTCTCTATTAACGTGAGACAATCGAAGCCCATCAAAATCTAAACTTCGTGAGTGTAATCTAAATCTAAACTTCGAAAAGTAAAAAAACATATTAAACGTGTCTTTTTAAGGTTTTTTGTCTTTGCTCTATAGCGAAACCGATGATACATACAAGCGCCAAACTAATCCTGAAGTAATAAAAAAATAAAACAACAAACAATGAAAACTGGCTAAGTCTGAGTCGTACTCGCTCTCAGGGTCCCAAATTGAATAAAAAAACAGCCGCTGATTGACTGGACTAAAGGCGAGCTTCCCTTTCATCCTTTACGTGGTCGTCGAGACGTCGTCGGGTGCATAGTGTGACAAATCGATCGCCACTTTAGGGACTGCGGCTTGGATACCTGAGCCGGCTCGTACCTGGTTCGACTAATTTTACTGACAATACAGCGCAGAAACTTTTAAGCAATGTGTTGGCCGGGAGGGGGGCTAATAGACTAAGATTACAGGTAATTTGTGTTAGTTTTTTTATTATTATTACTTTTTGTAACAATCAGAGTTGTAACCTAACCTCCACGCTAAGTCGTTGACACCAACAATACAATCATAAAAACTATATCCAAGCGGGCGAAGTCGCAGACAAAAGCTAGTTATTACAATAAGTAATGACTTTTTTATATTATTTTTTGGGTTATATGATAATGATGACGATGAAAATATTTTTTTTAAACGTATGCATGCAATTTTATTTATAAAAAATAGTGTACCTACCTACTTAAAGCGCGTGTGATTTGTTACTCAACTTTCGATCTATCAAATCTGAATCTACCTGCATAAATTAATCTTTGCAGTTATTTTATTTTACACTAGTTGTTCCGGCGAACTTCATTCCAACTTACACTAAACTACGCTACACTACCCTACCCTGCCCTACCGTGCCCTACCCTACACTACCCTACCCTACCCATACCCTACCCTACCCTACCCTACATTACCCTACCGTACCCTACCCTACCCTACACTACACTACCCTGCCCCACCCTACCCTACCCTAAAACCTTCTCCTGACAATAACAAACTCAAGAAAAAAGAATAAGCCAAATCAGCCGTTCTTGAGTTATAAATGGTGTAACTAACACGACTTGCTTTTATATATAGATTTTATACAGAGAACGGTTGCAAAACAAAATCAAATTATGAAGCAGCAATAAAGTTTCCTTTTCGAAAATAAAACCGTGAAACATTTCTAAGCAAAAATGTAAAAGTTGGCTTGACATAACTTTATAATTTGCTTTTATTAAAATGATTTAAAGGTGATTAAGGATCCGATACTGAATCATAGGACAATGATGAAAGCATTATCTAAGATAATCTTCGTTTTTATTAGTTTTTCTGTGGAAAGGACCGGCGGGATCGGGGCTGCTGATTTCACTCACTTTATGCAGGGCGCCACGGATGGTGCTGAATACGTTAAGAAAATTTTCCTAGGAGAAAGTGAGTCAAATATTCCATTCACTTAAAAAACATAGAAGTTTGTGATACAATACCAAAATTGCAATTAACTAGCACGTTAGTTAAGTTTATATTCAAGAAAATTATATTTTAGAAGCATCGGACAAACCTGGATTAATAATGTTTACGGCACCGTATAGGCTTTGCGAGGGAGAGTGCAATGGTGAGGAGAACAACAATTTCATAATTCAATTTCCTATGTACATTGGAAAAAAAGCGAAAGATGTGTATAAAAGTATTTATTCAAAAGATTACATGCGTATATCTCAGGTGCCAAACGCGCCATTTAAAACTACGACAAATGCTCCGACTACTACGCCATGCCTTGTTCAAGTGACAACATCGACAACGATAACAACTCTGCCGATCACAACCACGACCACGGAGACAGAACCGACCACGGAGCCAGAAACAACCACAATACCAGAACTGCCCATAGAGCCAGAACCAACCACGGAGCCAGAACAAACTCCGACTCCAGGACCGACCACGGAGCCGGAACCAACCACGACTCCAGAACCGACCACGGAGCCAGAACCAACCACGACTCCAGAACCGACCACGGAGCCAGAACCAACCATGACTCCAGAAACGACCACGGAGCCAGAACCAACCACGACTCCAGAAACGACCATGGAGCCAGAACCAACCACGATTCCAGAACCGACCATGAAGCCAGACATAACCACGACTCCAGAACCGACCACAGAGCCAGAACCAACCACGATTCCAGAACCGACTACGGAGCCAGAACCAACCACGACTCCAGAACCAACCACGGAGCCAGAACCAACCACTACTCCAGGACCAACCATAGAGCCAGAACCGACCACAAAGTTAGAACCTGAAACAGATCCACCAACTGAGCCACCTACTCAACCTATTACGGAACTACCTACTCAACTTCCTATGGAAACATCTACAGAACCACCTACGCAACTAGTTACAGAACCACCTACAGAATCTCCTACCAAAGCTACTACAAAAATTCAAAGACTAACTCTTACATTTACGACAGATTATTTTCTGTTTAGTACTTCCACTACAAAAACGACCACTATTACTCCAACCACGACGACCACATCAATCACATGCCCCATCGTAACGTGTCCTCCAGAAGATCCATGTCTTAGAATTCCCGATGGATTTTGTCTAAAGAAAATAAAAAATTATAAGCCTTCTGCACCGCCGCTAGCTACAACGCCAACAGTACATAAACTCGAAACGAGCCGAACGTACATGGGCTATGATGATGATATGACTGAAATTTACAGGCGACGAATGCCATTGTTCTCCTTGGTGTGGAAATACGTGGTATCCACAACCACTGAGCAACCTGCTTATGAAGAGTACGGCCTCCGTGAACCTAGGGAATTCAACCGATATTACAAATGAACAGTCGTTTTTATTTTTTATTAAAGTTCGTTTTTATTATTTTTTTATTAAAACAAACTTACCTGAGGTGATATTTGTCAATATTTAAACGAAACGCTGCATCCGAAGAGATTTGATCTTAGGTATTCACTATATAATCAATTTCCCCATTTACCACGCATTGCACAATATTTTAGATATTAATTACTAGCTGATTCCCGCGGCTTCACCCGCGTGGACCACATTTCTATGACTTTTCGAGGGTGCGCAGTGCGCGAGCCGCAAGCGGCTCGCGAGCGTGGTAAAAAGTAGCCTATGTCTTAACCCAGGTCCTAATCAGTCTACCTACCAAATTTCAGCCAAATCCGTTCAGTAGTTTTTGCGGGAAAGCGTAACAGACAGACAGAGTTACTTTCACATTTATAATATTAGTAGGGATTAGTTTTTAAACGACTTCAAAAAAGGAGGAGTTTCTCAATTCGACCGTATATATTTTTATATTTTTTTTATGTTTGTTCGCGGATAACTTCGTCGTTTATGAACCGATTTTGATGATTCTTATTTTGTTGGAAAGAAAATATCCCAAGGGTGGTACCATGATAAGAAAACTAGGATCTGATGATGGGATCTTAGGGAAATCGAGGGCAACCCTCAAATTTTATAGGCAAGTATATTACGTGTTTCATACGTTTTCTAAGGCTATTAAAGTATTTGCATTTGGCAGTCATTATCTCATGATTATGAGCTGATTACGAAAGGTACAACTCATTAACGGGTATGAGTTAGTGGATAATTCTTTAAATATAGATAGATACGTAGGTACGCAAAGACCGATAGTTGTATTCTTTCGGGTAATTCAGATGAGCTGATGATGGAAGATTTAACTCTCATGCTGCTGAGATGATGATGGAAGCCACAGGACTCTTTATCTTTTAATGAAACACATGATTTGATGATTCCTATTGGCGAGTAGGTAATTGGGTTTAACGTTGTTAGATAGACAGCATTATCACTAAAAATAAAGGAAATAGAAAAAGTTAAAAAAAACTGAAAAACGACTTCAAAATGAAATTTACTCAAAAGTATGAAATAATATTATTATACTTAAATACACGACATTAACCAACAATAACGAAATCAAAGGTGGGTACGAATTAAATTTTTCCTTACACACTAGCGCAGTAACCACATGCCTGCAGCCAAGTCCGGTAAACGCATTATTTTAAGGGGTAGGCAAACTAGGCAAATCTCTCTCTCTCTCTTATCGTGTGGCACAATTAGCCGTGTAAGGAAAATCATGTAAAGCCGAAAGACGTCCACTGCTGGACAAAGGCCACCCCAAAGATTTCCACCATGATCGGTCTTGCGCTGCCCGCATCCAGCGGTTTCCCGCGGCACCCTTCACCAGGTGGCGACCCACTGTGTGGAAGGCCTACCTACGCTACGATATCTTCTATACTAAAGTCATCATCATGTCAGCCGAAAAACGACCACTCCTGGAAAAAGGTCTCCCCAAGGATTCAGCACTCAGCGGCTTCCTGCGATCTTTACCAGGTCGTCGGTCCACCGCGTGGAAGGCCTGCCTACGCTACGTTTTGCGGTGCGCGGTCGTCACTCGAGATCTTTACTGCCCAAACGGCCATCTTTTCTACGAGCAATGTGCCTTGGCCACTAACACTTCAGTTTAGCAATTCTGTGAACTATGTCGGTAACTTTGGGTCTCCTGCGCATCTCTTCATTTCATTTCTAAATTGACCGCGTAGGGAAATTCCAAGCCTATCTCGCTCCATTCCCTTTGGGTGACCTTGAGCCTTCTTATTAGGCCCATAGTAAACGACCATGTCTCAGTTTCGTATATCCAACATTGGTAACAAACACTGGTCAAAGACCTTAGTCTTACGACACTGCAGTAATTTGGCACAGGAAGATATTGCGAAACTTCCCGAATGCTGCCCAGCCGAGTTGGATTAGTCGATTGATCCCTTTCTTGAAGTTGGACTTACCTAGCTGGAATGTTTGCCCCAGGTATACATATTCGTAAGGAACTTCCAGTGTAGAGTCTCCAACCTTTAGAGGGGTGGGTGCAACACGGACATTAATAATTTTCGTCTAGAGTACACGTTCATTTTTAGACCCACTTTCGACCCATTTGTGACTACCAGCGGGTTAAGTGTCAATATTACCACGCGACGATAGCTGATCCGCATCTATGGTAAGAAGTTGCTCGCAAAATACTAGAAATCTCGACAGATAAGTTTTTTTCGACAATTTTCCCAAATTATCTTTTTTTCAACAACAATGTCATGATATTTAGGTACATACCTTAGAGTTTTAGGAACAGTCTGTTCCTATTTGACGAGAGCGATGGGAGATATCTCCACCAGGCGAGGTGGTGTGCCTGGGGTACGGCCGTGGACCGATCATTGGTTATTAGAATCTGTATAAGTCGTTTGAAGAAAAAAACACAACCAGAACCTCATAGAAATTTTTATTGTTTTTCAAAGTATTCACTACGTATCTTAAAACACTTTTCCATTCGCTCAAACCAGTTATTATAACATTTATTCCACTCTACAGTGGGGGTGTTCAAAATGGCTGCCTTAAAAGCGTCGACTGCTCCTTCACCGGACTGGAACCTTTGACCACGAAGACTTTTCTTAATTTTAGGAAATGTAAAGAAATCGTTAGGGCTTAGGTCAGGACTGTATGGAGAATGGTCAAGAATTTCTACTTTTTCCTGCTTCAAATACTCAATCGTTTGACGAGCGCTGTGTGAGCTTGCGTTGTCGTGGTACAGGATGATGCGTCGCTTTGAGTTATATTTTCGAAGTTCGGCGATGACTTGTGGTAAACAAACTGTGGCATACCACTCTGCGTTAACCGTTTTACGATCTTTAAGTGCAATAGTCGCAACATGGCCGGTTTTTCCAACGAACGTGGCCACCATCTTCTTTGAAGTGCTTCGAGAACGAACAACTTTAGTCGGCTTTGGCTCGTCTTGAAAGACCCAGATTGTAGATTGTTGTTTGGAATCAGGATCGTAGGCATAGATCCAAGATTCGTCACCACTGATGATGTCGTAGACGTGATTTGACTCTCCTCGGTTGAACCTTTGCATAGTTTTCTTACACCATCTGACGCGGGCCGCCTTGTGATCGTCGGAAAGCAGATGCGGTATCCAACGGCAAACTACCTTTCTCACACCAAGCGCTTCATGCAAGATCTTCTGAATGGTTGTCCCTGAGATGCCTAATAGAGCCTCTATCTCTCGATACGTCACATGACGATCTTCGAGAATCAGTTGTCTCACAGCAATGATGTTATCTTCAGTGAAGGCGGATTTTGGGCGTCCTTCGCGAGATTTGTCACTAACACTAGTATGTCCACGCTGGAATTCTAAATACCAGCGTTCGACAGTCCGCAGACATGGGGCTTCATCACTGAATGCAGATGTTAGCTCTTCAAAACACTGAAGCCGTGTCAGGCCTCTTCTAAAGTTGTAGAAAATTATTGCACGAACATTTTCCTTAGAAAGATTCATTTTCGTACGTAACCTGACAGATTCCAATCGACGCTGTGACTAAACAATAGCATTAATGCTAATACTTTCAACTGTTTTGAGATTCTAAATTTACACACATTCGAATATAGAACAGTTCCAAATTCAAAATTGCCGGGAAATATGGAAACGACAGAACTTAAAAGGCATGCCAGGTATGTTCTTAGTGGCGAAGAAATGTTAATAGCGCGTTCTATCTAGCTTTACAACTGCCGCCACATCACTCCTCTTTCGAGACTGGAGGTTGATCGAGTTGCGTTGCGTAGCTTAGGTTAGGTTGCTTGCTTTGGTTGCTTGCTTGGGTTGCTTGCATGCGGTTGCTTCTTTGCGTTGCTTGTTTGGGTTGCTTGCTTGCGTTGCGTCGATGCATGACGTGGAGGTAACCAAATGTAGGAACGGTGTGTTCCTATTTGACGAGAGCAATAGCATAGTAAAAGAAAAGAATAGTAAGTCTTCTTCCGACCCGTGCTGGACCTAATAGCCTACTGTCACGCGTATACGCAGGGCTGTGCCGATTTCTTTTAGTTATGTAGGTAAGTAGATACTTAGTCACGTTTCATGTAAAAATACATACAAAAAAAATTATCGTTACTGCTGTTCCAGGTAAATATTGTTTATCTACACACATAAAGTCCTCTAAAATGCGTTCAAAATCCGTAAGCAATGACCAGCATTATGACAACCAATTTTACTGTGGGAACTTTCTTGTCTGTGGTAGTAGGTAAAATCTGTACTTTATTGTTATTTTACAGTATTGACTTTTGTAACGTTATGAGTTTAAATTCGGAACAGCTGTCAAAACTTGAGTCATAGTACCTACAATTTTGCTTTATTAAATTTGGCTTTCGTTCATTTAAAATAAAAATGTACTACACCGATTTTGATAAAATTTATATGGAAGCAACATCGTCACTTCATCAGGTGAGATAATGCCAAGAGATTACCAATTGTGAATAAAAAAATATTTAAAAAATCTACTTGGAAGAATACTCTATCGAAAAAAGAAACATGAAAATCGGTTTACAATCTGTCAAGATATAGAGTAACAAAACATACAAAAAAAAATACAGTCGATTTGAGAACCTCCTCCTTTTTCCTTCTTCAAAAACCCTAGGGGGATGATTTTCGGGAAAACACGAAACAAGTATATTATTATTTGTTTATAAGAGTAATCCTGCAAAATTTTGTTTCGAAAAATCAATCTAAATCTTGAATCTTCATACAAGCTTTTAACCCCTGTTTTACCCCTTTAGGGGTTGATATTTCAAAAACAGTAAAGTATTTATTTATTTACTTCTAATCGTTAACTTTTTAACAAAGTTTAATGCTTCTAGATTCAAAAATGACGGACTTCCATACAAACTTTTAACCCTTTATTCACTCCCTTAAAAATCCTTTCTTATTCAAAACAACACCTGTGAAAAATTTCAGCTTCCTTGGTCCAATGTCTGGGCGTTGATGAATCAGTCAGTGAATGAGTCAGGACTTTTCTTTTTATATATTTTGTTTTCGAATTATCAGAAGGATTTTGGCTGGTTTACAAAAATAAAGTCGTCTTTGAGAAGTTCTGGAGTGTAGTTCATACACGTTTACAACGTAAGGCTCTACGATAACGTGGATGAAAACAGATTATTTTCAGAAAAACAGTGAGTTCGGCACGAGGCTGGCTTCCCAAGTTTACAGTTTAGCTGCTCGATCAATTTAAGTGTACCAACGTACCTACTAAAACTGGGCTCCAGCTTCGCACCAACCACACTCAAGCGGTTAGCTTGACTTTTCAAGACAAAACGTATAGATGGCATTAAAGTGCTGGTCGCAGTAGCGCTATCATTTTACGTTCCGGTAATCAATTTAAAACAAGGAAGACTTCGACACATGTATAGGTGGCAACCCACCTAGCGCTCCGACACATAGATGAATTAATTAACATAGTAATGTGATTAGTTTTCTTGTATAATATTTATTAGCCATTTTCTTAAATTTATCTGACAAAGCATTAAATGTTTTACTGTCAAAGTATTCATTGCTTTTCCAAATGACTCTGTGGCTGCATCTAGAACGCGCTATTAACATTTCTTCACCACTAAGAATGTACACAGATTTCAATCATCAACGGAATCATCTACGTCTGGACCCTAGGCATACCAACCCGCCTGACGGAGATATCTCCTATTTCCAAAGTAAAAACAAAGAATATCTTTATACAATGGTGACATGGTGTCATGGTGTCTTCAGACAATGGACTCTGGGATGCTGATTCTACCTCCACATTTCATCATCAGATCAACTTCAAAATACCAATAAGATCTTTTGTTACCGGAATACGGCTTCATACCAAATTTCGGCTCAATCGGACTCCTGAAAGTCGCTCTAAAATAGATCTTTAAGATTTTACCTAAACATACATGCATACATACAAACATTGCAAGTTAATAAAAGCCTATAAAATACTTTTCTCTAGTCATGAAAATACATACTTGTTACTATTTCGATAGGGATGTCCATACAAACTTAAAATATATTAGATCATTTTCTATGTTTAATAATTAAAAAAAATGAAATCACGGGTCTCCTGTCTTCTTTTTTCGAATTTAAGGTAAATATTTCATATCCTATACAACATCTTCGTTCGGTACGTAAATAGAGAAAATATCAGTTAATCTTTATCTGCTTGATCGAATCAGAAACGAGGAGATCCGTAAGGAATCAAAGTAACCGACATAGCTGCTAAACTTAAGTGGCAGTGGGCGGGGCACATAGCTCGTTGAACAGATGGCCGTTGGGGTAGTAAAGTTCTCGAGTGGCGATCGCGCACCGGAAAACGTAGCGTTGGCAGGCCTCCCACTCGGTGGACATATGACATATGACCTGGTGAAGGTCACGGGAAGCCGCTGGATGCGAGCAGTGCAGAACCGGTCGTTGTGGAAATCTTTGGGAGAGGCCTTTGTCCAGCATGTGGATGTCATTCGGCTGATATGATGAATCTTTATCTGCGTTGTTCAGTTTTTATCGCGAAAAAACTACATACTTCTTTGTTTTTGGGTAAAAGATAAGGTACTACAGGTATTTTACTTATTCTATCTCTCTTAGACAATTCAAACGGCGAGTTCTCCTGGAAACTAAAAGCTGTAAGTACTGCCTCTTACACATGTCAATGCCTACGACAAAGCATAAGACACACAGTTGCATACGATAAACGTGAAACCGTTTAGAGTTGTTTTATACACAAAAGTGATTTTCTTTGCCGTTATAGCTACATTTTATTGCTTCAGTTTCCTCAGAAAAACAGTATTTGGAAATTGGCATTTGAAGTTTTGCTACGATAAATAAAACTTATATGTTTGAAATTGTATGAAACAATCGTGGCAACTTAACAGCTCTTTCAATTCAGCTGTTTTTCTGTATAGAAAATGAAAGTATTGTTATTATTGAACATTTTCACCTTACTACATCG
The DNA here is from genome assembly GCA_947284805.1 of Coleophora flavipennella. Classification (NCBI taxonomy): domain Eukaryota; kingdom Metazoa; phylum Arthropoda; class Insecta; order Lepidoptera; family Coleophoridae; genus Coleophora; species Coleophora flavipennella. Next base: position 24,999,117 of record OX369308.1, read on the forward strand.
TACCTTATGTGAAGAGATAAATATTGCAACTCCAAAAGGTGCTGGTAAAAATACTACTTACTAAATAATTAACTGAGTAACTAATAAAGTAACTATATAAACTTTAACTATGCGATAATGTTCATAAAACGCGAAACGTCTTTAAAATCACATACGAGGTACCAAGTCAAAAAACTGAAATGCAGCGGATATAACGAGAGACCTAGATCTGTTCACGGAGAACCAGCAAATATCAAACTTATTTCGTGTGAAAGCAAAGTTATCCACTCACGAAGGAAAATTGAAATTGTTTCAAGTTAAACCAACAACGGCAGTGTGCCCCGACGCAGCCCCACCCGAATTTTACAAGCGAGCGAAATTATTAAATAAAATAACTTGCAATGTATGTACGCTTGTTCGGGTAGAATCTTGCAAGTTAAAATAGACCCACTTCCCGGTTTCCCACTAAGCTGAAATTTTGCATGCATATGTATATCGCGTGACAATGCAATATTAAAAGCTTGTACCTAAAAGTTTTTAGGTTTTTCGAAAATTATTTAAATTCCTGTCGCAAACAGAGGAGTATTATGAGTTTAACATGTATAATTGTGTGTCTGCCTGTGGCATCGTAGCTTCTAAATGGATTTAGTATGTTTTGTTTAAAAGGGTGACTTAATCGAGAGTGTTCTTAGCTATATTTAAGAAAATACGTTCAACCATTTGAAGATCATCAGCTCTTTTCTAGTTTATGAAGAGATGTGAGCAATTTCCACAAGTCTGATTGATTGGAAATTACGCGTGCTGTTACTTCAATACTATTGCAAGATTGTGGTTACCTTGACCTGAAGCTTCAGCATCAGCTTCTCACCAAGTTACAGAAGAGCTACCTATCGTGTTTGGGCTCATTGTAATAGTTTCAATGAATATGTTATACGAGGGTGATCAGGGTCTGATGATGGAGCAATAAAGACAAAATAATGTCAGGTTTTATTTATTTTATAGTCATCATAATAGACTGGCTGTCGTTGTGTATCATAACTTTGATACAAGTAACTTTTATAGAGGAGAGGCGACGTGCAATAGACCCATTTAAACTGACTTTAAAAAAGGAGGAGATTCTATGTATGACTTTATATATATATATATATATATATATATATATATATATATATATATATATATATATATATATATATATATATATATATATATTTTTATCTATGATTACCTAACTCTCCGCCAATAGAGGATCGGACTGTTAGTCATTTTATATACTTTTTATGATCTGTCAAAAACTAAATTTTGTTTTAAAATTATTTGAATTACCCACAAGTGACATCATGGATTTTTAGCGTCATTGGCGAACTTAATTTGTGAATTTGATCAATTAAAAATTGAAGACGTGATGGAAAAACAACACAAGTAAGGTTTTTTGAAACTTCAAGAGGAGAGCAATTTAGGAAAGCATATTTCAGATTTTATTTTAGATGCAGTCCGATCCCCTATTGGGAACCGATTTTGGAAAATTATTTAAGGTTGCTAGGTTATTTGATAGCTTAGTTGATAGGTTTTTCGTTGATGGCTTCAGAGAGTTGTTCCATATTTTTTTATTAAAATCAGTTTGTTAAAAAAATATTGCGAAATTGAAGTTGGTTGTTTTTATCGTGTTTACCGTTATCAATTATCTTTATTTGTACATAACCACGCTTTTATAATTTTTTCAGCATATTGTGGAGACAGACCACCCTTAGTAGTGTTACCTGTCATCATTAAACTATTAAGGTACCCCAAGCAATATAATGCTGGATCTTCAGTTAACGTGAATCAGTAACTCTATTCTGATATCTTCTTACATTGTTATTTTAAAAGTTAAGTACAACCGTGTAAGTATTTCGTGTGATAATTAAATACTGGCAATATTTTAACTCTGGCTTTTACTCCAGAAACGGAACAACTTTCCCCACAAAACCCATAGTTACTACTTCCCATACAAAGTAAGCTTATCAGCTGATCGATATTGACAAGTCTAAAAACTTTTTGCAACTCGGCTATGGGTGTTTCCGTTTCCTGAGTAGGAGACATAGTTCCAATTTTGCTAGACATTTTTGCGTCAGCCTGAACAGATGGCGTATTTTTTCGTACCTATATAAAGGATATGATTTAATTAATGTCAAGAAAGGCAACCTTTTGAATGTGGTAAAGATGATATTCAATGGCAGTTCTAGTGCCGAAAGACGTCCACCGGTCCTGAGCTGCCCGTATCCAGCGGCTTCCCGCGACCTTCACTAGGTCATTGTTCACCGAGTAGGACACCTACCTACGCTACGTCTTCCAGTACGCGGTCGCCACTCAAGAACGCCTACTGCACGTACAGTGTCCAATTTAGTACAATTAAAGTGTATTTTTACCACCAAAGAACGTAACAAAAACAAATTAAAAAGATAAAATACAAAACAGATCTAAAAAAAAAGAATGATTTCGTCACACAAACTTATTGCTAAATTAAACAATACCTAAGTACCTAACACATACAGAAAGGACTCCAAAGTGTCTACCTTCTTTTTAGGATTCCGTGCCCAAAGGGTAAAAACGGGACCCCATTACTGAGACTTCGCTGTCAGTCTGACTGTCCGTCCGTCCGTCTGTCACTAGGCTGTATTTCATGAACCGTAATAGCTAAACAGTTGAAATTTTCAAAGATGATGTATTTCTATTGCCGCTGTAACAACAAATACTAAAAAACAGTATAAAATAAATATTTAAGGGACTCCCATACAACAAACGTGATTTTTTTGCTCGTATTTGCTCGATATTGATAACGGCAACAGGTAGACGCTTGAAATATTCAAAAAATATTTAAGTATATATTCACTTTAAAAATAAATATTAATATAAAATAAAATAAATATTTAAAGGAGGGCTCCAATAAAACAAACGTGCTTTATTTTTCTCATTTTTGCTTGATATTAATAACGGCAACAGGTAGACGCTTAAAATATTCACGAAATATTGAGTTGTATTATTTTCACTTTAAAAATAAATAATTAAATTTAAATAAAATTATAATTTAAAGGGGGCTCCCATACAAAAAACGTGATTTTTATAGATAACTAGCTGTCCCGGCGAACTACGTACCGCCTTACATTACAGTACACTGCCCTACCCTACCCTACCCTACACTACACTACACTACCCTACCCTAAACTACCCTACCCTACATTACTCTACCCTACACTACACTACCCTACCCTACACTACTCTACACTACCCTACACTACACTACCCTACCCTACCCTACACTACACTACCCTACCCTACACTACCCTACCCTACATACACTACACTACACTACCCTACACTACACTACCCTACCCTACCCTACACTACACTACCCTACCCTACCCTACACTACCCTACCCTACCCTACACTACCCTACCCTACCCTACACTAACCTACCCTACACTACACTACCCTACCCTACCCTACATAAGAACCTTCTCCTGACAATAACGAACTCGACAAAAAAAGAATTAGCGAAATCGGTCCAGCCGTTCTCGAGTTATGCGCTTACTAACACATTTTGCGATTCATTTTTATATATTAGATGGTACAGAACCCTTCGTGTGCGAGTCTGACTCGCACTTGGTCGGTTTTTTTTCTAAACCCAAAGCCGTAACACACAACATTGAAGCCCTTACGTAATGCAGCATTTGTGGCGTTATCGGAGCAAACACTTTGTTTCAAATGTGCCCAGATTAGGGCGAAAAGAAATTTTTATCGTTAAAATTAGAATAGTTACCCTTATTATATATTGATAGGTTGATAGGTTTCCAGGTTGAGATTAAAACAGTTGTAATCGTTTCAATTAGTAAACACCCGTCACATTAGTAGCTAGTAACTATGTCAGTCATTGATAAAATTACGGCTGAACTTCTGAAAGCAGGTGGAACACCGGTACCTAAAGCTCTTCGGAAGTTAATTGATTATACGTTATACTCGAGGGACAAACGCCTAAGGCTAGGCACAGAAGTGTGGTCGTGCTTTTCTTCAAACAGAGTGACAACACCCTGCTGAAGAACTACAGACTTATCTCACTTCTGACTTCTGAGCCATGTCTACAAGCTGTCTTCCAGGGCTCATTGGAGAGGTCTCAATAAATAGGTGTTACAAAAACATAGTAACCTTGACCTGATCAGCATCTCCTGGAAGTTGCAGGATACCCAACTCCTCGCCAACTTACAGCAGAGGTACTGTGTTTGGGCTCATTGGAATAGTCTCAATGAATAGATGTTATAAAGAACATGATAAACTGGACCTGATGCTGCAGCATCTCCTGTAATCTGCAGGATACCAAACTTCTTACCAACTTACAACGGAGGTATCGTGTTTGGGTTTATTGGAATCGTCTCAACGAATAGGTGTTACATAGAACATGGTTATCTTGACCGGATTCTGCAGCATCTCTGGAATCGGCAGAATACCCAAGCCTCAACAACTTACAGTACAAGTATCGTGTTTGGTATTAGAATAGTCTTAGTGAATAGGTGTTAGATATAATACCTGATGCTGCAGCATCTCCAGGAATCTGCTGAGGCAAGGGTAAAAAAGTGAAAAACTTCCACAGGTCCAATTAATTTGAAGTTTACAGTTATAACTAGCGAGGTTAGCAAATTCTACAGGTTTGATCGATTCAAAATAGGCTAGATTTCGTGTCGCAATGTCGTGTTTCGTTCTGGAAACTATTTGTGTGAATATGGGAATAGAGTTTCGATTCTATGTAATATGTATGTAAAGTTTAAAAAGCATGAAATAAAATCTTATTAAATAATAAAAAAAAACCCGACAATGACCTCTAAAGAGTAAAAAATAATATGTATTGGCCCTTTGAATTTAATTTAAGTAGGTAGTAATTAGGCCAAAAAGCGTCGGTGGCTTAACCAGTAACGACTCGGTCCTTCTAACCAGAGGTACCGGGTTCAAATCTGGACGGCCAATGTACCAATGAGTTTTTCTAAACTTACGTACATATACTTACTGATTGCTTTAACGGTGCAGGAAAACATCGTGAGGAAACCTGCACACGCCTGCGAACAAACTCGAAGGTTGGGTGTGAAGTCGACCAACCCTCACTGGGCCCGCGTGGTCGACTATGGCCTGATCGCCCTAACTCAGGGTAGGCGCGAGCCCCTCGGTGGGGACGTATATGAGCTGATATGATGAGGTAGTAATATTTTAACCCAAGATTCGTCTCGTAGAGGGACCACTAAGTAAATAAAATTAAAATAGAGTTTCACGATATCTTCCAAACGGTTTACTGTATTTTAAAGTGCGAGGTATCGTTAAATTCGTCTTGATCCCTTGATTGATACGTCTTATGTACATTCTACCAGACTTCCCATAAAAGAGGGGAGGATATTTTTATGCAGTTGTGATTTTTTTAAAGTTTTCTTTTAATTAATAATTTGAGTGCGTTTGACTATATCTCACCTGATGGTAAGTGACGATTTGATTAGAAGAATTTTTTTTATTAGAACTGATTTACAGTTTTTTTTTATTAGTAGCACGCTCAAACGAAGTAAAGTATGTTATAAAAAACTGTAAGGTTATGTACTCGTTTGCGTAACTATGCAGGTGGTGCATTAGTATTACGAAACCAATAACTATACTCGTACCTACTTGCCATGAATATCAAACCTTTACATTGTGCTCAATATAGTTCAGTAATATGACGGTAAGTTTTGTTACAGTTTGTGAAAAAAATCATATTAAATAAAGTTCCGTGGCCGAAATAATGACCATATTATTTCTTACATAGCTATTAATTACGAAAATGTTGTATTACGATAGAAAGGGTTTTATATTGAATATCCACTGAGTGCGTAACCAAAATTAACGACATTCATTACTTGGTTAATTAGCAAGAACATCGTGCCACATTTAACAGTCTAATTAATACAAATTGTGTCAGATGAAATACCATTTCTGATTCGCAAAACTAAATATTTTGCTAAAGTTAATAAAGTATTTTATTTCTTTTTCAGTTCTTATGGAAAATAGTGACAGTAATGATCAGTGAGTCTGTTAAATGGAGCGATCAGTCCATAGCGGGCGTAACGTTCATGGATCACTTCGACTTCGAGTACCGGTACAGGAATCTCTACGAGTGCGACCCTCTCTACTGGCATCCGCTACACCTGCCCGAGAACTGCGTGCAGATGTACGAGAAATTGATTAGGTCTCGGGTGGCGGCCAAGCATCCATTCAGAGTTGTCAAACCAAGAAACGACGGCCCCGTACACTTAGGCCATCCGTCAAGTTCGAGTTCAGAGTTATGTGAAGATTCAGAATCATACGAAGACATCCCTGGCCCTCGCCCTGCCCCCAGCGGGCCGACTTACTTTTACAAACCCAGCTTTAGTAACTATTGGCTTTCGCCTTATGAGCAAATGTTGAACCATATAAGAACAGATGTAGAGAACCAGCCGCGAGCGCCGACAATAGAGGTGATCCCCAACTTGGGGCCGGCTGCAGTCTACCGCCAGCCTATATCCAAAATCAGTGAGATGGCCATCAAAAAGATTGCAAAGGCGCATAAACCCCTGCAGTCGAACGAAGATGACGAGTATGAGATAAGTTTGACAAAAGACGGCAAGGACTTGCTGCAAAAGGAGAAACCAAAAAAGGATCCAAAAGATAAGAAATATATCAGAAAAACAATACAAAAAGATAATATGTTTGTAGCGATCGAGCATAGAAAAATTATTTGATGACTTATCGTGATTGAAAGTGAAAGAAAAGTGTCCGCTATGCCGAATTCTTTCAAACAACTTACTTATGTTAATTTGTATAGCTACAGACAATTATGTATATTTTGTTGAAGTGAAAACTTATTTAGACGCGTTGGGTAATTTTTTGAGATTGAAAATAACCATTGAACTCGCAACACTGTAACTTGTAATGTAACCGACAACTCCAGGAATACTCGAAGGGTCAAAACATATAAAACTGTATTTGAGATAAGAAAAAACCATTGAACTCGCGACACTGTAACCTTTAATGTAACGGACATCGCCAGGAACACTCGAAAGGTCAAAACTTATAAAACTGTAAAAAGTTTTCACTTCTGTCGGCACTCCTGGAGTAGTTAGGTTATTTTTAATGATTTATTTACTGTTGGATACTAGTTACCTACCTTACATTAAACGAAACCGGCCAAGTGAGACTCGGGGTCACACAAACATGGTTCCGCACCAAAACTTTAAATACCAACATAACAAGACGTCTCATTACATACTTAATTCTAAGAAAATAGAGGTCTACTTATTCTGGAAATTTTGTTTTGGAAATTGATGCTCCTGCCTGTGGGTAAGGAATAACTTTAGATTTTCTTATAGGTTTTCCTATAATCTATGAATTTAAGCACATGTACCATGATGTTTCAAGATTTAAGGTCCAGTAGTTTCAGAGATAAGGGTGGGAATAGTAAATTTTCGCCTATTTTCTCAAATAACTTCAAAACTATTTATATTAAAATTAAAAAAAAATTGAGATTATCACAAGTTCTTTCATTTGATATGTCACATGATGTAGTTTGCATTTTTTTTAGTTAACTATACCCCAAGACTGTCCCCGATATTTAAATTAATTTAATTATGTTACACGTTAGTCTTTTAATCGGTCCAGTAGTGTCGGAGCAAATTAGTTGTGACAGACGGACAAAGAGACAGACACGCGGGTGATCCCATAATGTTTCCGTTTTTACCTTTAGAAACACTGATTCCTAAAAAGTAATATTCCAACATTAAAACGTCTCAAACTAGAATATTGTTGTGTCGGTACAATAAGGTCCATAAATCTGTATATAAAGTCGTCAAATGCGCGCCAGTGAGAAAACAATATATGGCAGTGCCAACTCACACACGAAGGGTTCCGTACCAACGTGCAAAAAAACACGTATCTTATATGGGGGTTCTCTTTAACAAAGTTTTTTTTATGTATCTTTGTTATTTTTGGAAATTGTTGGGGTTTTTCGACTTTAATCTTTTAGAGTTGATTCATATATAGAGCCCGATATATAAAATATATGAGCGGTGAAATTGAGTGTTGATCGGTAACGCGTTACCGTTACTTTTTTCAGTCTCGAAGGCTAAGGAAACATGGTCATGCCACCTAATACGAGGCTGTAGCCCGAGCTCCGCGTAGGGCAAATCCCGGAGCGTGCTCTGCAAGGCCGGAGGCCGAGCTCCGCGTAGGGCGAAGGCCTGAGCGCTTTTGCGGGGGCGAAGGCCTGAGCGCTTTTGCGAGGTCGAAGGCCGAGCTCCGCGTGCCGCGCGAGGCAGGAGGCCGAAGGTCAAAAAAAATGTTTGATGAGTAAACTCCTGTCGTGCGTTGGAGCTGACACGCACACTTTTTTAATAATAGCGGCAATAGAAATATACACTATGTGAATATTTAAACTACCTAATCTACCTACTACATTTCATCAAATACAGCCCCCTGAAAGACACACGGACAGACAGACAGCGGAAGCTTAGTAATAGAGCCCCATTGGCACTCGTTGGGTACCCTAAAAAGAACACAACACCATTGTAACCAAATTGCAACCCATTTTGAATGACAGGTCTCCACAAAGCCCCACGCGTGAGGCGTATTCGGCAATTCACCAGTTCACGCTCTCTTTGACAAATCAAAAATCATCACACGCTAAGGAACTCTTTTACGTGGTAGTTTCATAGTCTATGTTGAAGACTGGGGTGTTAAAAGTAAAAAAAAAATAACGGCCAAGTGCGAGTCTGATTCGGGCACCGAGGGTCCCGTACCACCACACTTCTTTGCACAAGTATAACAACGAGACTTATTCAAAACAAAACAAAGGACATCAATGTAAGCGATAAAAAAAGGTTTTTTTTCTTTACGTGAAATGTCTTTAAAATCACATACGGGGCACCATATCAGAAAACTGAAATGCAACGGATATACATAATATTACATAACGAAAGAGACTTATATCAGTTTCCGGTAGAACCGGGCAATATAACAACCTCATTAACTATTCCTCATTGCGTTGGGGAATCTTGGTAAGCCCGCTTCCATCATCGGCAACATCGTCACTTACCAACAGGTGAGATGTTGTCAAGGGTTTACCAATTGCGAATAAAAAAATAAAAATAATAATCCACTCATGGAGGTATATTGAAATGGTGTCACGTTAAATCAACGGCAGTGCGCCGCGACAAAGCCTTATCCGATTTTTAGGGTTCCGAAGTCAACAAGGAACCCTAATAGTTCCATGTCTGTCTGTCCATCCGTCTGTCCGCAGCTTAGCTCAGAGACTATTGGTACTAGAAGACTGTAATTTAGCATGGGTATACACATATTAATCACGCTGATAAAGTGGTACAATAATACCTATATTATTGAAAAAAAAATTAGGGTACCTACCTGTAAAGAGGGGGTGATTTTTTTTCCATTGATGTACCCTATCTTGTGGGTTATTGTTGCATAGGTTTTTCAAAACTTTTTCGGGATTGCTATTGTTACTTTGATTGATTACTTTTGTTAGAGTCAAGTGCCCCCCCCCCCACCCCCCTCCTCCTCCCTCCCTACCAACTAAACCGCTATTTAAGGACATCTGAAAAAAAAATCAAAAAAAGTTTTTCAAAAACTTACGTACATACTTACCGATTGCTTTAACGGTGAAGCAAAACATCGTGAGGAAACCTGCACACGTCTGCGAAGAAACTCGAAGGTTGTGTGTGAAGTCGACCAACCCGCACTGGGCCCGCGTGGTTGACTAAGGCCTAGTCGCCCTGATTCAGGGTAGGCTCGAGCCCCTCGGTGGGGACGTATATGAGCTGTAATGATGATGATGATGAAAAAAAATTAAATAGTAAGACATGTAATCAATTTAAAAGAAAAACTATCAAGGCTAAGAAGACTTTCTTAGTTTAGGATAAATAGTCGACCAACTTAAGGTTTTAAGTTACAAAATGTTCTATTACCAACTGCAAATATAATTTTACTTTCTAAACTCTGTATTCATGTTTTGAGAAGACTACGGAACCTTTTTATGTGCGAGTCCGACTCGCACTTGACGGGGTTTTTTTATTCAGGTTTGACCTCCTGTGGGAGTATGAATCACACTTGTCTGGTTTTTATTATTTGTTATTTTAGTATAGGATTAGTAATATTAGTATAGTAAACCAAGCATCACGCTTGCATGTATTGCCACAGATAAAAAACTATAAAAACACGTTTATTATATGGGGACCTCCGTTAATTTTCACTTTTCTAATTATTATTTGTTGGTAAATGCTTTATACTATAATAACACATATGCTGTGAAAATTTAAGCCAGCTACCAATAGGGATGACGAATGCTAGTCATCTGATTTACTTTTTATCATCTTTCAAAAACGACATACCTAGGCGTGACGTCATAGTTTTGCAGCGTCATTTATGTACTCATTTTGTGATTTTGGTGAATTAAAAATCTAAGACTTGATGAAAAACAAAACAGTAAGGTTTTTCGAAGTTTCAATAGGAGGGCAATTTCTTGATCAAGAGTTCATAATTTATTTCTGATGCTGTCATCATCTCTATTACGATTCAAAAGATACAGCCTTTTAAAGGTTGGACAGACAGATAGATAGACACAGATGGTCAGCAAGGGGTTAGGTAATAGGGTTCTTTTAACTGGTACGGAATCCTAATAAATTAAATAAAAAAATTACTACTATTGTTCTATTGTTTCTTGTTCATTGTTAGCTTCTCTTAATTTTTAGTGAAGTTATCGCAATGCAAGTTTGTCAGTTGTGACACAGAGTCATAACATTCAATGAATTCGGTTTTAAAATGGAGATATTATTGAAGGTAAGATCTTTAATTCTATATCTATGCTGGGTGGCGATTTAAATAAGAAAAGGGACATTATGGTCATTTCGTAAAAAAATCATGTAAATCGATCAGGCGATTGAATGACTAACTTTGCATGAGATGGTTGAAAAGTGATTTTCCAAATGACATAATTATGTAGATTCCTTGGGAAAATATATTCAGCTTCGTATTCACTTTCTTAACGTCGTTCAACCTGACACCGTGTTACTTATAAACTGTAATAGTAAACTACTAACGAGGCCGGCAAAGTAAATTGCTGGATGAGAAGAGTTAATAATACGAATCCAGCAATTGCCGTCCTGGCCGAGGCCTGTATATACTTAGTGCTTTACTCATACCAAGCAAAGAATTTAAAACAATAATTAATATAATTTAAGTAAAATATACTCGATATTTAAAACGGTGACCAAAGATTAGGGAATGCCGTGATACACACTTTTACTTTTCCGCCGATTTACTTTTTTTTATCATAGCGCCGCCGTCACTGCCGGTCCTCTCAAAATTAAAGAAATGAGCAAGGAGCTTTTATTTATCCCACTATGGTGTTTTCACTTGGCTGTATAAGATTTGTGTTCTGTGCCTCTCAAAGTGTTATAATATAAGATTGTTGCATCAAAAAAATACTACTCTCCGGTAATGAAAAAACATACCCTTTTCCCGGTTTATTAACGAGCTCATTAAGTAGTTTTTTCAATTTTTTTTTATGATTCTGAAATCACGTAATTCCTGTATTCTTTTTAAAAATTTAAAGCTAATATTAATTAGCGTGTTTGTGAAAAAAAACGTTTCTGATACATTTATGCAAGATGATCTACTTCTAACTTAAAACTAAACCGCTTTTCCCATGGATGGATGGAGTGCTAAATTTGTGAAATCTTTTTTCTTTTCATTTTTCTTAAGAATTATCGATCAGCGTTGCAATCACTCTATAGAATACAAAAATATTTAAATCCTATTTAATACCCAGCCTTATACCGCTAAAGATAGAAACGAAACTTAACACCCCTATGAGGAGCACTATATAGCTATTTTAAAAAAACAAGTAAAAGCGCCATAAAGTGTTTCCAATAGGTTCAACCATAGTAAAACGGACTTTTTATCCACGCGTATGAAGTCACTGGATTTCCACTTTAAAAGTGCCACTACGAGTACTTAGTATCACATTACTTAAATAACACAATTAATATTATAAACGCGAAAATATGTTGTTTCGCCTCTAAAAATTAACGGCTGGTCGGATTTTGATAATATTCGTTAGGTAGGTAAATAGATCAAACTCTGGATTGTTATTATTACAAATTATCCACTGTTAAAAAACCCTGGGCATCATGTCACCTGATGGTAAGTGACGATGACGGAAGCTGGCTTACTAAGACTCCCCAAAGCAATTATTATTATCTTAATGACGGAACACATCAATGCTGTTAACATTGATATTTGCCGCCAAGATTTATAAGATGGTAATCACCTCCCAGGCGGGCTTGGAAAATGCTCTACCACCAACCAAAACAAGTCTTACTAAGTTAGAATCCGCTGGAAATCGAACCCGCAGCCCCTTGGTGTGAAGTGGATGGATTAACCACTACTTACGCTACGGAAGCAGTTAAAAATTTACATACACAAAAACTAACAAAACTAAACTAACTGTTAGTGTTTATCTCGGTAAAATGTATGGTTCCTGTTGTAGGATAGCTCAACTATTTTACTATTATTGCGTAGAAATTACTTCACACCTAAACAAGTAGTACTTAGTTTACTTAGTATCTGATCTGTGCCTAAACGGCTGAACAGATTTGTATGAAATTTGTTAAGTAGACAGATCAAGTACTGGATTAACAAAACAACATAGGATACATCTCAGAAATTGATGTTTTCTAAAACAGATACTGATATAGAAAAAAAAAATATTTACGCTACTTTCGGCTACAAATATAAAAACCGGCCAAGTGCGAGTCTGTCTGAGTTGGGGAAAGTTGTTCAGTATGATTAGTAAACCCTCAGTATCTGGCCGCTTGCGGCTCGCACACCGTTCAACCTCGATCATATCTAACTGATCATCACCAATCTGAATACATCTGAGTGACAGGAGGTGAGGTCGGAGCTAGCCTTTGGTTAAAAGCTAGTACAAAAATAAGTAAATCATAGCAATCTCATCATAAAATCATAAGATAGCCAGTTTCCCATTGCGTCGGGGAAGCTTGGTAAACCTGCTCCATATTTGGCATCATCGTCCCTTTCCATCAAGTGAGATGATGTCAAGGGCTTACAATTGTAGATAAACTGTATATAATCTTCGGCAACATCGTCACTTACCACCAGGTGAGAAGTTGTCAAGGGTTTACCAATAGTGAATAAAAAATAATAATAATAATTGTGGATTAACGCTTCCGTGGAGTAACGATTAAGTTCATTAGCTTCACATCAGGAGGTTGCGGGTTCGATTCCCAGCGGAGTCTAACTTTGTAAGACTACATTTGGTTGGTGTAAGGGCATTTTCTAATTCCGCCCGGCTAGCTACCACTATATTATCTAAATCTTGCCACTAAACATCAGTGTTAACAGCATTGATATGTTCCAGTTTGAAGATAAAATAGCCAGTTGCCCATAGCGTTGGGCAATTTTGGTAAACCCCCTTCCATCTTCGGGATCATCGTCACTCCTTTGTCGTTAATGTTCCACATAAACGCACGAAGCGTTTTGCTTCATCGTCCATTATGCGAACTGTCAGGGAGTGGAATTTCCTGTCGCCATCTGTGTTCCCTGATTCGTATAGTTTAGGAATCTTCAAGATGATAGTGAGTAGGTTCTATTTGAGCTTGCTTGTTACATCCTCGGCTGCATCGGCACGTACCTTCAGGTGAGGTGCAACCAAACGCACTCAAATTTTGTAATAAAAAAAACTTACCATCAGATGAGATATGATGCCAAAGGCTTACCAATTGTGGGTTAAAAAATAATAATAACTATTAATTGCTTTACAGTAGGTATTCCCTTTTTCTATTATTTCAGGTGATTGTCGTATCGTTTGCGTTCACTGAAACGTCATGTTCAGTAGGTGGCTTAAATTACATGGATCCTATCAAGCAGCGGCCATTGCTAAACGATGCCAGGCGAAAGGAGGGAGAAGATCCCTGTAACCCTCTGTACTGGTATCCAAAGGCAGTCCCGGAATATTGCAATCAAAAATTTACGCCACCATGCGGTCCAAATAATCCTTCGACTACGCCATCGCCCATACCAGTACCTATACCAGTGCCCAGTGTACCTTTTCCTTATCCGATACCTTTGCCACCACCACCAATGCCGATGCCTTATCCTTTGCCACCACCAATGCCAATGCCTCATCCTTTGCCACCACCACCAATGCCAATGCCTTATCCTTTGCCACCACCACCTCCACCTTCACCGATGATACCTATGTCAATACCTCCACTGCCGTATGGTATTCCAATAATGCCAGCTGGTCCTATGCTGCCGGTAGGTGGGTTGCCCTTACCCGCTTTTGCGCCCTTCCCAGGCATGTTTCCGGCGCAGTTCCCGGCGCCGCTGTCGCCGGCTGCCTTTGGGCCTCAGGCGGGGTTGATGCCCGGAATCCGAGGAATGGTCTCACCCAACGGTGGCATCAACATCATGCCATTCTCCGACGCGTACTCCAACATGTTGGAGGAGCACAGACAGAAAATGATAAGGAAACACTTGGAGCATGTTCTAAAAAGATACGGAGAACGTGTTAACTACGGCAGGAGGAGAAAATCTCGAAGATGGTAATAATGTTGGTATTTAGAACAGACTATACATAAAGTACAGCTGTTTATGTAAAGACGTCAAAATATAGGTGACTTTTATTCGCTTAAATGGGCAGATAAATATATAGAGATTATATGTAGATTAGAGATGTAACTCATGAAATTGAAAAACTTTCCCCACGAACCTTTGTACAATCAGATGATAGTTAAATTTGCGATACAAGGGTGGTAAATAGATAAATGGCAAACGAGTGACATTTGTAACCCCAAGCCGCAAGTATTAGTATTAATCTATCTTACAACAGTTATTTGATATGAAAGGCTGCAAACATGTGCCAAATAGGCACGAGATACCTTTATTGAAACCTGAGCGTAGCGAGAGGTTCAAAGGTGCGAGAAACATTAAATTTTCTGCAGAGCGATTAACCTCACTACAGCGAGGAATATAAAGACTAATGACGTGCCGAGTATCAAAGTCGGCACAAACAAGTTCTTGCTCTTCACAAAAAGCATGTCAAATAATTGAGTCCCAAAATTAGCTTTAGGTTGAGCATTGTAGTCACCCAAAACGTATGCAAGCGAAACATCATTCTCCTCAACAATAGCACTCATCCGGGCTAAACCGTCGGTAAACCTTTCCCTTGGATAACACGGTTATTTGTGCCACACGATAAGAGAAAGTGAGAGTCGGTAAACCCAGGAAGTTTATCTTGTTTATCAGTTTGTAGGTGTACACTGAACACCATAGATGACTAAGCGCCATTTGTCACGCGTATTGCAATCACCCATCACTAGAGCAATCTACAACAGCAATCTTCGCCATAATAACGCAAGACCATCGTATGGGCGGCCTCTTAGTTAGTACTTCCGCAGAGGTATCCACAGAGAGTTAGGGCACGCAACTGAAATTCGTATCGATGGTGTCCATCAGACCGAGATCATGTAGCAGGAGCCAAGTCTCATATAGGCAAATCAGATCTGCAACTCCACACAAATCCCGAACCTGCTGTATTGATGTCTTAACATTTAATTATGAAAAGAATCTAGTTATTTAGTGTTATTAAATTACTTATTATAGTATAAATCGTTATTTCTCTAAATTTTTACATGCCTTAAAAAAACAAAAAAAAACTAATTATTGGTAATTTTTTAAAGCGGTGCTTTAAAGAAAAATAGCAAACTTATTATTTTCTAAATGTGTATATTTTAAATACAAAGCTCTATAATAGGTTAATATACTGCATCAAATGTAAATTATGTAATATCATTCCCTTAACTGTGCTCTTCTGAAATTATAAAACTTTACTCGTTTGGTAACATACTTATTTTTTACTAAATGTGTACATTTTAAATACAAAGCTTTATAATAGGGTAGTTGACTGCATCAAATGTAAATTATAAAATATCATTCCTTAAATTGCACTCCTACAGAATTTAAAAACCTTCTTCATTTTGTAACAATCTTATTTTTTTTACTAAATGTGTATATTTTAAATACAAAGCTATAAATACGGTACTTGACTGCATCAAATGTAAATTATGATTATAATACCTAAACTGCACTCCTAGTTCCTACTGAATTTAAAAACCTTCCTCGATTTGTAACAAACCTATAGTTTTACTAAATGTGTATAATTTTAAATACAAACCTCTATATTTAAGGTAGTTGACTGCATCAAATGTAAATTATGAAATATCATACCCTAAATTGCATTCCTACTGAATTTAAAAACCTTCCTCGTTTTTATTTTTAATAAATAAAATTCACACATTAGGACATTGGTGACGTCGAAAAACTATGACGCCACACGCCTTGCTAGTTATTTCAAACTCTTTAAGAACAAAATTTCGTTTAGACAGATGATAAAAAGTAACTATGACTAACAGTTAACCACAGAACAAGTAACAATAGGTTAGAAAGGCTGTAGCCACAGAACAAGTTTGTTACTTGTTCTGTGCAGTTAACTACCGTATATCCCAGTTTTTTATAAACTCAAACAATATTTATTGTGAAAGATTGCTTATTTATCTTAATAAACCTACAATAACAAAAACAGTCAACGTCAGAGACATCTAAGCCAGAAGCCATTCAAAATTATCCAAGTGTCACATATTTCTTACAAGTGTTATTTTAGAAATTACAAATTGCACACATTTGTCAATTTTGTCCTTTTTCTTTGTTGTCCACATAATATGTATAGTATATATTTTCTGACGCACATGTAAAATCTATTAAATAAAAATCGATAGACGTATGAAATGATCATCACTTGAGAACGCCTCGACTGATTTGACTGATTTTCTTTGTTGTGTTCATAAATTGTCACGACAAGGTTTGTATATGAGATACATATAGCGGTCCGCCGCGCACCCTCCATATCGACAGGGGCGAAGATGTGCGCAACACCTAGTAATTAATAAGGTAATGAACTATTTACCCTTTAAGTACCACGGCTATTGAAATAATACATTCTTAACTACTCTACTTGTCTAGTTTTGTATCCTTAACTAATGGACGGATTCCCTGAAGGCTTAACATTTTCATAGAACTTAAGTATAGTAATGAGGTTCAACTTAATTAGTCCACGATAGGGTGGGTTATTCGAACTAGGACCTTACATTTAAGATTTTTAGCAACTTTTTCCAAGGAACATAAAGCAAAGCAAATGGGATTTTTCAGTACCTACCTGTCATCATAATATAATACTCTTCTGTATATATAAAAGGAAAAGGTGACTGACTGGTATATTAACGTACAGCCAGAACCACTGAACGGATTTCACTGAAATTTGGAATGCAGATAGTAATTAGGACGTGGGAATCCGCTAAGAAAGGATTTTGGGAAATTCCCACGGGAACGGCAAAAAAACGGGATCTGCGCGGGCGAAGCCACGGGCACCCACTATACAATATACCGGGACAAATACACGGTCATCTGGCGCCAAACTAGGATTCCATGTACTATGGGAACCAGAGACTGTTATACATACTTATATACGTTTAAATACATACATATATACATATTGAACATCCAGACACAGAACAAACAGACCTGTTCGTCACACGACTGTTTGCCCTGGGTGGGGATCGAACCCACGACCCTCTGTCTAGTAGGCAAAAACACTGCCAGAGGAACAGCGGGTCAGTTAAAAGGGTGTTGAAGGAGAGCAACGATTTTTTTATTGATGTTTGTTTGACTAGAGGTGCGAGTATAATTATGTTTTGGTCGTTCCTTGATATTTTTGTTCGTCTATCTAAAAATATGTAGTCATAAGAGAAATTGAATTGGTGTCAATAGTAAAAGCTCTAAATAAAATGTTGTAGACTAATAAATTTGAACCTCATATCTAAAGCTCCTTTATCTTATCTTCTTATCTTTATAAGTGGGGGCTGCAGTTGTAGCGACACTTTGACCCAATGGGATCTTTTTTATCTACCCCTATAACATGTGCACCCCAAATTACTCGAAGATGTGATGTGAACCTTAAACTATCTACTAAGGTTAATTGGATTATTAAAATATGTGTGATAAACACTGCAGACATTTACGCTTCGCTCTAACAGCAGCATTAAGAGAAGGACCACGTTTCGTTTATTAAAGTCAATAAAAATATCAGAATAAAAAATTTTCAAGACTTGAATTTGAAAAAGATTGAATGTAGCTTACGTATTGTATTTTACTATTATCCTTAACTTACGCCAGGAGGCTCAAGTTTCCATACAAACGTAGCTACGTAATAAATATAAATACAACATTTCGTATCGAATCCGAGGTTTTTGTCTGCATTTGATTTATCGTAGGTACTTAATATACTGAAACAGATCTAAACAAAGGCTTAAATTCGTTTAATACTAAACATTTCAACTCGTTCTCACTGTGTTACTTTATCACTTTATTTTAGTATCGAAAACAAATTACACACTATGATAAAAAACACAAACCAAACAAACAAATTACAGACGTCGATATAAGTATGGTTTCCCAAATGCATAATTTTGATTCGATTTGGCATGTAATTTTTGGCATGAAACTACGCTTGTATGGAAACTCTAGCCTCGTGTCGACATTTACATTAAAAACTTAACAACATTATTTTATTAAGTACATATTGCCATCAGGATAGCAAAGCTGCATGGTATCGATCAAAACTTAACGGTAAATAAGGTCTATTTTTATATCAAATTATACAACTTAAAAAATAATAAATGAGACTCATGTTATTTCTGACTCTAGTTACCGAAACACAATGAATTATGTCACGAATAGTGTACCTACGAGTATATGCTGGGCGGCAAACACTTGACAATTCTCCTTGAGACAAAATATTTTATGGGATAATTCCGCCTTTATATCCTATCTGTTTTGTGTTTATCCCACTTTTTAATAAACAAAAAATTCGCAAAATTTTGTATTTCAAACGTATATGCTACTTTAAATACATAGAGAAAAACAATAAGCAAAACAATTAATGAAAATTTGTTTTTATTTGAAAAAAATGATGTTTTAAAACGACAGTAGTTAAATTAAAAGAGGATTAATAAGTGTTTCAATAAAGAGTTAACAAACACACAGAGGACAGAGGACAGTATAGCAACGGTTGGGGTCATCATTGCGACCTTGTGACTGGTTGTGCAGCTATATCTATCACAAAGTCGGAATGATGACTCCAACCATTGCTCCCTGTTGTTTTGTCTCAAGGAAATGTTCAAGACATTTGCCGCCCAGTATACATGGCCCACGTAAAGAATTCAATTAAAAATTCAAAACAACAGATTAAATTTAAGAGGAGCAACAGAAGACAGTAGCAACGGTTAGGATCATCATTGCGACCTTGGTGACTGGTTGGGTAGCCAAGTCTATCACAAGGTCGGAATGATGACCCCCAACCATTGCTCCCTGTTGTTTTGTCTCAAGGAAAATGTTCAAGACATTTGCCGCCCAGTATACATGACCCACGTAAAGAATTCAATTAAAAATTCAAAACAACAGATTCAGGTTAAGAGGAGCAACAGAATAATTTTCAAAATAGGATCAGTAGTCACAATCGCGTGCTAAAATCCGATTAAAGCTGTTTGAACATATTGGTTGTATTCAGTGTTTCTAGGGCAGACAGAGAAACTAAATTACTGCGCCTGAGTCGCAACAGAAACTACTGCGATTTCCATTAAGCAGTAGACAATAATAATTTTGAAAAACAATCACCAGTTGATACGATTTAACTGACCCTTCATACTGGCTAATGGTACGATTGTGTTGTTATTCTATAGGCACCTAACTGACGATTTCCCTAAATTTTTAATAGCAGAACATTATCATATCAAGGCTGATTAGAGCACCACCAAACTAAGTGAGTTGCTTTTGACAAATGATCTTACCTTTATTATAAAACTATAATAAAAAGGGCTACTTTGGACGCCCTACTAAAACTTCACAGTTAACTTTAAAAGAACACTTTCCTAGAAATTCCCACACAAAAACGGCCCTCTAGCACGACCAAATTACAAGAGAATTTTTAGCGGGCACAATGTTGGTTATTTCTCATGGTGCGTTTAATTTTTAATTTTTTTTGGACACAACACCCTTGTTAGGAATTGATCACTTTCTGCCCTCGGTAAACAATTTTGTGAATTAGTCATAAGTTATTTGGGGTAAGCCGTTCAGTATTATGAATAAGTTTTGGTGAAGTTTCCAAAACAGCCCCCTGTAGGTTTAATTTAATAATACTTATATAATAACAAATTATTCTGGAATGTTTCGTATGGACGGTTGTTCTTATCACCTAAACTAACCTAAATTACTCTAGAATGCTTAATAATTTCGTTTATTTTATAAGGTAAATCAAATTAACCGAATTTATATTGAAATCTTTCTATACAATGTTCAAATAGAACAAGAAATTCAGATATTTTTTTCAACCTACTTTAATAACTACGAATAAAACAGAGGTTTGTTGCTTATCAGAAATAAAAAGGTGGGAATACATCGTAGCGTTTGGTAGTTATATCGACTTTTCATGAACTTATAGTTTGAGCGAAAGTAAAAAAAAAACATCGCATCGTTTGCCGGGCCTGAAGCGACAATATTGGTTTCACCTCAAACGCTCGGAAATTTTGTTTGTTATTCCATTTAGCGCGCAAAATTGCATTTCATCTGCTGGCGTGAAAACAGTTTTTAAAATTAGAACCAAATAACTGTAAATTTCTTCTGGCACTAACTTGAGGTAAAAAATTGTGTGTTTCGCTCGGCAGCGAAGTTATTTTGCGTCTTGTTCCTTTGAAACCCTCGCTACGCTCAGGATTCTATCTTTAAATTACTCGCTTTGCTCGTGTGGTCAATCCTAGAATCCTTCGCTTTCTCAAGTTTCAATAGTGGTAACTCGTGCCAGAGAACAACTTTATAGCCTATCATACATAACACATATTGTTATCACTAAAACCTTGGCAGAGAACTAGGCAGCCCGTGCTCATAAAGAAATTAATGTCTTTGAAGCTCGCCTTTTTATCACTTTACTTAGGGTGATTCTAGGTTTTTGTGTAATTTGACAAATGATTCGCTTATCTGTGTTACTGATAAATCACAAAGCACGAAGAACTGTAATTGAACTAATATCGAACTAAATATTTACTAATATCAAAATGAATACCTACTTATATAGTAATTAAGATGCCAATTCTCAATAATGTAAACTTATCTTGTATATTATTGTGGAAAATTACACCTAGGCTAAGATATTATTCCATGAAGGTGCGATAAATATCTTCACTAATATTGTCAAATTGGTCGACAGAGCGGTAAAAGATTTTCAAGTTTGTTAGTATAAGGTTACTTCCCGGAAAGTAGTTTTTTAGTAGCATTATCGAAATAAGTTATTCTTATTATTTTTACTTTCGAGTGGCGAAGGAACAAATAGGAGGTTATGTGATCGGACGATCACGTTACGACGTCCGAAAAACCAAATAAGAGATTTTGACTAAAATGCAGAGTCCATATCACTTTGACACCAAATTACAGTAGTCGCATATGATGTGTTCCGGCTTTCGGTCTTTTATTAGGTGGTATGGCCATTCTTCCTTAGCCTTTGTGTATTAAAAAAACGCTTTTCCTGTTACACACTTCCGTCCCTGTTACACATCAAAAAGTTTTCTAGAAAAATGTGTGTATGTTGTATGTCCGTAACTATCCTCTATTTACAGAGAAACTGTTGGACCGATTTTGATAAACTTTTGCTAGGACGTATGTTCTCCGTGGGGAGTAGGTACAGTTTATTTTTACGAGCTTTTATTTAACTTGCAATGTATGTATGCTTGTTCGGGTAGAATCGTGCAAGTTAAATTTAAACCACTCCCCGGTTTCCGATTAAGCTAAAAATTTTCATACATATGTATATCGCGTGACAATGCAATATTAAAAGCTTGTACTCAAATGTTTTTAGGTTTTTCGACACTCATTTTTTAGTTTTAATGCAGCTCTGATTAATAAGTATCTATCTTCACTCACTATAAATTGTACGCCCTGCAATGTTAAAATTTCCCACGCGCGCTTTATTTATATTTTACTACCGCAACGATTTGAAAATGTTTTAATCCGAAAAGCAATCAACACCTGTAATAACGCAAACATTTTACTTCATATAAATATGAGCTATGTATCTAAGTAACTACCTAGTACACGCATGTATTGCAATATAATGCAATCAAACACTAGTTGCATTGAAGGCGATACCATACCTATAAAATTGTAACAGTAACAACTCCTGCCTTAACAGAAAAAGCTTACACAGAAAATACCTCTGCTTATGGACAAAAACATACATACATAAAAATTGATTAGTGTCAGGGTTATTTAAACTCTGAGCTAGTGATTCTATTTTTGAAAGTAAACAACTCTAGGTCTGCAAATAGCTAAGAAATCGCAAAATTTCACTGAGAAAAATATCAAAATTTTGCTACCTCAGGACAATTTAAATACCCTGTAAATACTGTGTGTTAATTTAAATTGCTAGTTATAAAACGAATTTAGTTGTAAATTGTTTTTAATTTTCATTTTTTTTATCTCCAAAGGGTTTTTAAATGTTTATGATTAAAAAAAATAACAATGCCAATGAACTTCTAGCACACACAGACGCCCTTCTCTTTCCACTTTCGGAGACTCTGATTTGTTAGAACGTGAAAATGATTTATTTAGCTAAAATTTAATTCATGAAGATTCCTTGTTTTATTTTTACTAAATTTCTAATGATTTGATTTGTTAGCATCAAGACCAACAGTACCTTAGTTATTTTTGGAACTACAAACATACAAAAAATGATCATTTTCATGAGTATAGTCAACTTCTAGTTGTTATAAAAAGATAACTGATATGATGAATAGAAACATACACAAGTACTATGGTGACAAACATTCAATATACATAAACCGTGAAGTAACATAATATACAAATAGCATAAACATGTAGCTTAAGCACATAATATACAAAGAAAAAAAGGTTAAAGGTTAATACCAGCCTATGAAAATTTGATTATCTTAAAATAAAACATGTGCTCAGCCAAGCTGAAAAGTTTATTTTAACCCGAGTTGAACTCGATATCTTTTAAACAACTAAAATGTATATATAATGCTATTATATATAAAGAATATGAGAAATCCTACTTAAGTCATTTTATGGGAATTACATCTTAAGATAGAAAAATCTGTGTTATAATTATATCCCTAGGAATATGTATATCTTAAATATTTATATTATATATATACTAATTGTATTTTAAGAATATGAGAAATCCTAAATAAGATAATTTTAATGCAAACTACATCTTAAAATAGAAAAATCCGTGATAATTACATACATAGGGGTTTAAGTATTTGCCGTTAAATGATAGTTGTAAAGTTAGTTTAGATGAATTTTTATCGCAAAATGAAGCCTCGCTTTCGCCCTCACAAAGATGTTGCGCCCTTTGTTAAGTAAGATAATCATATAACTATATTTTTAGTTACATCCCTAGCGAGATAGCTATGAACCTCTCTCGTACGTACAACTATCTCACGGTTTACAATTATATCTCTATGTATAATAATAACACAGCTTTTCCTACGTTACTTCTATACAAAACAACGTAATAATACTATACATTATTAACCTTACCGCAAGTAATATAGGAAGAAACCCAATTCCCAGCAGTAGCAGACAGATATTGACGCCGTTGGATGAAAGTTTTTTATCATACAGTTGTAAGAAAACAGTTGACAGCTTAAATATTTGTTAGGTACTTTCTTACTTACTTTATTTTTATAACTGCTATTATCCCGGAAACAGTAAAAAATAAGTAATAATCTGCATTTTCGACAAATTTAGAAAAAAAAGTGCCATGGATGATGTACAAATATAACATTAAAAGCGGAAATCCGCATTTTCAGTTGAACTCCGATGTAAACAACACCTCTTACAAACTAACACCAGGTTATACCTAATGGACGCAGGCTTTTACAAAACCCGGTACTATGTCCCGTTGACAGCTCTAGGGAACGAATCTAAATGCAAACTAAAACACACTAGTGCTGTAAAATTATCTTTGAAGCTGTGTATACTACCACGTAAAGTACAACTTTTCGAGCAATTGTATTGAAAAGCTTAATTATCTACTGAATTTAGTTTCCCTTATGGCTTATACGGTTACTTTGTATAGTGTACCGTTTTATAACAAAATGTATTAATTAGTTCATAGTAGCGCACATTATGAGTATGTTTTGATTACCGCAATTGTGATTTTATATAGTGATTGTAAAGCATATCTTATTTAACTAACTAAGAAACATAATAACACTTACTGCACGACCCATTCCTGACTATATCAATACATATATCTTGTTACTTTATAGAAGTATAAATTACATCTATCTATTAAATACTACCTATATACATATATCTATAAAACAAAAATGTTTCGTAAGTACTTAAATTTCATAATACATTGATTTGAGCTGCATGACCTTTTTAAATAGGTTCCATAATGAAAAAAATCACGTCGAAAAATTTCTTTTTTGAATAAGTAAGTAAATTTTTATAAAATCTAACAGAATAAATTCCTAATACCCTATATCTTACCACAAAAAAGATATAAACGCACCGATATAAACTTTCAAATGGTACCTAATAATCAAGGACGGATTTAAGAGCATATATTTTTTACTTTACAATTAAATTGTATTTAAAATGTTCATCACGAAAACCTTCAATAGAGTGGCGTGAAATTGTCTATGTCAGATTTCGAAGTTCAAAACCTATGGGAGACCGCTGGCTGCTCGGGCGGCGTTACGTTCATCGCCATGTTGTCATAGGAGAAGTCGAGGGTGGTGTCCTCGGCCGGGTGGCGGTTGCTGAGCGCTGTGCTTATGGTCTTCGGTGTGGTTGCTCCTTGGCTCTTCTCCGTATTCAAGGTCCTGGTGTCTAGGTCACGCACGTTCAGTGGCTGGTGCCGCTTCGGTGGCTCAGGGTTGCGGATCTCTAGCTTAAGATCGTGCTTAGGTTTCGGCATCTCAGCGTGCGGGTTGTGGTGTGTAAGGTCAGTTGGGTACTGCTTTACACGGTTCTGAAATAGTCAAGGGGGATGTGAATGTTGGAGGTAGCTACCTAAAAATAGTACTGTTTAATTTATCAATTTTGTATAAGAGTTTAAGATTTAAGTGTCCTCTAGAATTGATAAATATATAAGGGGCCTAACCGAAACTCAGTTTTCATAGAAATTAAAGATAACAATTTCTTTAAAATAGATAAACCGGTATTAAACTTTATACACTCAAGCAGTTTAGGAGTGATAGCCGATTAACTTAAGATGTGCATCTAGGTAGATTAGTAGAAAGTTTTTATTTTTCATGCAAAATGGTCTATACTAACTGAAAAACATTGTTTTTTTTTTTTAATTTACATTTATTTTTGAAAAGACTACGGAACCCTATATTGCGCTTTTCGGAACACATTTAGCCACATTTTTTTAAATTTAGAACGGGTTTGTTAATGAAAATTGTTGGGTATGATGGTAAGTTCGGGATGATAGTTTTTGTCGTGTTTTTGATCACCATTCAAAAACAAAAACCTTCCCTTTTTATTGTAGTCCCTATTTTTAAGTAAAATATAAAATGTATACAACTGCGGGAAATTTCAACTCAATGTTTTGTGTGATGCCCTCGATTGATTAAATCGTTTTTTTTTTCGAGATTTTACCCAAATTGGACAAGACAACCGATAGATTTAATTTAAGTTCAATATCAATTCTAATCTAACTAATCACCACGTAACATGAAATCAGTCAAGACATCAGATAACTAAAGCTTCGTACGTCGCAACTTTTTTAAAGCAGATCAAATCGAATTCAAATTATTTTGAACATTACAGTAATTTATCGTCGTTGTTCTTTATAATGGTATATAATTTAAAAACGGACAGGAGTCCTTTTGTCAAACAAAACATTTTTAAGGTGCTTCTCATACCTACAAACACAAGAGGCATGAAAAAATATATTCTAGTGCTTCCCTCGTGCGGGATAGATAACATACCATTGTAATATTTTTGTTAACAATAAATAAACGAATTAATTAAAAACACGACTGCATAAAAATTTAATCTATTATTTTGGCCACATATGTACATACATTCATACACACATAATTTTTTGGGCAGTCGGGTAAATAGACGCGCTCCGCAAGATTTCGTGCCAAAATGGTTTAATTTTTTGGGTGTTTTTGTTATGTGATTAATAAAGCTACCTACGCTAGGCATATCGTTTTGATTTCATAGAGATATTTTTAACGGATTATATGTAGAATTAGTGTCTTATCAGATGTACGTTTTTATATTTTTATGGTTTTAAAACCGAAATGATCGAGTTTGATAATTCCGTGCCCAGTGCTTGTGGTATCGTGAACTATACTAGGTATGATAGATGCCTGAAACTCCAAAACATTCGTTAAAAAAACGGCCAAGTGCAAGTTGGACACGCGCAAAGTAAAGTTTCGTCTTTTCAAAAAATAAAAGGATATTTAAAAAAATATATATTTGCAGTCGGTAACAGAATATTTTGTACGGAAAATCAGTAAACCTTTTACAAGTTCAATTGCACATCTATAGTTGGTCGACTATTTCTCCAATAAACTAAGAAAGCCTATTTAGCCGTGATAGTTTTTCTTTTAAATTGATTATACAGGGTCTTCGGCAGATGGTTGAAAATACGAAAATGGGGGATAGGTGGGGTTGCCTCCCACCTATTTTGAGAATTAAAAAAAATCTAGGACTTGTAATTTTTTTACAGGATTTTTTTTCTTTTTTTTAGAAATTTTGCCATTTTTATACCTTTGAACACATGTAACTTTTTGTTTTTTAAAGCTAGCTCCAAAATCTTTTTTTTAATAGACTTTTATAAGATTGTCGGCTCTAAAAAAAATTATGTTTGTTTCAAGTTATTGCTAAAAACAAAAATGTGGGCCCCCGAACTTAAAAAAAAAGTTGAACAAAAATTTAAAACTCAACTTTGCGATGCATTTAAAAAAAAAATAATGGGGCTGGAAGGCTTCTGATTTTTTTAAAACATCTCTAAAGCTTAGGCTTTTGAATGGTATGTAATTTGTTTCGGTATCTTTTTTGTAACCGGAGTTGTTAATTTTTTTTACTCAATTGGACCATGTTGACGAAATTCCACTAGTTACATGTTTTGTGAAATGTATCAAATGCAAAGTTGAAAATAATGTAAATACTTACTGTTGGGACGGTTACAAAGAGCAGGTACGTTTTTTTACATTCTTGCACACACATAATGGCTATCTTTTGTCATTTATTGGCATATTGGAGTTAGCACTTCCATATGCCAATAAAATTCCGCATATTCCGCATTGGTAAATTGAGCCATTTTAAACCACAAGAAAGTCTTAACAAAACGTCTGATAATAACAAAAAGTGACAAACAACAAAAAAACTTAACAAAATCACAAACGTTAATAACGTTAACGTTTTTTTTTTGTTTTCGTTAATTTCACTTTGCTGTGTTTGTGATTTTGTTAAGTTTTTTTGTTGTTTGTCACTTTTTGTTATTATCAGACATTTTGTTAAGACTTTCTTGTGGTTTAAAATGGCTCAATTTACCAATGCGGAATATGCGGACATTTTATTGGCATATGGAAGTGCTAACTCCAATATGCCAATAAATGACAAAAGATAGCCATTATGTGTGTGCAAGAATGTAAAAAAACGTACCTGCTCTTTGTAACCGTCCCAACAGTAAGTATTTACATTATTTTCAACTTTGCATTTGATACATTTCACAAAACATGTAACTAGTGGAATTTCGTCAACATGGTCCAATTGAGTAAAAAAAATTAACAACTCCGGTTACAAAAAAGATACCGAAACAAATTACATACTATTCAAAAGCCTAAGCTTTAGAGATGTTTTAAAAAAATCAGAAGCCTTCCAGCCCCATTATTTTTTTTAAATGCATCGCAAAGTTATATTTTAAATTTTTGTTCAACTTTTTTTTTAAGTTCGGGGGCCCACATTTTTGTTTTTAGCAATAACTTGAAACAAACATAATTTTTTTTAGAGCCGACATTCTTATAAAAGTCTATTAAAAAAAAGATTTTGGAGCTAGCTTTAAAAAACGAAAAGTTACATGTGTTCAAAGGTATAAAAATGGCAAAATTTCTAAAAAAAGGAAAAAAAATCCTGTAAAAAAAATTACAAGTCCTAAATTTTTTTAATTCTCAAAATAGGTGGGAGGCGACCCCACCTATCCCCCATTTTCGTATTTTCAACCATCTGCCGAAGACCCTGTATGTCCTAATATTAAAAAAATCAGATGTCCTGAAATAGCGGTCTAGCTGGTAAAAAAAAATATCGCTTTATAGCTCAACATTTTGCAAACCAATCGGCTTACCAATCGTGAGTTTAAAAAAACTGATCCCTGAATCTAAACATGAAGTTGGCAAACTCTCGGTAGTTTTGAAACACCTCTTCAACGATATTACACATGATAGGGTCACAGGTAAAAGTATTTACCCTGTCATTACATGTAAGGGAGACATTCTCAAAAAAAATTCAAGATTTTATTGTATTACTTTGTCGGCGTGATTAATATGTATAACCATGGCTATTAGAGCTTTCTAGTACTAATATTCTCTGAGCTTAGCCACGGACAGACAGACAGAAAGACAGATAATATGACAAAACTAAAAGGGTTCCTTGTTGACTTCGGAACTCTAAAAAAAATATATTCCAATTTACTTAAAAAAAAGATTTTTAGATTTTATTGGAGTTTACTCCTTTTGAATTGATTCATGTATGGAGAGCGGTATGAAAAATATATGAAGAGTGAAAATGAGTGTTGATCGTTAACGCGTTACCGTAACTTTTATGTCATTACGTTTTTTCAGTCACGAAGGCTAAAGAAACATAGCCATGCCGCCTAATGCGAAGCCATAGGCTGAGTTCCGTGTAGCAGCTCCACTTAGGACGAAGCCCGGAGTGTTTCGTGCGAGGCCGTAGGCCGGAGGCCGAAAGCAAAAAAAAAATGTTTTATGAGTAAACCCCTGTCGCGCGTCGGAGCTGACGCACACTTTTATTTGTTGTAATGGATTTCGTACAGACTTTATTTAGAGCGTATTCACAAAATCATTTCTCATACAAACTTAAAATTACTACTTCTAAAAAATGGATGAGTCGATTCTTATTAAAATTAAAACACTTATGTCATGAAATTATAATTTGTGGATAGATTACATTTTCAAAAAAACTTTATATTAAAGAGATTAGCAAAATTTTATATGTAAAAACCCTTCATCACTATAATTCAGTGACAACACAATTTTTTAAACAAGCGTGTGTTCAATCAAGTTCAAAAAATGTTTATTGTATTGTATGTAAATTTGTTCATTGCAAATTTGCGCGGTTTTATCAAATTGGGGCATGACACCAGCTTTTTCATTTTTGCCTATTCCCTTAATTTTTTTGTGCCTCAAATTTTAGTATTTTACACGTGTAAATGTTTAGCCTAATAAATTTCCTGTTATGAAATGAATTTTGTTTTTCCGAGCTCCTAAGAGCTTCAGCCTATAAGCAAAGCTCTAGTTTGGCTTCTAATTAAAATACCCAACTCTCCCCTAACTCTGCTCTAACTCTGCACAATTGGTAAGCCCTTGGCATCATCTAACCTGATTTTAAGTAAAGATGATTTCGAAGATGTAAGCGGGCATACCAAGATTCCCCAACGCAATGGCGAACCAGCTATCTTATCATCAAGCCGGAATATTAATACTGTTAATTTTTGGTGGCAAGCTTAGATAAGGTCTCTGAGGCACATCATGTCATTGGCGGCGGAAAACTTATTATCAGGTACGTCTTAATACTCAAAAACTTAATCTTAACCATCTTAATCATTATGATCTATGTTCTCTATTATTGACAGTGCCAGTTATAGATGAAATATGTTACGCTCAATGAATTAGTTTATTAATTCTGGATGACATCATGCAGTAAGTTGACTTTTAGAGGTACTGAGATAGTCAATCACTTCGATTACCAGTTCCCAAACATTATGATTGTGAACTTGTTTGCGCGTTTTGTTAGAACACGAAAAGCAATGATTCCGCCGCCAACGCCATATCACCTGAGATCGACGCCTCGCCGACTGACCTTGGTGGGCTGGAACTTCTGTTTGATGTACCTCCAGGAGAACTTGGAGCGACACACGATGATGATGACAAGGAGCAGCAGCGCTAGAGCAACACCGCTCACAATCAGCGCTGTAAGTGCTTGCTGTCGTGAGGTGTTTACCAACCTTTCGATTGCTGGAAGAAATGTTCTGGTAGGTAAATCACCATTTGCAGCAGCAGAGTTTAAATTCAGAAACTTTTAGTACGCATTACTTTTCAAACATTTTATAAGAGATACGTACAATACTATACAATATTATTTATTGCATCATAACACAAAAGAAGAAAACAACATAGTAGAAATAGTATACAATATGCAGCCTTATTAAGCGTAGAGTGTCAGTGGCGTAACGGCTAAGGCCGCTACTTTCTATCCGGGAGGTCGTGGATCGAATCCAGTCACGTACCTATGTGTTTTTCGAATTTTGAATGCTTAATTATGTTTATCCGACGCTCTTACGGAGAAGGAAAACATCGTGAGGAAACCTGCACACGCCTGCAAAGATACTCGAAGGTTCTGTGTAAAGTCGATCAACATGCACTGGGTCCGCTAAGGCCCGATTGCCCTAATTCAGGGTAGGCTCGAGCCCCTCAGTGGGGGACGTACATGAGCTGTTATGATGATTGCTAGGTAGCAATTTCTTCCAGGCAACCTTCTTTGAAGAGTGTAGATTTGGTCAATAACGCTCGACTCAGGGGTATCAATTTGCACAATACAATTACTAAAAATGCGTTCTTAAAATTTAATTTCTACTTTTATGAGATTTATATCACAAATTAAAGAAAGATAGAAATTTTGGTTTTTTTCGCATCGTGTATAGTAAAGCGTTGTTGACTAAAACCACAGCTTTACAGGTATTTAGATCGCGAAGCATTTGGACAGCAAAATGATTTCCCTGATATACTTCGCAGATTAATCGTGAAACTAAACAAATTTATTCTTCCAGTCGTAATGGATGAGTCATAAACGACAAAAATCAAGTTGTTAAGTAATTTTTTTTAACTAATATCACACTGACATAATTAATAAGTACAATTTTTACCCATTCGTCCATTTTATTAACAGGTAGATTTTTTCATGTAAAGTAAAGTAACGAAGACAGTAGCAACACACGAGAAAGGCCATTTAAAACGCCATTTAAAAGTAGTTAGCTTGAGGTCTGCCAACACCTTGTTATTGCCATCACATCACACTAATTATTAACAAAAAAGTATAAACGTTAGTTTCTTTGTTCCACTTTCGCGCTATAACATCTGAAATTTGGTAGGTAGATAGATCAAGCAATAAATTAACATAGGCTTGCACACTGTCTCATAAAAACGATACCCACGTAGTCGAAACCGCGGAAAAAATCATGTAATAAAAACGATAAAAACAAATGGGTGTAAGAAGAAACGGTGAGCTATTGAAATACATAGATAAGCTTTGTCTATACCAAATTTGAGCCTTCTTCGACACTGCCATTCTGAGTCGTGCAACAGGAAGATTACAGGAAGTTGCTCACGCCGTAAGTAACAAACACTGCTTTACCGTTATCTGTCGTCGACACTCTTATAGGTGTTTTCAAAAATTCTTTCTTAACGATCACCTACATCGTATATAATATGTAAGACTCATTTACTGACTTAATTTTATAGTTAGAGCTTCAGGGGTTGGAGCAAGGCGATAACTGTCAATCAGGACAAATAGGTGCCATTATTTGCATAGATT
This sequence comes from Coleophora flavipennella, assembly GCA_947284805.1. Lineage (NCBI taxonomy): Eukaryota > Metazoa > Arthropoda > Insecta > Lepidoptera > Coleophoridae > Coleophora > Coleophora flavipennella. The sequence continues at coordinate 25,031,140 of OX369308.1, forward strand.
TTTGTTTCAACAACGCAATGGTAAAAAAAATCATTAAAATCAAAAAAGAATTACTTACTAAGATTTATTGCTTAAAACTTTCAATATTTATTACCACACCACACAACAACGACTTGTGTGTTTAATTAAATTAAGTTGGGGTTATATTTGCGCCTGCGGCTGAAGTATGATTTTTTTCCAAATATTTGAATGTCATTTTTTATCACCAAAATCAAATTTGTTTTTTACAACAAATTACCTAATATTTGATTTGCCCTTACCGATCCTGTTCATACTTAACTTAATTTCTATTTTTTTTATTTACTAAATAAAACAAACAAAATCGCACAGGCCATCAGCTAGGCGGACATTTTTGAGATATTTTCGCAGGAGTATGGTGTATACTTATATTTGTATCAGCCACACTTTCAGCTAGTGCATAGTTAAACTAACAAGTGTTTAATAAATACATATCTACATTTTACACCAATGACTCTTTTGTCAAGAAATCAGATAAGGAAACTTTTTGGTTCAAACATAAATACATTGCTAACTATTAGGAACCAACTTCCTTCAATTTAGTTTGTTTGGTGATTCGTTGTATGTAAGCAACACCAACTTATTCTTCTATTACCCATTATCACGGCCTAAGCCAGGGTCGCTCGATCTTCAGAATCCCTCTTGGTGAGATTAGAAGCAAAGTATATTATATAAACCGTTCAGAAGATCTGACAATGTATGCCATGCTATGAACAAATTTTCTGTAAATTTTAACATCAATGTTTAAGTAACACAGGAATATTCGCATCGCCACGCCAGCGGTTTATTGCAATACTCGAATAAACTTTATGAATATTTTGTAAGAGCAGGTAGTGCGCATTTTGTTGTATGAAAATTAAGTCTTCTTACCATTTAAATCAGTAGGTGATGCTGGAGCTGAGTCCGTTCTCCGCACGTATCTCAAATCGAGCAGGTAACCTGAAAAGGGCAGTTTTTTGTTCTAATTAATTTTTTTTTTTTGACCTGATATTCTGTTTCACAATGGTTTTAATTAATTCACTTAAATTCTAGTAAACCAAAATGTAATAAATGGCTCCAAAGCTTCAGTGATTTCGAAATGAGCTAAGTTTGCTATAAAAACTTTAGGACCATGATTTTCTTTGAATTCTCTTTGTCTATTTAATTTGGTTTAATTGAAAAGCCTCAGCCATACAAAAGACATCAAGGAATATTGCATTAATCGTTGATGTATTTTCTATGTTATACCGAAAATGTTGAAAACCAATGTCTAAACTCTAGCTTTATTTAAAAAAACAACACAATCTGTCCAGTAATTTTCGAGAAAACTTCAGACATTAATACAAACACAATAAAATATACATTCTTATAGGCGAAAACAGAAATATCTACCTACTTTTTAAACTCGCATATTAATATGAATTTTTCGCCACAAAAAACCTATTAAAAAACAAATTGGTAAGTACGAGTATTTCAAACTCTCAATGGCAATCTCGTAATTTGACTAATGTACCAAATATTGAATTGTTCAATCAGTATCACAGTGACAATATTATCATCTACGCATCGTAAATGCATCCAGATTGCATCCTGCCTGAAGCGTTCTTAAACAATCGTGAAGAATCACACATTACTCTTGTGCAGTTGGTAAACAAAGAGCCACCTGTATATGTACATGTAACCTGCATTGCATACAGTCACATCACGAGACGGTCGTAAAATAGTGCATACAGATAAAAAGTTTTCTTTGTAAAGGTGGATACACCTGTGTGTGTTGGTACCTGCTGGCCTGCTACCGCCGCAGGCAGCAGAGCGTGGCGTCCACTCTACGGGCTCTACGGCTGGTAATAAATACAGGCGGGGTATTGTTAACTTACCTACTACAATTCTAGTACTAAAACCACTGATCCGTGGTTAATATCGTGGGTACAGAATACAGATGATTTCGAATCTAAATACTGCTGAGTAGAGACTAAAAAGTAAAAAGTTTTTATAAAAAATATATTTAGGGTGGAGTGACTCAGTGACTTATGAAAGTACCTGTGACTTCTACACACCTGTTAAACCGCTTAACTGGTTGGTGATTCTACCCATGAAACTAAACAAATTTTATTCTATAACTTTGCTGAAATCGCATTTTTACAAGCTTTTTGATGTGTAACATCTTTGCTCTCGCTTTCCTGCAATTTGTGGGAGTGATTTCGTGAAATGGGACGGAAATGTGTCCCATGTGTAACAGGAAGTCGCGTTTTTTCAGGCTTTAAAAGCGCGGAAAAGGCAAAGGTATCTATGACCATACAGCCTAGTCTGCCGTATCTTTGCCGTCCTTTTTTCAGGCTTCAAAAGCGCGGAAAAGGCAAAGGTATCTATGACCATACAGCCTAGTCTGCCGTATCTTTGCCGTCCTTTTATAAAGTATTTTGTCACATGTTACACATCATATGCGAGTACTGTAGGTCTCGCTCGATTTTTTTTTATTTATAACTTACAATGTTTGTATGTTACTCAGTTTTTTAAGGCCAATATACCGATGAGTTTTACGAAACTTACGTACACTCAGCGATTGCTTTAACGGTAAAGGAATACATCGTGAGGAAACCTGCACACACCTGCGAAGAAATTCGAAGGGTGTGTGTAAAGTCGACCAACCCGCACTGGGCCCGCGTGGTCGAGTAAGGCCCGATCGCCCTAATTCAGTGTAGGCTCGAGCCCCTCGGTGGGGACGTATATGAGCTGATATGATGAAGTTTGTTTAGGTGAAATCTTGCAATCGATTTTAGAGCGACTTCCATAGGGATCTGATTGAGCTTAAATTTGGTACGAACCGTATTCCCGGTGACTATAGATCCTTTTGGTATTTTGAAGTTGATCTGATGATGAACTTTGGATGTGGGATCAAGGTCTGAGGATCCTACTGTGCTTGCCTTTTTGAATTTCGAAACAGTATGCATTAATGTTCCCAATAATGCATGCCTGCACGACCTATACATGTACCTGATAATGGTCGGCTTGTGGCCGGCCGATAACAGTCGTGTGAATTGAACTGAAACAAAAGCTTGTATCTAAATTTAGAGCGTGATTATTTAATTTTCATACAAATCGAGCAGCTGATAGGTAACCCAAAGTTTGAAAAGCCAATATTTTTTTTATTTCAGCAAAATTACAGAACAAAAGTTGTTCAGTTTTAAGAATAGCATCACCAGTTACGAGGTTTTAATTTATGTACATCATCATCACCATCATATCGGCTGAAAAACGTCCACTATTGGACAAAGGCCTCCCCCCAAGGATTTCCACGACGACCGGTCGAGCGCTTTATCAGTCACCATATATTGGAAAGTGAGGTTTATCGCAGGTTTACTTGTTGCATTCTTTTGAACTACACCATTTTTAAACAGTGGCTTTTGTTTACTCATGTGTGTGACTGGTTAGAAGAAAACGACGAAGGCAGACGAACTTGAAGCGTCTCTTTACATAAGTGCGACAGAGACAGAGCATCGTATGAGCAAACAGGCATAGCACAGAAGGCAGTTGCGGTCACGAAACTGGTTTCACAAGTTGACTTGTACCTATGTAAAGATAAGAGACTTTATAACCATAACCGTTAACAGCGTTTTCCATTAGCAAATGAGGCACCAGCATCACCTGTGTTGGTAATAATAGTCACGCTCAAAAAACAAGATTACTCATCGACTTCATCTATCTATCAGCTATTTAGCGCCTGTTTTACTGTTCGGAAAATTATGTCAATAGAAATGCTGTAAAAATTATAATATTTAACTTTAAAAAAATAGAAATACAATTTAGCAGTATTATTACTTAGTTGTTAGTTACTTATGTTTAAGATCTTAACAATACAAAACACATTAAAAAACCGACTTTAATCGCAAAATCAAGCTAAATTTTACTACATATTGAAGTATTTTTCTGATTTTGATAAAATATATAGGACCAGTATGAAAGCAAAACCTATCAAATAAAAAAGAATAATTCACAGTCAGTGAAAGAACCGTGCAATATACATAACATAATAAAAAAAACAAAAAATCGAATTGTGTGCTTCCTCCTTTTATGAAGGCGGTTGAAGCAAACAACACGATAGATGAACTGATTTATTTTAAATTTATCCACAAATACTTACCCAAATAAAAATTTGAATTTATGGTAGAGAAAAAAAATTCAGAAGAAGCATTAGGTATTACATGTGAAATTCAATTTCACACGGTAATAATGTGAATGATTTTTTTTCCACTATGAGCCCATTGTCTCACCTGATGGTGATAGTAAGTGACGATGACGACGAAGATGGAAGTGAGCTTACCAAGATTCTCCAATGCAATGGACTATCTGATCTTCATGTCGGAATACATCAATAATGGTAACATTTATGTGAACACTGAATACCTAAAAGAGGTATGGTGGGTGTTTTTTGGGGGATTTTAGTCACAAATTGTTGGAATATACAAAAATAAATGCGTACATAAACTTGTTTTTATAAAAGTTTTATATGATCGACTGTGTTAGTGTAGCTACGCCATTAGAAACAAAATTCGATTATAAATCTTTGAATTCCTGCGAAAGAATAGAGGCCCCTTGTAGAAATCTTATTGGCTGACTGATGTAGATAATGTTATGCACTTGACCCGACTTAAGCTTTACTTTAAAACATCCTAAGTAGGTTTTGTAACAAAAACAATCGCTCGCTTTGGTCACTATTAAAAAGGGTTTTGCGATACTTGAAAGGGTCTGAGTTAAAACTCACTTACACCCGGAGTTCCAATATAAAGAATGACACACTGTGTGGCTTTGTTGACTCTGATTGGGGAAGTGACCAATTGGAAAGAAAAAGTACTACAGGGTATTTGTTTAGATTATTTGAACAACGCACACTATGCTGGCAAAAAGAGACAGGTTACAGTGGCCGCTTCGTCCACTGAAGCCGAATACATGGCTTTGTTCGAAGCCGTTCGAGAAGCTCTATGGCTAAAGTATTCGTTGACCAGTATGAACCTCGAAATTCCCAGTTCAATACATATTTATGAGGAAACAATGGATGTGTGTTATATATCAAATATGAAATAAACCTACTAGTCACAAAAGGTTATAAAAGTATCGACATAAAATTTAAAGAAAATGATGCCAAGGGGTTACCAAGTTAGAATGAAAAAATAAAAAAAATATCTAGCTAGAGAACAGATGGAGAAAAATTACATTAAATTTTTTTATGTATTTTCAGGTGACCAGATAGCCGACATTTTAACAAAGCCGATGCCAGCTGTCAGGTTCACACAACTGAGAGAGAAACTGGAATAAAGTGAAACAAATATAATTTAACGCTACCTATCTATTTTTCATTTAATAAGTTCAGTTTAAGTTTTTATTTTTTAAATACCTAAGTATATACTTAGGTCTGATAGGATTAGTATAACAGAATGTGTCTGTTTGTTTGAATGTGTCTGTTGAAAGCGTCGGTGGCTCAACCGGTAACGACTCGGTCCATCTAACCAGAGGTACCGGGTTCAAATCTGGACGGCCAATGTACCAATGTGTTTTTCAAAAACTTACGTACATACTTACCGATTGCTTTAACGGTGAAGGAAAAACATCGTGAGGAAACCTGCACATGCCTGCGAAGAAACTCGAAGGTTGTGTGTGAAGTCGACCAACCCGCACTGGGCCCGCGTGATACTAAGGCCTAATCGCCCTGATTCAGGGTAGGCTTGAGCCCCTCGGTGGGGACGTATATGAGCTGTAATGATGATAGGATTAGGATTTTATGATATGGTCTGATCAAGTTTTCCTGAGTTTTTCCTAATCCTGCACAACAAATGTTGGACCATGTTAATATTATGTACTCCCAGACTGCCCAGACTAAGGAAGGTGTGTGACATATTGTGATAGGTTATAATCATTCTAATATAATTATTTTTTGGATTTATTTTTGAGGGGGCATGTTAGAATATACAAAAATAAATATGATTTCTTTCTAACTACCGGTATATTTCTCTAATTTGTTTATATTAACTTCGTATAATAATAATCTTTTGTTTGTGAGTCTGGCCCTGATATAAGTTAGTTCTTTCTCGGATCCTGCCTTATTTAACTGTGCACCAATACACACACCATTCAAATATATATTTAAATAAATAATCTTTGCTTAATTTTAAATAAATCCATGTCTTTCATTGATGTCCACAATTCCTACACAAATAACTACCTTGGCACTCCTTGATGCACAGCCCCGGGTCGTAATTGTGATTGGTGCTGTTGCACACCCCGCTGCAGGGCGTGCATCGGTTCGTCTCCGGAGAACAGTACTCCTCGAGCTGGCAGGTCAGCTGGCCGCAGCGGACGCCATTAAGGGTGAGCTGGGCCGTGGTTGCCCCGGCCGTTACCAGCACCATCGCCAACCGCCACATGGTTTACCTACAAACAATTAATGGATACCTAAAGTACCTCAAAAGTTAAAAACAAAACCATTATAGGATCACTCGTGTTATCTCTGTCTGTCCGTCCGTCGCTCTTACAGCCAATTTGCGCCAAGGATTAAGATTGATATTTGGTACCCCACACATATGTAAGTCAGTAACCCAAATAAATACGTATACGTGTAATGTAAATAAATGATATTAAACATGGGGGCCACTTTTAGGGGGTTAATAACTAAATAAAAAAAATTGTGCAAACTATATTTTGTGAGATATCAAATAAACGGCCTTGAATATTTTTTTTAAGTATAGTTTGAAGTTATTTAAGAAAATAGACGGTAATTGACATTTCCCCTTATCTCCGAAATTACTGGAAAAAAAACACAGTAGGTATATCAGGTTGAATGAATATAATATTACAGTAAACCTATGAATATAAGCTAGTCAAAATTTTTTCCGTTCCGAAAAATTAAATTCCATAGTCCAGCCAGAGTAAGTAGTCCCTAATTGCCTAGTGCAAAGTATGTACTGAGAGGTCTTGTTCTGTTGGTACTTGAAGTTTTGGTACGGAACCCTGTTTGTGTGACCCCTAGACGCACTTGGCCGTTTTTTGTGTCTTATTCCCATACGCATGTTCCCATAAGTATGTCGCTGGCATACTCGTATGTCACATTGTCATCGAAAAACTGAATTATGTACAATAACCTAACCAATTTATTTAAAAATTGAAAACCCGACTGCATAAAACATCACGCCTCTTTTTGGGTAGTCGGGTAAATAAGTATTCCATGTCACTAAGGGGATTAATTAAAAAGCGTCGGTGGCTCAACCGGTAACGACTCGGTCCTTCTAACCAGAGGTACCGGGTTCAAACTGGACGGCCAATGTACCAATGAGCTTTTCAAAAACTTACGTACATATACTTACCGATTGCTTTAACGGTGAAGGAAAACATCGTGAGGAAACCTGCCCACGCCTGCGGAGAAACTCGAAGGTTGTGTGTGAAGTCGACCAACCCGCACTGGGCCCGCGTGGTCGACTATGGCCTGATCGCCCTAATTCAGGGTAGGCTCGAGCCCCTCGGTGGGGACGTGTATGAGCTGATGTGACAAGGGGATTAATAAGACAAATCTAACGACATCTCTCACTCCAAAATCCATTGGTCAGCCAAAGTAACATCCGAAAAAAACTTTTTGGGCAGTCGCGCTAAAACAACAGACTACCTACTCTCCTATTGCTCCAAAGTAGTATTTTTAATAGACGCCAGCTGTTAAGGTAGTAAATGACAAGTTTCCGACACAACATAGCATCAGTACGAGGTAATTCTTATTCATAAACGTTATCATTGTAATGAATTTTAATTTAATCATCCAAGTTTGCCTTCTCAGTTTACTCAGGTAAGGTAAACTACCTGCCGTGCGCCCGTGCCGGCGGCGCTCACTACGTCGTCGTTGCGACGCGATGCGATGAGTCACACGTACTGCGGAGCTGTTGGACGATGCCAATGCCGATAGAAAACAATAATAAAGGAAGAGGATCTAGGTATAGATTTTTTAACGTTATTACTACGAGAACGCAGTCAAAAAATGACCTAATAATACTTAAAATGTCACCCCTTTTTGTTTACGGAAGTGTACCTACCCACTTTCGCAGTTCCCTTCTCTGACTAACATAGCTATTTGAATATATCTATCCTTGTCACTTGTAAAACAACTGTCCGGACGTTTTAGAAATTTATTTTATCTGAAGCCAGCATATTGTTCTAAAAATGTGATCCAAATAATTGCTAATTTTGCTAATGTTTTTTGTGACCAACGACGGGACCCTATTACTGAGTCTCCGCTGTCTGTCCGTCTGTCAGCGGGCTGTATTTCATGAACCGTAATAGGTAGACAGTTGAATTTGTATTTCTGTTATACCGATATAACTAAGTATATATTATAAGGGAGGTCTCCATACAAAAAACGTGTTTTTTATAGGTCTTTAGAAGTATTTTTAATGTAGCTCTATCGTAAAAACGGTAATGCATACAGCGTGAAACTTGGTGTGATTATAGCACTAATACTGAAATAAGACAAATTTTAAAAATTGGCAAAGTGTATGTTGTAGTCAGCGCTAAGGAGTTGATGTCGTTTGTTTGTAATGTGAATAGGTATTATTGTCATTTTACTATGTAGTTGTGTGGAGATGTGTCGTACGGAACCCTCTGAGAGCTAGTCCGACTCGCACTTGGCCAGATTTTTTAAACATTCGTACCAGGTAACGGGACCCTATTTCTTATTAAGCCTCAGCCATCTACGCTGTCTGTCCGCCAGTCTCCCAAATTTCAAAAGGCTATCTTTTGAACTATGTATACATATATCTGTCCTAATTTCAAAAATCTATTATACTTGTAAAAACAAGAATAAAGGTATTTGTTTTTGCTTCATTCATTACACAAACCGTGATACTTGGTGTTATAATGATGTGAGTCAAACTTGCACTATCTAGTCGGAACTGAATAAGAAAAAGAGTTTTTCTGTCACTCGCTTTAATATCAATTGTTTGAAATGAATAAGGTAGGTATCTTGTTGTTCTTGTGTGGAAGGAAAGGTGTGGTAGTATGGAACCCACGGCATGCGAGTCTGGCATGGCCGTTTTTTTTTTAAATAGGTATTACTTGTGATGTCGTAAATTGAGCAATAAAACTGGGATTTGAAGTTAATTGATAATGATTATATTGAGAAATAGGCTAGTTGACTGATAGTCATTGAGTTACTTTTATCATCTGACAAAAACAAAACGTTCAGCGTCATTTATGCACTAATTTTGTGATTTTGTTTAATTATAAATTAAAGAAAAAGAGCAAAAAAATGGATAAGGTTTTTTGAAATTTCAATGGGTGGGCAAATTAGAGAATTTCGTTTTTTTTTATTGAAATAACTAACGTCCTTTTTTGGATATATTTCATTTTGCAAGTTATCTATGTCAATCAAAAATTGAGGTTGCTTGCACACTTTCACTATGAGTCATACATAACATACATAACTCATATTTCAACATTATGCCAAAGAGACATCCATGTAGAAGCTATACTAGGATTTTAACCGCCTCCGGAGCTCAGAGGCAAAAGTTCACTGGCTTTACACAGGAGGTCGCGGGTTCGATTCCCGGCGGGGTCAATTGTAAGACTAGGTTTGGTTGGTGGTAGGGCATTTTCTAAGCCCGCCTGGCTAGCTACCACCATCTTATCTAAGTCTTGCCGCCAAATATCAATGTTGATATCATTGGTGTGCTCCGGCATGAAGATAAGATAGCCAGTTCCCCATTGCGTTGAGGAATCTTGGTAAGCCCGCCTCCATCTTCGGCAACATCGTCACTTACCACCAGGTGAGATGTTGTCAAGGGTTTACCAATTATGAATAAAAAAATAATAATAATAAAAAACAACTATTTCAAAAGTATCTTCTTACTCAAAATATGTTAAGGGATGAAACAACAGTTAACTTCTGTCTTTTAATTATTTGTTTTCGTTAGTCTGAACCTAGGCAGTTAAAAAATCTGCATTATTTACTGATAATAACCAACTTAACTAAATTACTGATAATAAAATAAACACCATACAATAATAATGCAAAATTGTTCTAAATTGTTGCGATGGAAGTCTGTTTTTTAACGTGTTCAGGGTTTTCAATTATTTTAGATGTAAGAACATAAATGGTGTAGGAACCGTTACTTAACTGAGGTTTCCGTGCCCTAACTTTAAATAATTTACCATAACCCTAAGCGATGGGGCTTACCCTCCCTACACTAATTTTGTTTCTCAGTTTAGATACACACACCGATTTAAAATAAATTGTACGGCAGAAGATGCACTGAACTTTCTCCACCGATTTTTTCATTTTTATTTTAATGCGAAAATTTAATTCAAATAAATTATTAAAAATTTTGATGAATTCATATTGCATGACAAAAAATATATACATACTACATATTTTGTGATACATGTCAATTCAATAGCTCAAACACACATTTTTCCCAGACCAATGGGTATCTCTATGTAATAGATAAACATAAGCAACTGTGACATGCAAAGTATGATCGAAATGGTTAAAACCGTTTTTGAGAGAGAGAAAAAAAAGTGTTGTATGACAGCTACTCTTCGGTTTGATGGTAAGTATAAACTTTTGGTAATCCCTCGATAAAATAATTGAAAATTTGGTCCCCATCGGACCAAGGATTTAGCCTCCAGTCAAGCGTGACGGACGCACGGAATTGAGATATGAGGTCTTTCGGTAGTTATAATATTTAATACATTTTCTTGAAAATTGGAAAAACTGTTTTTCGCGATAACAATACTTCCTCTACTCTACTACGTACGTATGCACCGCACCACGGGGTCGAGAAAGAAAAAATGGCTGCGAGGGAAAATTCGACATTTCTATCTGTTTTCTGATATTTATGGTAATATAGAAATAAGTATGTAAGTAAACTATTTAAGTACTATTAAAATTGTAATATAAAACTAACTAGTGCTACAGTTCCAAAAGATACAAGTGTCTTCTTACCAGAAGTTTGTCCTCATGAAATCTCATGAACGATTTTCTACTGCTATTTTCTAAATTATAATCACGGAGGAAACAAAGGATCAAATCGAATGGCCTTATTGGCCATGTTTGTAGCGTGAAACATTTTTACACGCTAAACAGGTCACTTCATATCAAGTGCTTTGTAATTTCTACCATTCACTATAAGATTGAGTTTTCATTACCGTTGCTTGGCAACGGGGAGGGCAGGGCATGGGCGACGGAAAGTGTTTCCAGTCGGACAGAACAGTGAGGATCAAATCACGTTGGAGTGGACGACCATTGTAAGTACGATAGCAGCCCCAGCATAGCCTATATGTACTTTAGTACTTTTAGTACGATTACTTATTAGGTGATTACTTTGTGTTAATATAAAAGTTCTCTTAATCATCAGTATTAAATTGACTTGTGTTCAGTCAGTCAGAAGATTGTAGCATTTACTTCAATTAAATGCTCATAAGCAATTACTTCAACATACATTCTGGAATTTTCGGTCTGTAAACTAAATAAACAAGAAATTTAAAATAACTCGGTCATGGAGGAGGTAAAGATGGATGTGAAGTCAAATAGTTAATCACCTTCGTCATCCCAAACGTGATGTTGTAGGCCCGGCATGCGCAGTGAAGTAACCGATCACCTTGAAAGCGAGGCTCGCGCGCACGTTCTCGCGGCAAAATCTTGGTGCAGGCGCGCGCGTGCGCTGTGATGCGCGCGGATCAGTTTTAAATCTAATCATTGATTCATATTAGAAATAATTTCCGTACATAAATTATTCAACGTAGTTGCCTATTTTATAATAAAAAAGTATTCGTCGAAAAGACTAGCGATGAAAAAGTGTTAGAATATGTAGGTATGGTGGTTTAGTTTTACATCACTCTTTTAAGAAAATGTTTTTCTTTCTACCTATAATTAACTATTAACCTACCTATTGGTCATCATTATAAATGTAAATTAACTGGGAAACAAATATGTAAATTACAAAATGTATTAGAAAAAAATATGAATCATCCATCATCACACCAAGATACCCAAGAAAGCACCGAGGACGAGTATGGCTGCCTTTTCGCTATAAAATTATTGTTTTCCTCTCGTTTGTATGCAAGAACCGTTCGCTGGGTGACTTGAAACCGCTAGACTTTTTTATATGTATGTGCACACAATACAAAATGGTGACAACGAAATCGTGTCATACGAACACCATATCGTTGCTGTTACCAAAAGAGATACGAGTAATGCTGAATAATCGTTACAAATCATAAGAGGAAATTTTATAAATTTTATTTAATTTAAACTAAAGGTACTAGTATTTAGACTAATATTTTCATTACAAAAGTAGGTCGACAGTTTAATAGATAGAGTTTAGTTTTAAATACTTTCAAAGTCTTCGAATTTATATTTTCATAACAAAAGTAGGTCGACAATTTAATAGACAGACACAAACACTCAATACTAAAATGGGTATTAAAAGAGAAATAATATTTCCATAGCTGGAGATCGGACTTACTGGGTAAAGAGTTTATTTCAGTACCTACATAGGTAGTACTTACTTAGTAGCAGAACTACATACCTACCTTGTTTATAAAGTCTCCCAATTTCCCACTAATCCTTACTAATATTATAAATGTGAAAATGTGTTTATTTGTAGGTTTGTTGCCTTTTTACGCTTCAACAGCTCGAAACTTGACGAAGTTTGGAATGCTGAGATAGCCTTTGTCATGGGGAAGGACATAGGCTACTTTTTATCCCGTAAAAATAGAATAGACCGAAACAGATCCTGAGGGAACTAAAAAATACTCTTCTTTGATTGATTTCTTTAACATCGCAACGAAGCAACGTATTGTTGGAAATGACTTAAACTACTAATTAGCATAGCCTGAGATAGTTACCGAGGGATCTAGAGAAAACTCATTTCCAAGCTCGCGCAAGTGTTTTTTTTTTGTATAGTAGTCGAGGGAGTAGGACGTGACACAGACAGAGGAATCTCGCGGCTCGCGCACCGCTCAACCGAAGAGACAGTTATAAAAATGATGGCTACGCGAGCGAAGCCGCGGGTAAAAGTTAGTATTTCAATAAAGTAACTAACCAAAACATAAATTAAATTATTGTCTTGTAATATGGGTAACTTGCCCGTCATCGAAGTCTACTTACAGGTATGTAGGTACACCGTTGATGTACTATTTTTCGAAAATCCGTTACAAACAGAAAGAAAATCAGGATTGGATCGTGATCCATCGCACCGGGCATTGCATAGCAGATGGCAGTGGATTAGTTAGTCCGAGCGAGCGGAGATGACTAGGACATACATTGTTTGCTCCCGGATATTGCCAAGTTCGGTTAACAATGTTAGTCGTAGTTATTCACCTGGCAAAGCCTATCCTACCATATTTACCTACTCGTAAATGTAACTGTTTCAGACGAATCTTCAGAAGCTTTGTTTTGACTAGGGCATGACGACAAGATTGAGGAACTTTTTTGGTCTACTGAATTTCCCACTTATGGGTAGGTAGATACGAGTATTACACACATAACTATCACTTTAATCTTCAGCATCATCAGTTACGTCCGAGTGAAATGCTGTTATAGGCCTATCAATTAGAATAACCGGTGAAGTGCGAGTCATAACCGCGCACAAAAGATTCCGTACCATCACACTAGATGGTGCTAGTTTCTTCATCATCATCATCATCATATCAGCCGAAAATCGACCACGGCTGGACAAAGGCCTACCCCACCCAAGGATTTCCACGACGACCGGTCCTGCGCTGCTCGCATCCATCGGCTTCCCGCGATCTTCACCATGCCGTTGGTCCACCGCGTGGGAGGCCTGCCTTCGCTACGTTTTCCGGTGCGCGGTTGCCACTCCAGAACTTCACTGCCCCAATGGCCATCTGTCCTAGGAGTTATGTGCCCTGCCCACTGCCACTTCAATTTAGCAATTCTGTGAGCTATGTCGGTTACTTTGGTTCAGGAGCGGATCTCCTCGTTTCTGATTCGATCACGCAGAAAAACTCCGAGCAAAGCACGCTCCATTGCCCTTTTGGTGAGCTTGAGCCTTCTTATGAGGCCCATAGTAAGCGACCATGTCTCGGTTCCGTAAGTCATCACTGGGAACACACACTGGTCAAAGACTTAGTCTTGAGACACGGCGGTATTTGGGACGTGAAGATACTGAAGATATTGCGAAGCTTCCCGAATTCTGCCCAGCCGCGTTGGATTCGTCGATTGATCTCTTTCTTGAAGCTGGACTTACCTAGCTGGACTGTATATCCCAGGTAAACTTATTCGTCCACAACTTCCAGTGTAGAGTCTCCAACCTTAAGAGGGGTAGGTGCGACACGGACATATTTTCGTCTTGTCCATGTTCATTTTAAGACCCACTGGTTGAGAGACTTTACTGAGGCCATCGAGCATTGTGCTTAGGTCTTCCTTAGTCTCAGTCATGACCACGATATCGTCAGCGAATCGGAGGTGGGTTATGTACTCGCCGTTGATATTGATGCCGAGCCTACCCCAGTCCAGAAGCTTGAAAACATCTTCCAGGTCGGCGGTGAAGAGTTTCGGAGATGTCACGTCTCCTTGTCTCACCACTCGCTGCAACTGGATGGGTTTTGAGTTCTGGTCCTGGAGGCGAACCGACATGGTGGCGTTTTCATACAGACACTTCAACACCTCGATGTATCGATGGTCAATTTAGCACCGCTCTGGATAGACTGTAGCACAGCTCAGGTTTCGACTAAATCAAAGGCTTTCTCATAGTCCACAAACGCCAAGCACAGTAGCTGATTGTACTCTTCAATCTTCTGTATAATTTGCCGCAGCGTATGTATGTGGTCTATGGTACTAAAGCCTTTTCGGAAACCGGCTTATTCGGGAGGCTAGAAGTCGTCAAACTTCAATTTAGCAATTCTGTGAGCTATGTCGGTTACTTTGGTTCTCCTGCGGATCTCCTCGTTTCTGATTCGATCACGCAGAAAAACTCCTTGCAAAGCACGCTTCATTGCCCTTTTGGTGAGCTTGAGCCTTCTTATGAGGCCCATAGTAAGCGACCATGTCTCGGTTCCGTAAGTCATCACTGGGAACACACACTGGTCAAAGACTTAGTCTTGAGACACGACGGTATTTGGGACGTGAAGATACTGAAGATATTGCGAAGCTTCCCGAATGCTGCCCAGCCGCGTTGGATTCGTCGATTCATCTCTTTCTTGAAGCTGGACTTACCTAGCTGGACTGTATGTCCCAGGTAAACTTATTCGTCCACAACTTCCAGTGTAGAGTCTCCAACCTTATAAGGGGGGGTAGGTGCGACACGGACATATTTTCGTCTTGTCCATGTTCATTTTAAGACCCACTGGTTGAGAGACTTTACTGAGGCCATCGAGCATTGTGCTTAGGTCTTCCATAGTCTCAGTCATGACCACGATATCGTCAGCGAATCGGAGGTGGGTTATGTACTCGCCGTTGGTATTGATGCCGAGCCTACCCCAGTCCAGAAGCTTGAAAACATCTTCCAGGTCGGCGTTGAACAGTTTCGGAGATGTCACGTCTCCCTGTCTCACCACTCGCTGCAAATGGATGGGTTTTGAGTTCTGGTCCTGGAGGCGAACCGACATGGTGGCGTTTTCATACAGACACTTCAACACCTCGATGTATCGATGGTCAATTTAGCACCGCTCTGGATAGACTGTAGCACAGCTCAGGTTTCGACTAAATCAAAGGCTTTCTCATAGTCCACAAACGCCAAGCACAGTAGCTGATTGTACTCTTCAATCTTCTGTATAATCTGCCGCAGCGTATGTATGTGGTCTATGGTACTAAAGCCTTTTCGGAAACCGGCTTGTTCGGGAGGCTAGAAGTTGTCAAAGCTGCGTGCTCACGTGCTAGTTTCTTTACGTTTAAAAAAACACGGTTTTAAGTATGGATAATTTCACTTTTTTTTTTTCTTTTTCTTTTTTGGTACGGAACCCTTATAAAAAACCGGCCAAGTGCGAGTTGAACTCGCGTGGAGAGGATTCCGTACAATGCCAAAGTCAAATACAAAATATAACATTTGAAATCCTCACAGTCTAGCGCTATCTAGTGGTGTTTTAGTGAACTATTTTCCGTAAGTGAACTTATTATATTGAGTTTACCACTTCATTTTCAATTAATAGAATTCTTACAGGTTTTCCTGTAATCTACAAGCAATTTACTATATTATTTTACAATAAAAACAAAATATTTTTTTTGTAAATCCTCATAACGAGCTCTTTTATTTGATATGTGACACAGTAAGGTTTGCAAATATTTTTTTTATTTCCTAATTTGACCCCGAAAATGACTCTATTTAAAAAAAAATATTTATTTACTTTGCACATGTGTGGGTCATAGGATTAGATACACCATCCTACCAAACTTCATCAGATGTGGTCCAGTAGATTCGGAGCAAATTGGCTGTGACATGACAGACGGACGGACAGACAGACAGACAGACGCACGAGTGATTCTATAAAGGTTCCGTTTTTTTGTACGGAACCCTAAAAAGATCTCAGTGGGACCAGATTTACAGATGTCGTCGTGCAACACGTCGTGAAGTGGTCGGTAGTCAGTACGTCTTGCATTTTACGTGGACAAGGGTTAATTGACTATTAGCAGGTGCATGGATGGGTTTGACTGTTACTAGCCTTTATTGCAACTTTTTTGTGCTTCGCGAGCCACGTTAAGCCATTGGTGGCAGTTGCTAGGTATCAGTTGACGATAGGGGTTTTATAGGCAGCTTGAAGCTTCTGACAGTAGCGTTGGCTACTAGCCCGATTTGACCGAAACGTGTGGAGTATAGCCTGACCTTCATGAGTTTGGTGAGAGACCCGTGTCCCGTTAGGATTGTTAACGAACTCAATGTATCCAGCCTACAATATTCGACAAGTTGTATACTTGTACTTATAATCATAAAACATTTTATAATATGATTCTGTGTACCTAACATTTTATATATTCGTTCGCTCGCTAGTCGAAACAAAGCATCTAATTCATAGATTACGATTAGAAACTGTAAAAAATACAGGTTATTTTTGTCGTTACGTAAATTTTCAATTAATGAACGCATACATGTAGTTCTCTCTATTTGTAGCAGTGCCAGTAAGTAGTTGGTAGTTACTAATTAAATTAATAATTAGGCACTAACAGTACCACTAAGCACCTCATTAGCTGTAGATATGTCTATATGAGATGATAGTCCGTCATAAAAGTAGTTAAGTTTGTTATTTTATTGACAGGTAGGTACTTTTTGTAGGATTAAGCATATCTAATTAAACATAGTCACTAAAAGTAACATCTTCTTAGCAACCAGAATGTATTTTTACATTATTTAAAATATTAATAACTTTACAGTATCTATTTTAGTTCATGTTTCGGCTGCAGTAACGTTTATTTTCTTAGGTAGTTTATTTCATTTATTTACGTTATTTGTCATACCAGCCAGCAAAGTAATCATCAGATAATTATAATTTTTCAAAATAACTACGTTGGTAGAGTGTACCGAATTAAAAAATGGGGGGCGCCACCAGTTTTTCTTAAGTCGATAGAATTAATAGTTCGTTTGCTGATCAGTGATCAGTCACATGACTGGAAAACTAGAAGGCAAAAAACACAACCTCCATGTTACTTTATAACATTAAGTCGCATGTTTTTAACTAAAACAAGTATAAGCTAACTGCCTATTAATGAAAATTGTAACTTACCTCAAAATAATAACATTTTTATCCACGAACGACAACACTCACTGCCACTAAGTACTTGGATAAACTTAAAATGAATGCCTTTGTAGGCTCGCAGGCGATCGCGGAGGTGGGTGACGGAATGCGACTCTTGCGCAGCGCAGGTAGAGTCATAGTACGCTCGCCTGTGTTTGTGGGTTTACCACGTCGTGCCTCTGTGTGAGTGAGTCAGGTTCGCTCCGCTCGGTATTGTATTCTGATGATGATACATTAACATTACCTATAAAGTTCATAACTTTCTGCACGTGGTATAATAGACAATAATCGGTCAAGTGCGTGTCGGACCACGAGCTGTTAGGGTATCGTTGTCAAGTTAATAGATTGATCAGCTAATTACTAGTTGATTTGAAAACTTTTTATTGAAAAAAAAACGACTTATTAAAAAATAAAAACGCGACTGCGTAAAAACTTAACCACTTTTTTGGGCATTCGGGTAAAAATGTAACTTATGTCACTCACGGAATAAAATCTCGTCGATGGCTCAACGGTAACGACTGGTCCTCGTAACCAGAGGTCTCGGTTTCGAATCCGAAAGGCCAATGTATCTATGGGTTTTTGAAACTGTTGTGTATGATGCAACTATATAAGAGGGTTATTTGCCGCTGCGCCGGCAGTGCAATAAAGCTTGTGCCAGTAACCGCACGCCTTTGAATCTCCCATACAAAACACGTGGTGACGAGGATGGGATACGTACGTGTATACGTGTACTTACGTACTTTTAGTTGCGTAGTTAGGCGCGTGGGGCTCCTGAAAACCCTACGCGTAAAGTTCAACAGCGTACAAAACCCCCTTCGGCCGCCACCGCAACCATGTTTCACAACCAGTTGCCAAAGGAAGAATTTTCCTCCTTTGTTGGCAACTAGTTGTGAATGAAGAATATTTAATGTTTCTATACTACATTTATTATTTACTTTATCATCATCATCATATCAGCCGAAGGACGTCCACTGCTGGACCAAGGCCTCCCCCGTGGATTTCCACGACGACCGGTTCTGCGCTGCCCGCATCCAGCGGCTTTTTTTTTACTTATACTATTTTATTTTACTCACGCACTTAAATTTATCAAACCGTTAATAGTATCATATTACCTGTAACAGATTTTTGAATTACGAACGTTTCTTGTAAATAGTAAAAATAAAATATTTCTGTATCATATCTTTTTGTCAAAATTTTAGAAATACACCTAATATGAGAGTTAGTTTAGCCGTAACAATGAAAGTACCTAAGAGAGATTTAGTAACTAGTGTAGCATTTCTTGCTACATATTCGATCTTTTTGCTCTTCGTCGGTCTGCACAGTTTTAAGGTCACATACTCCTTGTCGAAATTGCTTAGGAATTTAAATATTTTTCTAGACAGTGTTGTGTTTTGTTTTTTTCATAAGATTGTGATCGCTCCTGATTTTGATTTTGTGATCTGGGAAATTATTTTGTAAATTTATTATGAATATTTTCTGCTATCGAATGTTTTATTAGTTTCGGTATTTTTTTTGAGGTAAGTGTTTTTAATTCTCCGTTAATTGTTTCAACTTTAAGCGGCGAATATGTTAACATTCTGGTCTTCTTTATGTTATAGGGTTTCACCATACGTCGAAAGTACAAGTAATAGGCGTAGATGCGTCCTATTTCCCCATCCATCTAGGGGCCACCGGGTCTCACTCATTCCGGAGTGTTTTTTTCCTCCGAGCCACCCGGTCCTCGAGTGGACAACGCCGTGTACAATACCAGGACGCCAGCAAACACCACTACCCTTCACAAGTACCATCTTTTGATATTTTCCGATTAATTCGCCAAATGGACTTTTAAAATTTAGTGAATAACTTATGTAATCTAATATATTTTATTTTAAGGACAATATGGACTGGCGGCCACGTACGTACGAGGTTGCTACATTTTTTTATATAAAAATTCCTTCTGGATTTATCATTACATAAAAATCCCCTCTGGGCCTCTTTTGACCCAACTGGGATAAAAGTTCCTACTTAAGCAGCTTTTTAAATCTTTGTGTTTTAGCGATGACAAGGCTTAGTGTTTCTATTTTTATCAGTCCAGTAAATAATACTCCTTTACTTTCGTCATCAACTTTTTCCTTTTCCCATCTGACTACTTTAGGCCAAAGATTCCAAATTTCTACGTAATTATGTGGCAAAAAGGGTTCCACGCCTTTTCTTTATTATAACCCAATTTTTGCTAAACTAGGCATAACTTCTTGTGATTTCTACCTACCTAATTTAATTTATCAGTCCATTAAATAATACTCCTTTACTTTCGTCATCAACTTTTTCCTTTTCCCATCTGACCGGTTAGGCCAAAGATTCCAAATTTCTACGTAATTATGTGGCAAAAAGGGTTCCACGCCGTTTCCTCATTTTAACCCAATTTTTGCTAAACTAGGCATAACTTCTTGTCATTTCTACCCACCTAATTTACTTTTAGTATCGTTATCGATACATCACTAAGCATTTTAGATATCTTTGTACAAAGATTGGCGTAGGTAAAAATATAATGATTAGCATGGCCAATGACGCAAAAGTATAATGATTGGCCCTACTAAAATCTAGTTCGTATCAGCTCATATACGTCCCCACCGAGGGGTTCGAGCCTACCCTGAATTAGGGCGATCGGGCCTTAGTCGACCACGCGGGCCCAGTGCGGGTTGGTCGACTTCTTTGTATGGGGATGTCCAATCATTTTTAGGCGAATGGGTTTCTTTGATTGGAAACGTTGGAAACAATTCTATGAGGAGGCACAGTTAAAATACAGTCAAGCATTTTTATGAACCTCTATATAAACTTTCAAAACCTCAAAAGGAGCATTTTTAGGAAGCGGAAAACTAAAAACATTGATTCTGGTGGTGCTGACGTCGTTTGCTGCGTATTTCGTGGACCGCAACGAGGACGACTTTCTTAGTCCTAGAGGAGCTCTAATTTACTTGACAGTAAACCGCACATCTTCCTCCTTCATCTTTGGATACTGCGTATACCGACATGACAGCCCCGAATACCAAATTTTGGTGGGGAAGATAGAGGGCAAGAAGGGAGATCGATTCAGACCCCTGCTAAGTTATCAGCGCCACAAATATCCAACTACACCAAAAAGAGCGACGAAGCCGGTTGAAGGGCACTTTGCAGCCCTCTCAAGAGGGCTTACAAAGCAAAATGTTTGTCCAACTCACTCACGCACGATTTTTACCTTGCTATAACTACCTGCAAAAATTGAGATTTTATTGAATAATTCAAAATGAAAAACTTGAAACCAAAAATGATAATATTAGGTCCTTATAAATGAAATCGGCGTTATATCGAACTGACCACTTTAGTCTCAAATATGTAGTGTTGTTTAGGAGTACCAAATTCAAATTTAGCTCGTGTATTTATGTTTCGAATTTAATTTATTTTTGCGTCATTTAGTTTTTGTTTCTAATACGTTCATTTTGCTTTTTACCCACTACTAAGCCGAAGACGGTCACGATCCTCAGCATTGATGGAGCGATGCTTGAAACTCCTTGGATGTAATAGATATTTTACATATTTTAAGGAAGGGTTTGGTAAAAAAAGATATCTACTAAATAAGATGATAATATTTATCTCTTTGTTTTTTTATTTTCTTTCATACCTAAATAAAAACATTTTTTTGTATATTTTATTTTACATTTAAGTTGTGAAACATTTAGTAGTTGTAGGTACTTGCTTGGCAAACAAATATTTGATAAAATCGGTTTCGCCATGACAAACAGTTTTGCTTATTGTCTAAGTCGACAAAAAGATTATGGGTTTTCGCTCGTTGACACTGTAAAAATATTTACATGTCTTACTAGAACTTCTATTACTTATCATTTCCAATCATTGATAATAAGAAGCTTACCTATCAACATAACATATTTTAGTAAACTTTAAAATAAAATAATTTAAAAAACCTGGGTATTAAAATAAAAAAAATTAAATTAAACGTGCAAGTACCTCTCTACCAATAGTATACACTATATATAGTATGGACCTTTAGACAAAAATCTTGCTTTCTGGATAAGTATCAAGTATTCATCAAATTACACAGTTCAAGATCTTTGGGTAAACTATTTTCATTATTCCTTAGGTCGGCAGAGGCCAGAGGTCACATATACCCTATAATTTAGGAAATACGTGCTCATCTCAATTATTTATAGTGTATTCATTGGGCAATGTGCATTCTTACTATTCATATCGGCACTAACCATAAATTTATACAAGAAAAAACAATAAACTTATATTTAAACCTAAAAAAAAATGTACACAAAATCATGTAGGTACTTATGTGATTTTTTGTATTAAATTGGTAATGATGTATTTAGAGGGCAAATAAGACATAAAAAAGTGGCCAAGTGCGTGCGTGTGTTACCACGCGCAAAGTAGGGTTTCGTAGTCTTATCAATAAGAAAATGTAAATTTAAAAAAAAAAGTTATTTTTGCTGCTGATACAGAACATTTTTTTTTTTTTAATCTAATATCTTTTTACAAATCCAACTACACGTCATAGGTTGGCCGACTGTTACTCCTCAACTAAAAAAGTCTAGTGGACGTGATAGTTTTACTTTTAAATTGATTATATGCCCTACTTTTGATAATTCTTTTCAGATTTCCTGAAATAGTGGCTTAGCTGGTAGAGCGAGGGGCTTGCAGCTTTAACAAAAATCACCACTTGAACTTCACATTTAGAAAACGGGTCATTTATCCATAAAAATGATATTTTTAAAGACTTATTCAAAAATACCCTACATGATAGGAAGAAAAAAACACGCCCCTCTTACATGTAGTACCCAAAAGAAAATTAACACATGTAATTCAATAACTTTATAGGGGTCACAGATTTGTATTACCTTACCAAATTTTAGCTTTAAAACTGTAGACTGGGTACGGTTGTAACAGGGTACGATTGAAACAACTCGAATATTATCGAAACTATGCGCGGTACGCGGAGGGGTACAAGGGGAGAGGCACGCGGGTGACAAGTTCCTACACGATTCCCAGAGTTGTGTCGCACTTCGCGCGCTAATTACGTTTACTTAGAGACCTATTGTGTTTTGTCAACCAAAAGTAAGATTTTTTGATGAATTTCTTTACGATATAGCTTGATATTAATTTAATTATCGTATTTAAGTATTTCCATACATAATTGTTGTATTTTTGAGATTATAATGAGCTGGTTCGGTTTTGTATACGTTATCAAGCCTCATACTTGTGACAGTTTGATTTCCATAATGGGAGGATGGGTACGGTTGTAACAATTTTCGTGGGTACGGTTGTAACATTATTTTTGTTATTTTTGTATTGCAGATGCCTAGAAAACGCATAAGAAAGACGTTAAGAGGTAAATGCGACATATTATTATACAAAAACGCTTATGATGAGGTCAAACTAGGCGTTATTATTGCCTTATTTGTCTAGAATCTTATTCACCAAGTTGTTCTGGAGACAGTTGGATTCAATGTCAGGGGGGCTATAGACTGTGGTCAGACGTAGCCTGTACGGATGGGAGTTGATATTACATTTGCCATAACTGCAGTGAGTCTGAATAACTGAAATTGATTTTTTAGTTGATTTTTGTTTGAACACAGATTTTGTTAGTTTTGTAATTATTACTAAGAGTTTTTTTTTGTGAGTCTGATTAAGTTCCTATAGAAAAAACATTATTTTTCTTGTTTAATTTAAATTTAGCTCTAAAACTGACTTAAATACTTGAATTGACTATTATTTCTGAGTGTTACTACTGCCCCCCAACACTGTTACAACCGCCCCTGGCATGGGGTCGATTGTAACAGACGCACACATTCAATGAAATGACTCATTTCTGCCAAACTGTTTTACATGCGCTATTTATTTCGATATCAATTGAAAGAGAAATTACTAGACTCTTATCACAAGTGCTTTAATAGTTGTCTAAACGTATATTGACATTGCTGTGAGGGATCAAAGGAAAATTGTTACAACCGTACCCAGTCTACCCTAATAGTCTTTGAGAAAAACGGCTGTGATATACAGACAGACAATCGGATAGGGCGAAACTATAAGGGTTCCTAGTTTGATTACGGAACCTTAAAACCAAATTATAAAAGTAAGATTAAGAGTAGTTCATTACACAACATTGTACTAATTACTACCTAATTATTGGATCATTGAAGTATTGCGATTACTACTTACATAAATCGTAAAATTAAACACTCAGCTGTAAAAAACATTATCTCGAGAATCATTCTATATAACTAGTTCGGGTAAAGTCTTTAAATTGAGTGTGGCCCCTCGCCTGCAGCACCAAAACGTACTGCGGCGGAGAGACTATGAGAAAATTTCGTCATCGGCTACCGCCTCTTCGGATGACGCAGTGGGCAAGGGCGCGTCCTCCTCGTACACCATCACCAGTTTGCTGTACTCGCGCTTCCGCCGCACTGTCTGTAGGAGACATAGGCAGTGGTCAGTACACGAAACACAAAGTCACTTCAAGTCAAACCTCACTAGATGTTAAAAAGAAGACTAGTAAAAATGGCATTAAAAAAAAAAGAAATACACCTAATTTTGTTAAAATGCACAGTTCCGACGCTGATAAATAGAATCGCAAAATCTATCAGGCTGGCATAAGACGTTGCATTGTCCGGTTTTGCCTTACTATTTATACTGTAAAAAATCCGCGACCATCTTAGCGCTGAAAAATAATTTTTGCAT
This sequence comes from Coleophora flavipennella, assembly GCA_947284805.1. Taxonomy (NCBI): domain Eukaryota; kingdom Metazoa; phylum Arthropoda; class Insecta; order Lepidoptera; family Coleophoridae; genus Coleophora; species Coleophora flavipennella. Next base: position 25,055,572 of record OX369308.1, read on the forward strand.
TCCGAGCTGAAAATTTTAAAGTACCTATACGTATTTGAGAATTTCATGTAGTATGCCTATCCTATGCTAAGAGATGAATACTAATTTAACAAACTTATCAGGTACTAAATTATAAGTAAATATTATTTTATTTTAGAAATTACAGATTGGACAATGTAACATTTAACTCTGTCAATCTGCAACATAACCAGATGAAAGTAAACGAGCGTAATTATTAATATCTCGTGTTTTTTTTAAATGCAAGTCTTTTTCTGAACATTCTGCCTAAACCTGACCATAGTGACTTACATAATATAAATAGGTAATCTCTGTATTTTTTTTACAACAATACCTAAAGAATCGTAGTTAGCAAGAAATTATGTATGATGAGATTGGAGGCTGTAAGTCGTTTTCTGTTCCGAGTCACCAACCATCTTAGTAGATACTGCATTTAGAAAACAAAACAAAACCTTCAGTAAGAGGCGTAAAAGAAGCCAGTTCTTTCATAATCAACCCTAAATAGAAATAAGCCCTTGGCATAAAAAAATAATTCGAAAAACCCAAAAACTTATACGTAAAAGCTTTGTTTGAATATAATTTTAGTTCTTTCGTATTATTCTTAGCAAACCCTTTCATTTGATAATACCCATGTCATGTGGGTGCATAAAAAATAGCTGGTCCGCCATTTTTGGGACTCCGCCATATTGGATTTATAATGACGTCACTTAGCTAACCATGCATAATGCTCCAAACTGCAATATTTCAGCTTAATCGGAAACCGGGAAGTGGTTCTAATTTAGCTTCCAATATTTGTTTCAAACTAACTAACACTAATATAAAGCTTGTAAAAAGAATAACGCGTATTTGCGTCCATCTCCCAGGTCAACTGCCTATACAAGCACGGTCTTCACTTGAATGGGTTTGTTCTTTTTCGAATTCAGCGAGATACGTAAAACCACACACCTGCGCAGAAACTCGAAGGTTGTGTGTGAAGTCGACCAACCCGCACAGGGCCCGCGTGGTCGACTAAGGCCCGATCGCCCTAATTCAGGGTAGGCTCAAGCCCCTCGGTGGGGACGTATATGAGCTGATATAATAATAAATAATAATAATTACATTTATAGAAAGCATTATGGAATGAGAACCCACCCTGGTTTGTTTACTGGAGGACTCTTCGCCCGAGCTGCTTGAGCTGGTGATGCCCTCCTCTAGCGTCAGTCTGGCGGCCTCGCCTTCCAATTGGAGATCCAAATATAGCTGGTCAAGTTGTTCGTTTACTAAAGACGGCTGCCGAATTAAAATTTAATTATAGTGGTTATGTGTGAAACCTTACAAAAATATGAATTCATATGAGGTTACACTCCTACTCTTAAATGTCAAACAATCAAAATCACTAAGGGATTTACCTGTTCCACTTTGGTCATTTTTTGTTTATCTGCAGTTAGAACCTCTTCCAAGTTTTTTGTTATTATTTGATACTTATATATTAATTCCGACGTCACACATACCTGAAATAAAATTAAACAATAAAAAGTACCTGCAAATCAAACTTCCATTTCATGTTACACTCTTTTGTGATGGTCATAATTTTTTATATGACATAATGTCAGATTGTAAAAAAAACAGTTATTCATCCACCAGTTAATAATGTAAATAAAATCACTGATATAAAAAAATAATGTTATTTGGACATGAAAACAATATGACACGAAAAGTGATACATAAACATTATTGAATTTGTCGTTATTGCATTTGACAAGAGTAGGCCAGTTCACACGGACAGCACCCGTTCACGGGTATAACGCAAGAGTCAGCGATCGCTCCCATCGACCATATTAGAGGGAAAGGAACGACCCGGCTCCCGATGCTCCACCATCCGCACGAACATTACCTATTTCCATATTAGTAACTATCTGTTGCCCGCGGCTTCGCTCACGTGGATTTCGAGTGTGCGCATTGCGCGAGTCGCAAGCGGCTCGCGAGGCTATTTTTCTTCCTTAGGTTGTAAGGAAGAAAAATTTACACCCATCCATGATTAAAAAAGTTGCAAACATTTTACAACAAAAAAGACGTTGAAATGTTACGTTTAGTTGAAATGTTGTCTCCAATCGAGATTAGCATTTTCAGTGGTTCTAAAAAATATAAATATGTATAACATACGTGCTCCATCCATGGTGGTTCCATTTTCCGTTTCACTACTTTCTTCATGGGCTGCGGTGTATAGTAAGTGTTCGTCGTATTCTAAAAAAGCAAAAAAAAATCAGTAACAAAATCTTTACATTTTATAACAATATTAAAAACCAAACAAGACACAAAAAATTAAGCGTGTCGGTGTTATCTTCATACGCAGCACATAAAAACAATCGACAGAAACACTCAAAACGATCAATTTCTGTGGTAAAGAAAATTATTAATTTTAATGGACTTAAAAAAAGAGGGTTTTCAATTTGACGTGTAGTTTGTAATATTGTTGGAATTGCACGATATTCGTTTAAGTTAGTCAATGTGGGCTTTAAACAGGTGTGTCAAATATAATAAGTTTATGTTTGTATGTATGTTTGTCCACATATATCTCATAAACTGGAAATAGAAATGCCTTAATTCTTTTTATTATATAAGGTATGTTTCAACTTATGGAACAGTGCAAGTTTCATCAAAATCGATTTAATAGTTTTCAAGATATGGACGGTTATGTGTGTACTAACCACTGGAAAAATACGTAGTCGGTTTGACGCCCCAATTTTGTGATGGAAGTCGGTTTTTCCTAACATTTCTAGCGTTGTCAATTATGAGAGTTTCCATCGATTGTTTTATTATGCTGCGCGCACAAATGTTACCCTAAAGCGCTTTATATTTGTTTGTATCGTAAGCATCAAGAATGGCCGCGTCAAGAACATTCTCTGACCTTGATGAGCTAGTGTTTTTTGTTCTTATTTTTATCGAATATTAACATCATCATTAAGCGGTCGTAGCTCAATGCGACTTGCGTGATTGGATCCATCACGCAGGTTAGCTGACCTGAAGCACGGTCATAACCTGGATGGGATTGACTGTTAGTAGCATTTTTTTGACAGTTTCAGTGATTCGCAAGCCACGTTAAGCCGTTGATGCCGGATGCTATTACTAGATAGCCGCCGTGTCAGATGCCATAGGCATATAAAGTCGGCTTGAAAAACTGGGAGCGGGCTTCGCCACTAACTCTACAACCTCCACCAACAGGGACTTGGCCTGCGGTTGTGGAGTAAGGTCTGACCTTCTAGAGTTTAGGAAGAAACCCGTGAGAGAGTAGTAATGTTTATCGGTTGTTAATTATTTACATCATCATTGTGCCGTCATTGCACTTTGTGCAATAGGAGCAACTTGTACCAATGTTTAGCTTTGCGCTTTCTAACTAACCAAACTGGACCCGCGTGGTCGACTAATGCCCGATAGCCCTAATTCAGGGTAGACACCAGCCCCCGGTATATGAGCTGTTGTGATGACTAACCTTTCGCAAATCATCGCTGCACCTGGCTGTGGTGCTGTGGTACTTTTTTTCCCATATTACACACACCACAATAAAGTTAATTAGAATAGCTCACCAGGTTAGACTTATGTTTCTTGAGATCACTACTGTCCTCGGCGCTGCCTGAATCAGTCTTGAAGAAGGATGAGTAGAATGACGAGTAGCTAGACTCTCCGTCAGTCTTGTCTACAATCTCTTCGCTGCGACCAGTCTTGGGATTTCGTAAGGAACGTGGGTCTGGAGTGGCTTCACAGCTCTGTGAACATACAATTTTCATTGTTAACCAAGTTGCTGTTGTGGATTTAAGGACTAGTACAAAAATTTGTGAAAGATAATTACTGCTACGATTGTTTATTTCGAGGTAAATAATAGCCAAAAAAGTTTGTACTCACCGATTGTACTTAGTCAGAATTAGATTTTATCAATGGTTTAAAGTGTTTTAAGTCCGCCTTTCTGTTCGAATGGAATTAACTAACATGTTTATCTCTATTCTAACCATGCTGTCTTGTGAGGTAGGTACCATTAAATGTTAAATGTGTGTGTAGGTCGTTCCTATCCCTCTAATATGGTTGAGGGCAACGATGGCTGACTCTCGCGTTATACTCGTGACCGGGTGCTGTCTGTGTGAACCGGCCTATTCTTGTCAAAGTCATTAATGACATTCAATTCTTTTAATGTATAACTTCATCGTGTCATATTGTTTTCATGTTCTAATGAAATAATGTGTTTTATATCAATGATTATATTTTGAAGATAATAAATAATTATTATTGTTTTTTTTTTATTTTTCTCAAATAACATGTATTATTATGTAATAAATTAAGTATCACTATTTTATGACTATCAAAAATTGTGTGATTTGCACCTATTTTGAAATAAATTAAAACCGGCCAAGTGCAAGTTGAACTCGCGTGGAGAGGTTCCGTACAATGCCAAAGTCAAATACAAAATATCACACTTGAAATCCTCACAGTAAGATGCGAGTTAATTTCTTTAATTATTAAAAATTTGAGTGTGTTTGGCTGCACCTCACCGTAAGTACCGATGCAGCCGAGGATGTAACACGGAAGCTCAAAAGTGCCAATTCACTCTCGTGGTGAAGATTCCTAAATTTTACGAATCGGGGAATAATGACGCCGGAAGGGAATTCCACCCCTTAGCCGTTCGCATGATGAACGAAGAAGCAAAACGCTTCGTGTGTAAAGGTGGAACATCATCATCATCATATCAACCGAAAATCGTCCACTGCTGGACAAAGGCCTCCCCCAAGGATTTCCACGACGACCGGACCTGCGCTGCCCGCATCCGTCCGTTTCCCGCGATCTTCACCAGGTCGTCGGTCCACCGCATGGTAGGCATGCCTACGTTACGTTTTCCGGTGCGCGGTCCTCACTCAAGAACTTTACTGCCCCATCGGCCATCTGTTCTACGAGCTATGTGCCCTGCCCACTGCCACTTCAGTTTAGCAATTCTGTGAGCTATGTCGGTTACTTAGGTCTCCTGCGGATCTCCTCGTTTCTGATTCGATCACGCAGAGAAACTCCGAGCATAGCACGCTCCATTGCACTTTGGGTGATCTTGAGCCTTCTTATGAGGCCCGTATAGTAAGCTACCATGTCTCAGTTCCATAAGTCATCACTGGCAACACACAATGATCAAATACCTTAGTTTTGAGACACTGCGGTATTTGGGAGATGAAGATATTTTGAAGCTTCCCGAACGCTGCCTAGCTGAGTTGGATTCGTCGATTGATCTCTTTCTTGAAGTTGGACCAACCTAGCTGGACTGTTTGTCCCAGGTATACATATTCGTCAACAACTTCCAGTAAAGAGTTTCGAACCTTAAGAGAGGTGGGTGCGACACGGACATTTAACATTATATTCGTCTTGTCCATGTTCATTTTAAGACCCACTTGTTGAGAGACGTCACTGAGGCCATCGAGCATTGTGCTTAGGTCTTCCATAGTCTGAGCCATGACCACGATATCGTCAGCGAATCGAAGGTGGGTTATGTACTCGCCGTTGATATTGATGGCGAGTCCACCCCAGTCCAGAAGCTTAAAAACATCTTGCAGGGCGGCGGTGAACAGTTTCGGAGTAATAACGTCTCCCTGTCTCACCCCTCGCTGCCACTGGATAGGTTTCGAGTTCTGATCCTGGAGGTGAACCGACATGTTGGCGTTTTCATACAGACACTTTAACACCTCGATGTATCGATGGTGAATTTGGCACCGCTAGAGAGACTGTAGCACAGCCCAGGTTTCGACTGAATCAAAGGCTTTCTCATAGTCCACAAACGCCAAGCATAGTAGCTAATTGCACTCTGCGGTCTTCTGTATAATCTGCCGCAGTACTAAAGCCTTTTCGGAAACCAGCTTGTTCGGGAGGCTGGAAGTCGTCAAACCTGCGTGCGAGACGATTCGTAATGACTCTCGAACAAGGAACATTGACGACAAAGGGGTGGAACCGCCCTCCGCACCTGGTCGTCCGATGGTAAGTGCCGATGAAGCCGAGGATGTAACACGCAAGCTCAAAAAAGTTTTGAAGATTCCTAAATTATACGAATCGGGGAATACAGACGTCGGCAGGGAATTCCACTCCTTGCCCGTTCGCATAATGAACGAAGAGTCAAAACGCTTTGTACGTAAAGGTGGAACATCAACGACAAAGGGGTGGAATCGTCCTCCGCACCTAGTCGTTCGATGATGAAATGAAGAGGGGGAATGAGGTCGTGAAGCTCCAGGACACACTTTCCGAAATGAATCCAACACCGATAGACTATTTTCTATTATGACTAGAACTTTATTCCGTAGGTAAACGTATTACATTGAGTTTACCACTTTTTTTCAATTGATACAATTCTTATAGGTTTTCCTGTAATCTACAAGTCATGAAGTATATTTTGTATTTTTTTCAAAATTTTAGGCTCAGTAGTTTCGGAGAACAGAGGGGGGGAATGGTCAATTTTCGTCTTCTTTTATGAATAAAATCAAAACTATTTATTTTACAATTTAAACAAAAATATATTTAAGATCCTGATAACGAGCACTTTTATTTGATATATGACACAATAAGGTTCCCAAAACTTTTTTAAATTTCCTAATTTGTCCCCCGAAAATAACCCTTATTTAAAAAAAATATGTATTTACTTTGCACACCTGTGTTTGGGTCATAGGATTACACTATCCTACCAAATTTCACCTGATTTGGTCCAGTAGATTCGGAGCAAATGGGCTTGGACAGACGGATGGACTGACAGACGCACGAGTGATCCTATAAGGTTCCGGTTTTTTTTTGTACGGAACCTAAAAACATCTTAAAATCTTGAAATCTTGTGCTGGTGTGACAGAAAGAGAGTTGTGTGTGTGTATGTATGTATACTACTTTTTTTCTACTATATTTTGGCCTGAGCCAGGGTCCGCTTTCCGACTATTACTCTTCACTTTTCCCGATTCGGCATTCCCTTATCAAAGTATAAACATATGATTCTTACACGTTAGTAAAATCATCAAAAACTTGCATTTAAAGCTTCTACTGTTATGTATTGGTGAGTAGAAATCGGACTGAATCGGAAACTGGATCGAATGGTCTGATTAGACAATCTTATTAAACTACGGAACTCTAAAAATGTACGGCAATTGTAAAAGACAAGAATTTCTACCAGAAGACATTGGTAGGCATTGTTTTAAAAAATTCTAATCGCCGGTTCATTTCAAATCACATATTAGTAGGCACTTATTTTATTAGTGCCTAACAAAATTATCAACAGAATACCTATCTAATGCTATGACGTGTCAAAAACATTCTTTATTCTACTTCCAGCTCCGTAATACAAAGGTCACCAATGAAGCTTTAACCCTCTAATGCATGGTGCTTATTAAGGGTGCTAAAATAAGCTCACTTCGAAAAACTTTAAAACTTTTAGGTACAATACAAGCATTCATTTGAAAAGAGGTTTTAAGTTCAGTGTGCCAATGAAAATTTTGAAAAAGTAATTGCTTGTAATCAAATTTAAAACTACCGGTCTCAGTGGTACAGTATTTCCTATGATTTTATTGAAATCAATATACGATTCTGGGACCATGATTCCACCTTCGTAGTTAATCAACAGATCAACTTCAAAAAACCAAAAGGATCTATTATCACCGGGATTGCGGCTTCATTTCAGTTTAATCAGTCCCCTGGAAGTCGCTCTATCACTAGATTTAAATAAAAGCTTATAAAATTAGTAGACCTTTCTAGAATGAAATCAAAAAATAAATATTAATGCGAAAAAATATATGACTAGTTAAAAATCCATATTCCGTGGCTTTGAATGCATCCATTACAAGTTCTAAGCCATGTTTCGAGAAAGTTATCAATTTAAAGCCTAATATAAAATCTTCATCTATTTCCAAATTACTTCTTACACAGGTAGTCCAAATGGTCAATTAAAATATATCAGCGATATTTAAATAATTTAATGTATGTAATCCAAAAAGCAACTACTAACAAGTTAAAAATTAATTAAAAACCTAAACCAAAACACGCAAAAACGCTCTTGTTATCGTGCAGTATTTAGATGTTATCAGTAAATTATTTCTTAATGTATGTACGGTAAATACATATATTTAAACTTAGGTACTGCTTTCTCATCTGATATTCTGTTTACTGTTATACCTCTCACTATGCCACTTGAAACCACTAAAAACTCACTTACCCTAGGTAAGAATTAAATTCTCCTTTGATTAGGCCAAAGTTAGGATTTTGGTTCAGACATTTTCACGTCACTCGATGAGAATGAGAGGAATCATTAAACAAACTCGTTGGTTGCGTGCTAGTCTGAAAAACTCATATATTTTTGTTTAATCATGGATGGATGTATAATCTTCTTTCACATATCTTTTTTGATGCTTGCGTTGTAAATAAGGTGATGTGTAGTTTTCAATAATATTCAAGGTAGGGTTTCCATGACACACTAGGCTTTATGACCAGTGATGCCTTTGTATTTTCCGTTCTGTGATTTTGTAATTTAGTTTTTTTTATTTATAATGTATTTTTATTCCTGCTTGGTTAACTCCGTTTGAAATAATAAATTGATAACTAATTGTAATCTAAGAAAATTATAAAATGCACGCAACATTGAATATACTGAGGATGCCCGGTAAGAAAATTTTATGACATACATGTATATAATTGATGCCAAATAGATGCGCATTGTTAAAAAAATGTTTTAAATTTTTGGTAATAGTATTAATTCTATTAGTCTTTTATGTAGAATCGGTACATTGAAGATCACCACAAATTTAGAGATACCTCATATAATCAAATCGGTAATTTTTTTTTTAGGCTGCACGAGATAATAAACCGTAACCCTTCCTGTTGGCTTTGCCGTAGTCGGGTAAATAAACGTATCAATGTTGTGGTGTTTCAGCACAAAAAATATTTTTTTAACACGCCCATATTTGGCTTCGCATGTTAAAATGTGTTAGGTACTTATGTAGATTTCCATCCCAAAGAAACAGCATAAATAAAGCATTAAAATCATTAAAATTAATTACATCTTATTACTAAAGTATACAAGTTGAGCCTTTATGATAAGTGGGGACAAAACCAATCAGAAAAACTATAGTGAAATTAGCTTTATGGAACCATGTCGTCCACTTGAATTACGAAACGATCTTTTTTATTTAAAATTATTTTTTAAATGGCCAAGTGCATGTCGGACCACGCGCAAAATAGGGTTCCGTAGTCTATTCAACAAATGAATGTTTATTTTAAAAAACAATATTTTTGCAGTTGGTATACAACATTTTGTATGGAAACTAAATGAACTTTTTACAAATCGAACTACACATCCTCTGGAGGCTCGAGCTTCGATACAAACATGTTCCGCCTTAATACAAAAACTAAATGTTGGATTGAATACAAACTATGCAAACATATTGAGTAAACATTGATGTTTGTAATTAGTTATTATAATGTACTCATAATATACAACGGAAAAGATAAAGAGCAGTTTGAAATTTTTAGTACAAAACTAATTTAAGCCTTTGTTTACTTATGCTTAAATTAAGTACGATGAAAACTATCGATATGTGTCTACTCAATATATTTGCAAAGTTAGCACTTAATCCGTCATGTAGATTTTATATTACAGCGGAATTACCTCTGCATAGGAACTCGAGACTCCATCAGGGGACAATTAATAAGGAAGTTGGTCGACTATTACTCCTAAACTAAGAAAGGCTACTTGGCCGGGATCAATTTCTTTTAAAATTGATTGACCTCCAAAGCTCACTATCATATCAACTTTAAAATGCCAAAAGGATCTATTATAAATGAGAATACGGCTTCATACCAAAATTAATGCCCTCTTTGTAAGTTACAGCTCAATTGGACCCCTGGAAGTCGCTTTAAAATCGCTCGCAAGATTTGAACCTACCTGAAACAACTAACATACAAACATTGCAAGTTAAACAAAATCTTTTAAAAGCGGTTTAGCTGGTCCACTACTACTAGTGGAGACTTGCATCTCTCACAAAAATCAGTAATTTAAAACTTTACATTCAGCAAACGAAAAATTCTTTGGAAAAATGATTGAAAGTAGATAATAAGACCAACGGCTAACAAATCGTTACAAAAGACGATATGGTAAGTGAACAAAAAAAAACATTCCCACTTTACACGTAGTGGAGGTATCCGAAAAAATTTTTACAGATTTTATTTTATAACTTTATAGCGGTCCAGATTTATATAATCACAATAATTTCAACTGTAATAGTCTTTAAGAAAAACGGCTGTTACTACTGATAGACGGGTAGACGGACAGACATCGAAGTTTTTAGTTTAAGCCGCTATATTGTAATACTGTGGTAATATCGTCCCGTTGTATGGATTCCTCAAAACACGAGTCAGAATTCGCTAAAATCGACTTCATGGTTCCATTTTTGTTGTCTTTTATAGTTTCTGATTTGTCCTATTGACACAGACCACTCTTCCATCTCAATGACTCACACTGTATAGAAACATAATAATCATTATGTGGAAGATAGAAGAGCAAAACTTGTACTTATTCAGTGAATGTAAGTGCGATACAAGCAATGACAGTGATTCTTTAGAATTTAATAATGAGAAATTTGATAAAGCACATATTGTGTCAATTGTACACAAAATGCCAGGGCTCCCGCTAACCTTGTTGCTATACGTGTTTGGGCTTGACACGTCGTCGTTGAAATTCTGGTTGACGTTCTGAGTACCGCTTTGTTCGTCCACAGTATCCTATAAATCATTTCGTTAATGGCAAGCTAATTAAAGAATGCTTTAAAGAATGATAACTAAATATCGTGATTTTTATTTTCGAGCGACGAAGGAGTGAAGTAAGTGGGTATTGTAATGACAAAAAGAATCGAAATTGAAATTTTGATGGGGATAGATTGTCCCCAAAGTACTAGGCGGATTTGGGTAAAATTTAGGTTAAACCACTATAGTTTTTCTCCTGTCTAGATTATTTAGGGTCGCCACCGCCAAAAATCACTTTTTTTCAAAATGGCTACAAGTATTTCTATGAACTCTATATGTTAATATAACTTTTTAGGGTCTACTTTAGGCCGTAGTTTGTTATTCCAGAAAATTCGGAATAAGGTACTTCTTAAAGAAAACCTTTGTTGTTTGTAACTTTTTCTTAAAAATGGCTCTTATTATTATATCAGCTCAAATACGTCCCCACCGAGGGGCTCGAGCCTACCCTGAATCAGGGCGATTAGGCCTAAGTCGAGTACGCGGGCCCAGTGCAGGTTGGTCGACTTTACACACAACCTTCGAGTTTCTTCGCAGGCGTGTGCAGGTTTCCTCGCGATGTTTTCCTTCACCGTTAAAGCAATCGGTAAGTATATATAGTAAGTTTTTTTGAAAAAATCATTGGTACATTGGCCGTCCAGATTTGAACCCGGTACCTCTGTTTAGATGGACCGAATCGTTACCGGTTGAGCCACCGACGCTTTTTTTATAAAAATGGCTCTTATGATTTTGATAAAAATTATTACTAAACTAGGAGTTTATAAGACCTTCTATTCTTCACTGGATATTTCATTATATTAGGAAAAATGTGATAAGATACCACTCAACAAATCCAAATTATTTGATAATGTTTCATTCAATCTTCGTACTAAGTAAGCGTAATGTTTATCGTTGATTTCTGTATTCCCGACTACGCTTAACAGTGAAGGCTGCGTGATAAAGTATGCATAGCGAGGCTGTACAATTTACAGTAACTGTACTTCACAGTTTGCCATCGTTGCTTTGCTGGATATTATCTTACGAACTTCAAAGTGTACATCGAAGTAAATAAGTACTTCAGAATTATTTTAACAAAAAAATGTATCTTTTAGTAGGCAGGTACTTAAATAAGATAATTAATTAAAAAGGATAGCATCAAATATTTGGCTGCATTAAACATTGACGTGGATTGCATACCTGATTCATAACGTTATTTTGGAGCTGACTCTCGTTTCTATCGAGATCAAGTTTGAGCGAGGTTGAGGCGCCCGCAGCCACCTCCGTGTGCATCTGGTCTCTCCACATACTGTCCTGCTTCATCTTCAGCGGCGTATTTAGTTTAGAAGCCTACATTAAGTCATTGTCAATTTTATTTTACCGATATTAAAGCACGGCCGCGATTCCATAAGGCAAACACTCAGTAACCATGCATTTTTCTTTCCCAATGTATAGGTTTGTTGACTGTGCTTTTCATATTTAGTTACCACCAAATATACAACCAGTCCTTATAGAATCTAGGCCCCGCGTCAACTACACTAAACTTAATATCCCTACAACAAAAATTCGTTTAAAATAAGTGTCAAAGAAACTTTTTGCTGTAATAATAAACGGCAATAATATTTTTCATCATCAAGCCTATTATCCTTAAATCAATTCTACTCTATTAAATGTTTTAGTTCTCAAATTAATTGATGTGTCACCAAATAAAATTTAAGATGGGATTGTGGTTAAATTGGTTAGCTTTAGGTTAGGTTCTGTTAGGTTATGTGGTTGGGTAGTGAGGAGCGAAGCGACATGTATGAAAAAAGTTGCATATTATAGCAGTATTCTAGTACTCTTCTTATTGCTTTCCTTATTGCTGTGCCCGAAAGGGCCCATGAATCTATAGACATACTATTAACAATTTTGTAAGGCCCTATCAATTATTGTTTTTTTTTTAAAGTCTTGAGGTTTGAAATGACAGACAACGCGCGAGCGGAGCTAGCAAAGCTAGCGTGCCGTGTCAAGGGCCGGCGAAGCGCCATCACAAAAGCTAACTAACCACATTTGGAAATATTTATTTATTTTAGTATAATTTTCATTAGTGATTTAGTATTGTTTTATTTTGCTGATAAATCTTATCTTTTTGGGTATTGTTTTGGTGCTGTTTGACAAATTTATTTCGATGGCATATCTGACGTTATTAATAGATACAAACTATATAACTAGTCGCTCTGTGAGCTGTAGACCTCGCGAGTTTTTCAAAATGGCTGAAATATGAAATTTTTACATTTTCAATCCCGATGGCTACTCCATTTTGAAAAAAATCAAAAATGTAAAGACATTAATATGGTAGTTTTTTTTTATTCACAATTATCGAACCTGCTAACCATTTTTGCCCAAGCTAAAACTGTGACGTTTCGCGCTCATTTGATCAATTATGGAATCTTATTTTTTAGCGATTTATGATCTAAGGCTTAGCTTAGATTCTAAGCTATCTAATTGATTTTCAATAAAATCATACCTTTAATAAATTCACAGAGGTTAAATTATACGTATCAACAAGTTTAGCGATTATTTTTGATTGTGTTAATGCAAAGTAGTAAGACTAGAACTTATAAATAAAATAGATGTATACCATTCAGATAAATAACTCAGTATTTACCGTGCTAGGTTTGGGACTCCTCGCTTTAGTGTTGTTTTGGTTGTGTAAAGAATTAGAGAATTGCAGTGTCTGGGCCATAAGGTTCTCCTGCAGCGAGTAGGGCTGCTGCGGCTGCAGATGGTTCGCTGCAGTTGGCGAGTACAGGAACGGCGACCCACACATCGCTTGCCCGTACATTACGCATTGCACTAAAAGTTTCAAAATTGTTAAAAAATCATCTACTTACTTAACACCAATATTGTTTAAACTAGCATTCATTTAGTCGGCTTAAAGGTAACTTTTAGTAACTCTTTCAGTTTCTATACCTATAAATGACTAAACAAAGGACAATATTTTAATTTTTTCCTCTCTCCATAAAAAAAAATTCGTTTTCCGCTAGGTACCTGTTACCGCCTATTCAATAGTAGATACCTTTTACCACCTCCTCCGTGTGATGATTAATCTATTCGCTTCACACCAGGAAGTCACAGGTAAGATTCTTGGCTGAGCTAACTTTTTATGACTCTGGTTGATAGGAGGAAGGGCATTTTCAACCGACGTCTAAAAAGGGGAGGGTCTCAACTCGACTGTATGTTGTTGTATTTTTGTATGTTTGTTACGGGATATCTTCGCAAATTGTGAACAGATTTTCATAATTATTTTTTTATTCGATAGGGTATGCTCCCGAGTTGGTCCCATATAAATTTTATTAAAATCGGTGTAGTACTTTATTAGAAAATTAACAAAAGCCAAAAATAATATGCAAAATTGTAATAAGTTGCTGCGATGGAAGTCGGTTTTTTAACTTGTTTATCGTTTTCAATAATTTTCTATGCCCATCTGGCTAGCTACGAACATCTTATCCCAGTCTCTCCACAAAACATCGATGCGACAGCATGACGTGTTCCTGCTTGAAGATAAGATAAGAATGGGGAAATTACGTTGGGGAAACTTGGTAAGCCCGCTTCCATCTTAGGCATCGTTGTTACTTACGAGTACCATCAGGTGAGATGATGTCGAGGGTATTGTCCCATGACTACATCAAAAATAAATTTTGAAATATGATTCAAGAAATTGTCCTCCTACTTACATTTCAAAATTCTTATTGGTTTCATTTAAAAAAAAGTATACATAATACGGAAAGGAACTATAAGACTGAAGGGGAATATAACAATAATAAAAACTAATACTGACTCATAGGCTGTTGTGGGTACCGTTGTGGAGTGTCACTAATACTTGTGCTCGGGTTTGGCATTGAACCTGCGTCCACGCCTCCGGGCATCGGTCCAGGAGTATAGTACAAGGGAAACATGCCTGAGGACAAGTGTTACCACATAATATTCAGCCTCAGATCAAAATTAAAGCAATACATAAATTTATTTATTAAGGATTAGAAAAGTATGATTAATTAGGTGGAAACACTGAATAACAGCGATGGGATGGTAGTAATAAGAATTCAAAGAATTGACAAAAAGTTTTAACGAATAGAAATTTACCAGGTATTGTTGAAACAGGACTCATAATTGACATCTGTTGTGCGTGTGGAAACCCAAATCCGAGAAGGAATGTGTTCATTTTATTAGCAGGACTTGATGGCCAAGTGGATGAAGCTAAAAGGGACGGAAAAAAATCAGTAAAAAGGTAAGTGAGTCACAATAACATGCAGTGCTCCTGAGGTATTTACTTTCGCAGCTTTAACTAATACTAAACAATTTCAAGTTAGTGATGATTGTATGTGGGGTTTCGTCTTTACCCGCGAATGTTATTAGTATTTGCGACAACTGACCAGGCGACTGACCAACAGTGGTAGTGAGCGTTGACGACATCAGCGCCGGCGCCGCGCTTGTTGGCTGCCGGCGATGCGAATGCCGCTGCGACGGGCAGTGGTGCTTACGTGATGTGCTTTCTATCTCTGCTTGTTTTGATGCCCTCTTCACACCGTGTGCTGCCTATTATAAAAGATAAAACAATGAAGATCAACAAAAGTTTCACGATGGATCATGAAGCGTATTATTACCTATGTTTTGTTATCTATTTGTCCTAGCCTTATAGTATTTTGTTTTACATCCTCGACTGTTAATTCCTTGGCATCATCTTACTTGATGATTACCTTACCAAAATGTCTATAAAGCAACAGTAAGTCTTTCTTATACGAATATCCTTGTGAAATATAAATTTTGTGATACATTAAAAAAAGGACTTCTTATTGAAATTAATGCACTGATTAAAACAAAATTTTTTTGGGGTTTTATTACAGTGTTAAAGATAAATATTTTTAATATCCACTTTGCTAACAATAGTACGAAAAACTAATACACGAAGTATCACAGAGAAACAGCTCCAACAATGTTGTATATAATAGTGACTTTTTTATTGTTGGACAGTATCCAAGAATGTTGTATGAAGTTATGATTGGAGAGAGAAGAACCAAAACGAAAAACACTAAGCTGGACCCTGACAGCGAGCCTTGTTTTCGACGTTGTCACCTTTTTTGGTGCGAAAGAATAAAAGAATACATGCTTCGGCGGGAATACTCATACTCCACCTGCAATTACCTCCTGTGCAGTGAAATTACTGTTACGGTATTCCAGAGTGAACTTATAAAAACATGTTAAATTCAATAACCTGTGCAGCCTGTGCCCAAAAAAGGCAGTCGTTCAGACCCGGCCAATTACCGTCCCATAGCAATCACCTCTGCAATCTGTAAGATTATAGAGCGTGTATTTGAATACCCGCATTCTGGTATACCTAGAAGACAATGACCTCCTTAGTGATCGACAATACGGTTTTCGTCAAGGTCGGTCCACTGGAGATCTTCTAGTATGGGGTATATGGGGTGAGGCTATCGAAAAACACGGTGAGGCTCTCGCCGTGTCTCTTGACATATCGAAGGCTTTTGACCCAGTCTGGCACGCTAGCCATAAGGCTTGCCAATAATGGCAAGCTTCCTTCATACGGACGGCCTGTGGATTTGTGTAACTAGGTATCTAATTTCCTGAGGGAACGGTCTATTCGAGTAGTCATTGATGGCTGCTCCTCTGACCTTATGGCAATCGATGTCGGGGTACCTCAGGGGTCTGTTCTTTCCGCTACTCTTTTTGTGCTACATATAAACGATCTGCTGACACCGGTTATTATGGGGTATGCAGACGATAGCATAGTTGTGGAAAGGTACCTATCCAGTGCACGAGCGAACGGCACTGAAACGCTGTCTTTGAGATAGGCCATGATAGAGCGCATGAACCTATCGCTTCAAACAGGGTAATTCCAACCTCGTATAGTTCAATGCCTCTAAGACACTGGTGTATCTCTTTTCCACCAAAAGGAGTCCTTTTAACTTGACTCCTACTTTCCAGAAAAAAATAATTCAGATATCCGACCACCTTGAGCTTTTTGGCGTGGAATTAACACGTGATCTCAATTTCGGTCGATACATTGAGTCCAAGACAAAAGTTGCTGCAATGAATCTGGGTATTCTCTCTAAGGTGAGACGGTACTTCACACCTGGACAGTTTTTTTCTGTATATCAAGCACAAGTCCAATCTTGTATGGAGTACTGTTTTCACCTATGGGATGGATCAGCCCGCTATTAACTGGATACTTTGGGCGCCATCGACAACGCGCCCGGATACTCATTGGCGACGATGAGCTTGTTAAAAACAAGCTCCAAAGCCTTGAACATCGCCGTAAAGTTGCTTGTCTTTCGGTATACTATCGAATTCATTTCGGAGAGTGTGCACAAGAACTGCACGACCTCATTCCCCCAGCTCCATTCCACCTTCGGTCAACGAGACTCAGAGAGAGGTTCCACCCCTTTGTTGTTGATATTCAGCTTATACGCATGAAGTGTTACGCCCCCTTATTTATTATGCAGACAGCGATGGAGTGGAACTCCTTGCCTGTCTGTG
Organism: Coleophora flavipennella; assembly: GCA_947284805.1. Taxonomy (NCBI): domain Eukaryota; kingdom Metazoa; phylum Arthropoda; class Insecta; order Lepidoptera; family Coleophoridae; genus Coleophora; species Coleophora flavipennella. Next base: position 25,072,843 of record OX369308.1, read on the forward strand.
TATTTCCCGACTCCTACAACTTGGGGATCTTCAAGGTGAGATTGAATAGGCATTATTTGAGTTTGCGTGTGCCATCCTCGACTACATCGTCACTTACCATCAGGTGAGATGTAGTCAAACGCACTCAATTTTTTTATTAAAAAAAACAAACCTGAGTTTCACTAGGAAGAGGTCCAAGGGATACTTGGAAGGGCGTGTTACACCGGGCTAGGTGCTCCTTTTTCTTTAGACGTGTCTCAGAAGCCATTTCTCTTTCGCTCTTACGGCTGTAACGATTCACTCGATGTATCTTCATCAACTCCTTTTCCATTTCAGTGTTGTGTCTGTAATGTCATTGTTTTTAGCAATACATGCTACATTGTATAAAGAAGTGGTATTTGAATATAAACAAACACAAAAAGAATCAAGCTAGATGATGAATTTATTTTGAGGTGACTGCCAGTTGCGACTTTGCCATCGTTTAGATTATGTGTGTGGTCGTACCACGTTGTTCTCTTTTTAACGTGAAATTTCCCTAAGGTCTATTAAAAACATTTATAAAACACTCACTTGCTAAGAAGATTCTCAGTGAGGCGCGAGAATTGGTAGTCAACTGTTGAGCTTGCGGCTGCGCCAGCGGGGCTGGAGCTGTCCGTCTTAACGATGGACTCGCACACGCTCAAGTCACCGGAGTCGACGGCAGAGTGCTGCGCCACGGGGGATATGCAGGCCCTAAGCACAGTTAAAACTCACTGAATCACAATCAAACAACAGGTTGTAGATAAAATCAACAAGGGCGTTTAAATTTTAAGCCATCTGCATGTGTACGGAACAATCATATTATATTACATAATTATCTTGCTGAGTGTTGATCTGATTTAAATCGTGGAACAATTAGAGCCACTCACTTGTATTTAGCCAATCGTACGATTCTGCCTTCGAATAAATTATTTATTCGTAGCATCCTGCAAGAAAGCGCTAGATACTCTGTCTACATAAATTTCGTCTCAGTCAAGAATTTACGGAATATTAACAAAGCAGAATACTTTACGTCCTGTTTTCTAAATATTTTACTATTCATCATCATCATATCAGTCGAAAGACGTCCACTGCTGAACAAAGGCCTCCCCCAAGAATATCCACAACGACCGGTCCCGCGCTGCCCGCATCCAGATTTCTTTAATTAAATGAAAAACAAATATGTACCTTGGGCCTATAGGTTTTAGATCTTTCAACCCTAGAATATTTTCTCCTGTCACTGTGCTGTAGTCTTCGTAGGAAAAAGGTTGGTGACTATCAAAATATCTGCAAATAAAATTATCGTGTGCAAATTTACAAAAAAAAATTGACCATGTTATAATTAGATAATGATTGATATCGATAAAAAAAAGAAATGCGGACCACATACCTTTGCAGGTTATCATTATAATTAAGTTGATTGTAGCTAAGCGGTGTTTCTGTGCTAGACTTGCTGTCATTGTAGTCGTGGTGTGGAGAAATGCCCCCCAGCATAACAGAATCTCTCTCCTAGAATTCATACTTTGAATTAATATTTTTTCAAAAATATCAAATTCAAAAATATTTATTTTAAATAGGTGTTTGCACACACTTTTAAATAGTTAAAAAAACTTAATGTCTATTAAAAATTATATCATGATTCAGATTACATTTTCAGGTTAAGGTATTTGTTTTATATTCAGGTAGGTTACAAATTGATAAAAAGGCCAAATCATTTTTGCGAATTAATGATATTATGTTGGAAAAGTTATTTAGTAACATCAATATAAGTTACTGTAAAACTTATCCGGTATGATTAGTATGATTAAAAAGTAACTGTATTGGTGAAGAAAGTAGGAAGGCTTGGTAAAATAATTGTATGAACTTACATAATAACTATGATCTGACTCATGTATCACTAGTCGAAGTTCATCTTCCGGCTTGGGCTCATCTTCAATTAAACTCTCCATTAAGGAAGCGACGTCTTGACATCTCTTTGACATGTCATTCTTGGCGGCTTCTGCCGGTTTCGTTAGTACCTACAAGGCATTTCCAATAAATTAATTGTGTTGCATACTTATACATACATTAAATAGTAAAATCATAGATTTCATGTTTAAATGTTGGACTTCCCAAACAAATAAATCAGCTTAAAAGTCAACATTATATGGGAAATCCTCAGATCACATATAAAAGAATATGATTTATACTTAAAAAAATAAAAATCAGCCAAGTGCGTGTCGGACTACGCATAGTAGAATGATCACTTGAAAACTGTTTGAACTAGAAAAAACTAGAAAAAAATTATACGCAGCGACACGTACCTAACGTATGTAAAGGTTACGGTGTGCACACAACGACGCGACGTTGACTAGCTTTTACTTGAGAACAGAACACTTGATAAAAAATATTACGTTGCTACAAAGCACTACTGAGTTTACAAAGACCAATTTAATAATACCTCACACTAGAAGGAGCACACAAAATACTTTTTACTTTTTAAGGGTATGACCCATTTACTTGTATATTATTACAAAATGACTCCAATTTTTACGTAAACATGTACGTGCAAAATTGTATTACTTTAAATCTAATAGATAAGAGGATGCAGACAAAAAAAGTTTCAGTTGTATGAGGGTGTCCACAAATTTTTTTAGTGACCTAAACGTTAATTTTTCTTTGCTTCCATAGTTCAAAAGTTAGGGGACACACACAAAAAGTGTCACTTTGAAGCTTAATATTCCGTTATTGCTTCCTTATTTTGAAAAGTTTTAATTAACATATAGTTTTAATTCATTTATAAGACCTATTTCTATCGACCACCCTAATTTAGGGTAGACTCGAATCCCCTCCGTGGGCGAAGTATATGAGCTGAGGTAATAAAACCTATACAACGATAGTACACTCAGGGTAATACACTAAAATAACTAATTTCATCGCTCTCTTAGAAGTAGGCGAGGCAACCCTTAATTTTTTTTACATATTTACTTCATTTTCAATTAATTAGGTTCGTAAGTTTACATAATTATGTAAACTAAATTGTAGGTCTAATAGTGGCAGAGAAAATACACTGTGATATACGGAGAGACAGACGGACGGACGGCCATGACGAAATTATAAGTGTTCCTTTTTTGTCATTTTTTCTCCGAAACCTCAAAAACATCCGAACCGTTGTGTGAAAAGGATATTTTATTTAATTGGCACTTGATTTCTTATGGAAAGTTGTTTAGAATCACTAGTTGTTACCATTATTTTAAGGATAACAAGCAATCATTTTGGTGAAAGTATAGAAAAAATAATTACTAAGTAATCACATGAACCGTATAAAATAAAACATTTACCTCATTCATTATCCTAACTATTTTGTCCCTGAAACTTTGTAATTTGGCTTTTTCATCTTCACTGACTTTCACCGATCCATTTGGTGCTTGGAACACGTCTGGACTAGAAGGACCCTGAAGGACACAATAAAACAAATATTATTTACTATTACAACTTACATTTATATTACAACCAACTGGTTTCCGCGACTTTGTTCGAACCGTAAGAATTTCGACAAATCAGAACTAATTCCTTGTCTACATCATAAAGGAAACCTCTACGCAAAATTTCAGCTTTCTGGGTCTAAGGTTTTGGGAACTGATGAGTTAGAGCGTTGGTGGGCGTAGATGAGTTAGTCAGGGAGTGAGTGAATCGGACTTTTCGTTTTATATCTTTACTAATATACGAATCCAAAAGTTTGCCTGTCTGTTTGTTACTCTCCTAATTAAGTTTCACTATAATTTAGCACAGAAGTAAATTAAAGGGTGGAGAACTGAAGAAAAGCATAAGATACTTTTTATCCCGAAACTGATTTCTGCATTTGTGTCAAATTTCATGTGAAATCCTAGAATACAGTCATAAAAACTATACACACGCGTGTAAAGCCGCGGGCAAAAGCTAGGAAGAATATTATGTACATACTTATATTGATTAACCGTTAAAAGTGCATCTAGTTACCTCGATGACGTAGTTTTTACCGATGACGAACTCTAGTTTCCTCGACCACGGATTTATAAATGAAGACCATTCTGTTTCCACTTTCAGGTAATCGCCATTTTGCGTCAACAATCTGAAAAATTGAATTATCGTAAGGCTAGATGTGACGAATAGTGCCGGTGGCGCAACGGTTAGGGCCACTACCTTCTGTCCGGGAAGTCGTGGTGCGGACCCTGCCACGTACCACTGTGTTTTCGAACTTCGATTTTATTTGTACGTTTATCTGACGCTCTTACGGTGAAGGAAAACATCGTGAGGAAACCTGCACACTCCTGCGAAGAAACTCAAAGGTTGTGTGTGAAGTCGACCAACCCTCACTGGGCCCGCTTGGTCGGCTAAGGCCCGATCGACCTTATTTAGGGGTATGCTCGAGCCCCTCGGTGGGGATGTATATAAGCTGATATGATGAAGGCTAGTTCACGTCTTACGTAGGTATCTCAAAGAACGCTTTACCTGAAACATCAAACATTAAATGTGATGCTGATGACGACGGGACGTATGAATTTAACTTTGTGATGGAGTCTAACTTTATATGACTCGGTTTTGTTGCCTGGCTAGCTCCCACCATCTTATTTAAGTCTTGCCGCCAAGCATCAATGTTAACAGCATTGATGTGTTCCGTTTGGAGATAAGATAGACAGTTTTCCATTACGTTGGGGAATGTTGGTAAGCCCGCTTCCATCTTAGGTATCATCATCACTTACCATCAGGTGAGATAATGTCAAGGGCTGACCAATTGTGGATAAAAAAAAATAAGTTCAATAGTTAACTGGCCAAGTTTTGTCTTTCATTACAAAAACAATGTGATGTCTTATTTCATAAGAAAAGATATTTACAAAATAAAAACGATTTTTTTTAAATAACGACACTTTTCTTTTAGTTCCAGTGTACCCTTGAAATGAACTATTGGCAACTATGTTCTATGTGCCTACCTGAACGGTATGGAGCGAGGAGCGCCGCCCTCCTTGATAATGGTCTCATACACTTGCTCCAAGTAAGTAAGATCGTCGTTGTGGTACAGTTGTAGCGCATCCTTGTCAGTCAGGTCTTGCGGCAAGTAGCCCAAGTATGGCACCGCCTCCGGGTCTACGTACTCCAGGGTACCGTTCGCCGTGTGACGGATCACAAACGGCACTGCATTCTTTATGATTTCATTTTTCTCTAAAACGTATACACGTGGATTAAAAAAAAAACGATAACCTAAATTCAAAGAATAGTCATTAGCTGGCTATAACCTGTATCTAAAGGTTTAATATAATCTATACTTTGTATTTCTTTCTGACTGCTAATCAGATCTTCAACAAATATACAGTGCATTTTACGAGTTACTCTTTAATTTACGAGCCATTTATGACAAACGCCAGTAAAAGTTTTAACTATAAAGCTACATAAAAAGATGTATTAGGTTATTACACAAACCTTTGAAAGCAGAAGTAAACTGCGTCGTTTGTATAACCAAGTATGTCACTTTCCTCTCCTCATCGGTAATGTTTTTGAAGGACAACTTGAGTAAAAATGGCACGAATGTTCCTGCGCGCTCCTTGACCCCAAAACCAGTTGACAGTCCTCTGTATTTCCGTATGCGGCAAACCATTGTGGACACAGAGTTTGCTGCAGCCGGCAGTGAATAAAAAAAAATAGGTTAATAAAGCTGTTGTGATTGGATAAAATCTCTATAAAAGGTAACAAAATATACAAGGTGACTTTTTATTCGCTGAAAAGCAACAATTTGCAAATGCTACTCATGCAGCTTTCCAAGAAGAATGAAGAATTCCCCCAAGGAACACCTCCACATTTGGAGCAATAAAATATTTTGACTTCCCATAATGTACCTAGCTGACTGCGTGAAAAATAACTTATGAAATAGCCCTTTTAGCCAGAAGTTTTCAGAAAAAAATACTTATTTGTTTTCATCATAATATTAGCTCATATACGTTCCCACCGAGGGGCTCGAGCCTTCTTATTGGTTCTCACCATAACATTTAAAAAATCACATAATTAGTACGTCAAGGGCAATAAAGAGTTACGAATTTACGGCAAACACGTTTAAAACTTGTTTTTGATAGTTCTTAAAAAGAAGTCAGATGACGGTAACCCCGCTGAAAAAGATTTAACTTATTACTTTTACATGGCATTAAAAAATCAAAGTTGAGATTTTGATAGGGAATTAGGGATCGATTGTCTGAGATACACAAATAAAATCTTGAATTGAAGAACATGTCATATTATGTGTGTACAGACCCCCAAAGGATGAAAATTTCTTAGTTTTCGAAAATGTATTAGAAGATGCCTTAAGTATATTAAGCAAAGGTAACAAATCTATCATTGTTTGCGGCGATTTCAATATAGATATCCTTGTAAAAACAAGTTTAACAACAAGATTAATAAGCTTATTTAAGTCGATTGATCTAGATTTTTGTTTCACGAGCCTACTAGAGTGACAGCAACATCAGCTACATGTTTAGATAATGTTTTCTGTAATTGCGAACACAGACAAAAAGTATCATAAACTGTTTAAAATCTGACCACAGTCACAGTATATATATTAGTACTAACGTACCACAGTGGTCAGCTTGTACTATTTCCATGTGAAAGAAGTAGAGAAATAATTTCAAACGAGACCTGTCACTACTCAAAGATTAGAGATGTACAAAGATTTACTTGTCCAAAAGCTACCAAACTCAATGTTAGATCAACAAGACCCAAATAGTTTTTCCAACTTATTTTTTGAAGTCCTCAGTACAGAGTTTGAAAATATATTCAAATTAAAAACAATTAATGTAAATCAAAAATTCAAGTTTAGTGACTGGGCAACTGTAGGTATATACAAGAGTAGAGAAAAATTGTTTTCGCTTTACGAACAAAAGACATACAACTTTGATCTCAAGTTTGTTGAGTATGTTAAAAATTTTAAAAGAGTTTGTTTGGCAGCTAAAGCCAACTTCATTTCTAAGAAAATTAAATATTCTGAAAATAAAATTAAATCTGCTTGGAACGTTATTAATAAAGACGGGGAAAACGAAGCCAAGAGAGAAACAATATGTCTTGCAAACTGATCGTGGTCTCATTTCTGAAACCTCAAAGGTAACAGAAGAATTTAAATCTTTCTTTACAAATGTTCCACTCAAAACAACCGAGAGCCTTGACTCGTCGCCTATTCTCGCAAATCAATTACTTTCTGAAAAGCTTTTAAGTTATTGAAACTAAAAAATACTGAAGATCTTTGGGGCATGTCTGTTAATTTAATAAAGTCCGTAATAAATATTCCGAAGTAAAAATTTTAGCCCCTTACTTGGCCGATCTATTCAACACTTGTATTGATACTGGAGTATTTCCGGATCTCATGAAATTTAGTAAAGTTGTACCACTCTTCAAGTTCGGAGAAAAAAAAGACCCAAGTAATTATAGGCCTGTTTCTGTGCTACCAGTTTTAAGTAAGGTTTTTGAAAAAATTATACTAAACCAAATGTTGACTCACTTTAATATCAATGAATTGCTCCATAACCTGCAGTTTGGCTTTACAAAAGGGCGTTCAACAACGGACGCGGGAGTTGAACTAATTAAAAACATATATGATGCTTTTGAGAAAACCCAAAACGCGATAGGGATCTTTTGCGACTTGTCAAAGGCATTCGATTGTGTGGAACATAAAACTCTGCTTGTAAAATTGGACCATTACGGTGTTAAAATTAAGGCTCTAGATCTTTTAGAATCGTATTTAATTAATAGGATACAAAAAGTACAAATAAATAATACGAAATCAATGGGTTCTCGGGTTAAGATGGATGTGCCTCAAGGTTCTATTTTAGGACTTTTTCTTTTTTTAGTTTATATTAATGATTTACCATTCATGGTTGAATCACTGTCGAAAGTTGTGTTGTTTGCGGATGATACATCACTAGTTTTTAAGGTAGACAGAAAAACTAATATGTCTGACGAAGTAAACGACACTCTTTCAAAAGTATATAATTGGTTTACTATAAATAACTTAGCCTTAAACGCAAAAAAGACCAAATGTATTAAATTCACATTACCTAATGTTATTGAAGTAAACAACAATGTATCCTTAGCTGGTAATATATTAGAATTTGTAAATCAAAGCGTGTTTCTAGGTTTAACTGTTGATTCAAAGCTTAGCTCAGCCGCATACGAAGTTAAAAAAAACAGGCTCCTTACAGATATAGACACCGCAGGACTGGTATATTTCAGTTACTTCCATAGTATTATGTCTTATGGGATACTTTTGTGGGGACATGCAGCTGATATAAATACCATATTTGTTCTGCAAAAAAGAGCTGTTCGCGCGATTTATGGAATGCGTTCTCGTGAGTCGCTCCGAGATAAGTTCAAAAATATTAATACACTGACTTTCCCCTGTCAGTACATTTATGAAAATATAATGTATGTTCGTAAAAATCTGCATCTCTTTTCACTGAATAGTGACAGGCTCAGTCGTTATCTTCGGAATAGGAAAAAACTTCAAGTAACTTATACCAGACTTAGCAAAATCAATAAGTCATTTGTGGGTCAATGCACACTCATGTATAACAAATTACCTGTTGATGTCTTAAATTTGTCAGAAAAACAGTTTAAAAATTGTGTCAAAAGAACTCTTTGTAAAAAAGGTTATTATAAGACATCCGAATATTTAAATGACAAAAATGTATGGGTAGACAGTGGTGTCGATTCGGTGTGACACGATTTAACTTATTTGACAGGACTAGACTAAATTTAAGCATTCTATCCTTGTCTTTTCGATACAGAAAGTAAAAGACAGAATGCGTAAATTTAGTTTAATCCTGTCAAATAAGTTAAGTCGTGTTACACCGAATCGACACCAGTGTTTCTTCTATCAACGCTACTAATCCTGATAAATAGTAATAAAATGAAGATCAAACTAAGAATTGACGTGAAAGCGACAAGACATGACAAGTATAAGTAGTACTTCTTTTAATTAATAATTTTATCTTAGCATTGACATGAGTAGTGCACGCTCGCTTAAATGTTCGTGCGGATGGTGGCGCATCGTGAGCCGGGTCGTTCCTTTCCCTCTAATATTATGGTTGAGAGGAGCGATGGCTGACTCTCGCGTTATACTCGTGACCGGGTGCTGTCCGTGTGAACTGGCCTACACTTGTTAAAGGCGTTCATGACATTCAATAATTTTGATGTACCTATAACTTCTCGTGTCATATTGTTTTCATGTTCTAATGACATTATTTTTTTTATATCACGGATTTTATTTTGACGTTATTAACTAATGATTGTTTATTTCTTGATTTTTTACAAATGAAATTATGTAATCACTATTTTATGACTATCAGAAAGAGTGTAATTTACACCTATTTTGAATAAATATCTTGAATCTTGAATCTGAATCTAAAAAACCTCTAGTACCTAACCCGCTGAACGGATTTGGATGAAATTTAGCTAAGGGTAATATTATTTTTAAATCTCAGCCGTTTCTATGAATTTCTATGAACTTATTTACAAACTACCTATATTCCAGCCGTACAAGTAGTTCTCAAGAATTGCGCTCCTGAGTTTGTCTCCTGTGCTGACACGTCTGTACCGCCTCTCAAGCAAAACTGGTATAGTCCCAAAGTCTTGGAAACTTGCAAACGTGCAACCCGTGCCTAAAAAAGCTAGTAGTGCTGATCTATCAAACTATCAACCTATTGCAATCACCTCCATATTCTGCAAGATTATGGAGTGTGTATTAAACACTCGCCTCTTATCATACCTAGAAGACAATGACCTCCTGAGTGACCGTCAGTATGGTTTTCGCCAGGATCGGTCGACTGGAGATCTTCTAGTGTATGTTACGCACGTATGGGGTGAAGCCATAGAGAAGCACGGAAGGAAGGAAGCTTGCCAATAAAGCTAGCAATCGAGTGGTCGTCGATGGCTACTCCTCTGACCTATTGGCCATCGATAACTAGATACCTCAGGCCTCAATTCTCCTTTTCGACCATTTTGCTGCATATTATTGATCTGCTGAAAACCGGTGTATTTGGGTATGCAGACGACAAAACGGTGCAGAAAGATTCTTGTCTAGTGCTCTAGCCAGGTGTCCTGATATACTATTCCAGAGGGGGGCATGTTTGAGCGCGTGAACCTAACACTCAAGGCAATCTCTGACTGGGGCGATGCCAATCTTGTTAGGTTTTATCATCATCATATCAGCCGAAAGACGTCCACTGCTAGAACAAGGCCTCCCCCAAGGTTTTTAACGACGACCGGTCCTGCGCTGCCCGCATCCAGCGGATTCCCGCAAATTTCGCCAGGACGTCGGTCCACCGTGTGAGAAGCCTGCCTTCGCTACGTCTTCCGGTGCACGGTCGCCACTGGAGAACTTTTTGCCCTAACAGCCATCTGTTCTACGAACTATGTGCCCTGCCCACTGCCACTTAAGTTTAGCGATTCAGTGAGCTATTTCAGTTATTTTGGCTCTCCTACGGATCTCCTAATTTCTAGTTAGTTATTCCTCATTGTTAGGTTTAATGTCTCTAAAGCGCCGGCGTACAGTTTTGAACCGGATGACATATAATCTCAGTTTCGAATTATCAAAATAATTTACTAAACTATTTTTTTTTTAAATAACAATTTTATAATTCATACCTACCTCCCTACATGTACGATGACAGTAGATGCATGCTGCATGATCAGCACATACTCGTAGTTTTCACAGCCAGCAGACAAGGTGACAACTACCACCCCACGGGCGACAATCAACGGATGGATTAAATACAAATGAGATTTACCTTTTTGTTCCATACCATTAACAACTTTTGGCACTGCAAAACCTCTGGTTATCTGCGATGCAAACGTGCTGCGGTCCTGTAATCAATCAAAACACACCTCTACGTTTTAATTTAACCTACAAAAATTTTTATCATTCATTAAACAAATTTCATCTGGTAACTCGACAAAATCAACTAGTTAGTGGTATATCTCCTGTTTATGAATATATCTTACAAGCAGCGGTGCTTTGCCCTTGATATTGAATATATTCAATAAGATTCGTTATTAAATCAGATGATTTAGAGCAATCAAAATTATTCTGCTCAAGAGAGCTACTTTTCAAAGGTTTCATGGGAAAAATACTCTGACAACAGGATATTTTAATAAAATGGAGATCACCTAACCTCTAGACATAGTTTTATCACAGTATCAGATCACGTAGTTTTACTTGCGTCACTAAGGTAACTTTTGAGAGTTGTTGCCAAGCACCAAATTTTCTCATCATCATCATATCAGCCGATGGACGTCCACAGCTGGACAAATGCCTTTTTCTTGTAATGGTCATTTTTTCATACTTTTAGTGATGTCCGACAGGGAAGTCTACTTTTAATCGACTTTAAAAAAGGAGGAGGTTATCAAGTTAACCCGTATATAATTTTTTATGTATGATCACAAACAGAGATGTCCAATTTCGAAAAACCTTTTTATTAGATAATCCCTATGTTCATTTAATTAAAATGTGTTTAATACTTCAAAAAAAAACTTATCGCTGTGATTGAAGTCGTTTGTTTTTTAACGTGTTAGGCGTGGTCAAAATTATTCCGAAGATCAGAATTACTTTTACCAACATAACCTATGGGTCTCATTGTTGTAACAAATTACATAGGTTACCTTGCAGCGACATCTTGATCTATTTCTATTACATTTTAATTTGCTTTGCATAGTCACTCATTCAATTAAAAGGGTTGCATAATCCAAGTAGGAACCCTTTTAGTAAAACTAGCTCAATCCTCCGACTTTGCTCGCCTTGATATTATTCTAAAAACTGCTTTGGAAAATGCACGTTGCGCAAGCCTAAAATTAGGTTTTACTGGAGTGCTATTCTTTAATCTCTTGTAAGCTCTCGCTTACTCAAAATTTAAATTTAGAAGCGATAAAGGTTGTCAAATTTAAAATTTTGAAGGCAATCATCACTAATGATAAGGGATTTCTTCAGGAACTTTGTCGGGCTGTGCTATTCGGTATACAAAGTAGCCGTTGTTAACTCATATTCGGTCAACTATCTCGTTGCAAAAACACGTCAATACGTTAGTCCGCTGCGACGTGAAATAAGGACAAACAAATAATTATAGGTTATAATACATAGTAAGACTCACCCTAGGATGGACGAAGTCTATAAAGGATCTTCCGATCCACATCTTATTGGGGAAGCCCAGTGAGGTGGTGAGCGAGGATGTGGTGTAGATGACCACGCCATCATGCATCGATATAACACATGAAAAACCGTCCTGCAACAGATGGGAATAAAAAATGACGTAAATATGTAGTAACACTCCTCTTTTTGCGTCGGGAGTTAAAAAAAATCGGTTGCCCTACATCCACCTTCGCCTGATTTTTTATATTTTTTTTTATCATTGCATGTTCTTTGTTATCTTTTTCCTGACTTGGACTTTTTCATTACAACTTTATAAAAACTTAAGTTCCCTAGTACAGGGAATTCTTATTTGAGGCCTTATATATATATGGCGCAGGATAATCGCAAAATCCGTCGTTTCGCGAAAATACTAGGAATATTGCACACTATGGAGTAGAAAACTCCGAATAAAACCAAGTTGGACGGAGCCCCGCTTCGTTAAATAGGTTAGGTTTTGTTAGCATGTTTTTTTCTACCGTAAAAAGGAGCCCCACATAGCGGGGCTCCGTTCGATTTGGTTTTATTCGGAGTTTTCTACTCCACAGTTTGCAATATTCCTAGGATTTTCGCGAAACGACGGATTTTGCTATTGTCCTGCGACATATACATATCGACTGCATACTACGTGTGATATGGCCGCTATGACCAAGTCATCGTAGGTTTTAAAGGCATGAAATACAGTTTGAATCTAAAGTAAAGGAATTAAATACTTTAAAATAGATAGAATACTTTCATAAAATGTGACTTACGCAGCAGTAGGGCACCACGTTCACTGAATTTTTTGTGGAAGTCGTGTTCACTGAGATTGGCTGAAAAATAACTTAACATCAGACTCGAAACACAATAAAAAATTTGATGAAATTTCACGTTATATTGTGTCGTGTCGACTCCTTTAGAAGATGCCGTACTTGCTTTGTCACGGGCAAGGAAATAGAAAGTTAAGTAAATATATTTTTAAATACAGTTGCCCAAAAAGTGGTGCTTATATGCTAGTTTACTGTGCGTAAAAAAGACTTTTGAAAGGACAATTTTAAAAGAGATAGATTGTTCCTCCGTGGGGTTAGTATATAACGCTAACTGATTAGATTCTCTTTGGGTTATATATTTGTGAAGAAAGGAGAATAAATATGAATGAAGCGCATAAGTTACACCAAGGAATAGGTCGTTTTTTTAAGGAGGTTTTAATGCTTATTTCATATTATTCCAAGCCCTATTGTAATCTATTTACGGTAACAATAAAAAAACTTACACATGCGTACTAAATGCCTAGCTAAATTAAATTTGGCGCAAATTTCGTAAAATTGAATTTAGTTGTTTTAGTTATGAATACGAATGAAATTATGAATAGTTAATATATGTGTAATTAAAAAATATACTTAATTGTATGTATGTATAGGAAAAGACAATGTGAGATTACTCACTGGACATTTAAAATGAGCTACACGTCGCGTAAAATGAACTTTGATTGCCGGAACCTTGATAGGTATGGTACCCATGTATTTTGTTTTTCTGTCACGATCTTTTTTTATTTTACCTGTTTTCTCACAAATGTATTGAAAAATGTATGACATATGGATGTAAAAGGAAATGACAAACTCTTGTATCATACATAAGTATTGAAAAATTGGGTTGCCCCTACATGTAATGGGGAATGAAAAATCTTTTTTTTGTATGGGACCCCTCTAGTAGGGTACTGTTGAATAACTCTTAAAATGAAAAAAATACTTGCCTCTTCTTTAGAGCTTATTTGAACCCCTACTGAGGTATCCATCTTCTCGGCGGCATCATCGATTTGCGCCAGCGCAGGCGGCATCGACGACGGCATGGCTGCGCAACAAATAATCAGACGGAAAATAATCATGCAATTATAAAAGCACTAATAGTATAAACTATCACTATCTGGAAATATTAGAATTACAGATTGAAAAACAGTTTTTTTTATCTACAATTGATAAGCCCTTGGCATTATCTCACCGGATGGTATGTGACGATGATGCCGAAGATTCATGCTTACCAAGATTCCATAACCCGAGGTCACTGGCTATCTGATCTTCCTGCTGCAATACATCAATGCTGTTAACAATGATGTTTAGAGGGAAGACTCAGATGAGATAGTGGGAGCTAGCCAGTTGGGCTCAGATAATGCATTACCACCAACTAAACCAAGTCTCACATAGATTAGACTCTGCGCGGAATCGAGGCCCTGACTTCCACGTGTGAAGCTAATGGACTTGCCATTACACCATGTAGGTAGTTTAAGCGTTCCCTCCGTTCCTAATATTACCAATTTTGGAAGATAGATATTTCTAATCGTATATTTTGTATAAAAGTATATTTAAAAAAAAATATGCCAGTTTATGCCTATCGACTGTATACATACATCGATACATCGATACACATGTATCGAAGTAACATTAAACAATTTGCTTTTCGAAGGGTTGTAGCGAAACTCTTCTCATTCATTTAGTAAAGTGCGAGTACCTACAGATACAGTTCCTTGCACTTATAAGGAACAGGATGGTTAATTCTGATCCTTAAGTCGAAGGAGTTGTAACAGTTTATTTCGCGGCACTATCGCTTGGCACTACCAGAAGTGCCAAAGGTATTTATTTCTCTCTTGTGACACTACCGGTACTCTGAGTGGGGAAACAAACCGGTAGTGTCACGGGATAAAAAAGAACCTTTCGCACTACTGCCAAGATGTAGTACCACGGGAGACAAATGGTAATAACCCCCGACAAATATACTAAATCTCCAAAAGTAAATCAAAAACGAGTTTACTTAATTAAAAAATATTAAAACTGGTACTTTCTGGTTTAAATTAGGGATGCATCGATACACCTTTTTGCCAATATGATACCGATACTAACGAAGTAACTGGCGTCTCATCTGTGACGATAGTCTTATAAAAATATGGGCAATACCGATGCCGATACTAATACTGTTGGTGAATTTTGTTTTCTGGATTTTTTCGACGCTGAAGCGGTGTCGAATTTACTTAGATGGTACTTCTTCAAGTGAATCCACAAGTTTGATGTGTTATATACAATTTTTTAAAATTGATGCCACGGGACACGTTTTCTTTACAATGCATACATAATGCTTGGTAATTAACAAAATATAATGTCGATATTTAAACAAATTCCTTATAGCACTTTTGTGTTTCATAATTGAAATCATATTGCTATCTTATTTATTTTTTTCAACCAACTATTTATAAAAACACTCATACACAAACTTATTAGTTTCAGTAATTTCGTATTTTATTTAGCATAAAAAAAAGCCAACAGAGACTACAGTTCGTGCCTCGTTTAAAGGAACTAGACGAAACAATAGCCGCGTTTACATTACTTCTTTAAACCGCGAGTTGAGTTGTAGTTGTATCGGAAATAAAAATATCGCTGATATGTCGGTATCGGATGCATCCCTGGTTTAAATACTAAGTAAGCGACAACTGTTGGTTCTACAATGCGAAAATTACCGAATAAGTTGGGAAAACGTAAAGATCCGAATAAAATACAAAAAGCTGCGAAAATGTCAATGTCAAATACATGATTTTGTGCTGTGACTTACAAGCAAGGAGTGAAGTTCGTTCTGGCATGTCATGTCAAAATTAACAGTTAGTCGCTTCGCTTCACGCTACCCAACCACAGCCACCTTGATCCTCACACTGAATTTTCAAAAGCAGAACATGTTTTGTTTGGTAAATCTGTATTTTTTTCGGAAGTTTAGTATTTTATTCGGTATTTTCCATATAATTATTAGAACCAAATCTTGTCTGTAACTAAGTCGTAACAGTAGAAATATGTAAAGCAAAAAACTCAAAAAAATGACAATTAGAAGTGCTTTGGCAAACCTGTACGAATTAAGACGCTCGTAAAAAATGTTACTCACCTTTTATAAAATGTTAAGCATGGACGAGCTGTAACTGTGTCTATGTCGCAGGGGCATGTTGGTAAACTCATTTCGAAAAACCTAAAAACTTTTAGGTGCAAGCTGTTATTTGAAATGAATTTTAAATGGATCGTATTCTCTCATCTGACATATCATGGGAGTGCACAGAAAATAACTGGTCCGCTATCTTTGGGAATCCGCCATAATAGATTTAGAGTTACGTCACATGGCTAACCATGCATTGTAATTCAATCTAAACGTGTATGCAAAATTTCAGCTTAAATGAAAACTGGGAGGTGGGTCAAATTTAACTTGTAAATTTTGAAATGGACAACTTACATACATACATACATACGAACATTGCAAGTTATAACAAAGCTTGTAAAACAGGTATTTAATCAAATCACAACGACAGATACCTAGATCAAATTACAAAAAAATGATCAAACACCACTAATTCCTATTTTATATGGTATTAAAATTTTATAATTTTAGTCATACCATTTGAGGGATTTGACAAAATCACTAAATTATTTGATCAATTGACAAAATTTTGATGTTTTTGTATAACATCTTCCGTGATTTGATGGAATGCCTTATTTATTTGGTCAAATTATGGTTTTATGTATCATATCCCTGTGACATATACAACTGTAGAGCGGTACCTAGAGAGAAGGATCAAACGTTACGTGACTGAAAACCGTCACTATGCATATTATCCGCGCCCATGGCCTTCTGTAACGATAATAAATTTTATTTGTAACTTCTTTTTTATATCACGTATGAAGCACATAAAAAATTTACTCTCCACCGACCAAAAAAATAATTTAGGATACAAAATAAAAATCCTTTACGTCATAAGATAAAATAGCTTGGCATCATTCAAAGAATCAAAAGAAAATTACGTACCGAATCCAATGAATCGTTACTCGCAGACGAACCTTATTTATTTTAAAAAGCAGCAAGTACAATTCGGAATCTAAATATTTTTCTATTAAAAAAGTTTTGCAGTATACAGGGTTACTGCTATTTCGATATATTCCCTTTATGAAAACAAACTACAACTCATTTGCAAAAAAGGCATACGTATTCAGGGGTCGGAAACCAACGGTTTTGAATTAGGGGCAATTTAATATTTGAGTCTTGTATGAAAAACTCATTTTCTTGTTTTCGTCATTTTATTTTAAAGTTATAGTAAGCGCGTGTAATATGTAGAAAACTTTTCCCTTATTTTATCAGATTTCCAACAATATATAGTAAGTAAAAAAACAAAATAACACTAAAAACAATAATATTTTTTTAAAAAAGGTGCATTAAGACCCATACATTTTTTTTCAACAATTTTATATAGAAAAAATCATTTTTTTACCTTCTCGTCCCCGAAATATGGTACATACTTACGGAGGGTAGAGGAATTACTTTGTCGACCACGTACGTAAGGTATAGGAAGAATTGTTATCGATAAAAAAAGTTTTACCAATTTTCGTAAAGTGTGATCTATATCATTAACACATACCAAAAAACCGAACATCTCAATTCCGTCCGTCCGAGCGTCCACGCGTCACGCTTGGCTCTGATGTTGAGTCCTAATCTTAATCTGTGCTTTGTCTATGCTTAATCTTTAGTCCGATTGGCACCAAATTTTAAACTTAGGTGTTTTAATTATTTCATCAAGGGATTATCAAAAGCTGCTTCGTACCGTTAAACCGAAGAAACACAGAAATGTTTTTTTTATCTTAAAAATGGCTCTTAAGATTTTGATGAAACTTTGCACGTCGTTGTAGATATTAATTGGTCTGGGAAAAATTGTGTACAAATGAAATTGAAACTTGCTATTTCTCACAAATGGTTGGAGCTATTGAATTGTAATGTTTCACGAATAAGTATATATTTGATCATGCAACATAAATTCATCAAAATTATTTCATTTTTCTTTACTTCAAAAATAAAAAAAGAACGTTTAGTGCGAGCTGCCGTACAGCTTATTTCAATTACTTTGCCAATAACAGTTATGACTGCTTTTAACAAAATCATGATGAATACAAGAAAATGAGTTATTCCTGCAAAGTTCAAAAATTAAATTGGCCCTTTTTAGATTGCGGCTCGCGCACCACTAACCCTCGAAGACAGTTATAATAACAAAAACACGAAGGTTATTAATAAATATTTGATCCCTACTACATAACGATTTGATACTCGTAGATACACTTTCCTTGTAGACACTTTAGAAAATTTTCCACTTTATCCCTGCAAAAAATAACGACCTGCAATGCAACTATTTGTGAAATAAAGATCTTCATTCTATACAGCGTGTTTAGAATTAACAAACCAAAAAACTCTTTGACAAAAAATCAATGAAAATATAAAATTTAATAAAATTGTAAAGGTTTATAGGCAAACGATGAATTCATTATTAGTCAGAGTACAAATAACACATAGTAGAAGTCGCGGGAATAAGTCAGTTTTCTACTTCACTGGTATTTTAATTAGTATGTTTGTACAATTATATGCAGACCTTCTGAGGATACTAACTAGTAATATACGTATAACTAGTAAAGCTAAGTAAAAACCGACCAAGTGCGAGTCGTTTCGTACCTTCACACCTCTCCACACGAGCACAGCAATGAAAGTTAGGTGCCTATTCCTTTTAATCAACGACGAAGCGACACAAAAATGATCTTTCATTTACTTCACTTGGCCGGTGAGATTATTAAAATTTGTTGTTTTACTTTAAGGATAGTACTGTTATCTAACCAAGTTTGATGCTTATGATGCTTATATGCTTATTATAATTAATTACGGTTTTTTTTATTAGAGTAAATCAAAAATCGGGGTGATTAGAAGTTTTTTACCGCTAGTCTTTTGGTAAATTAGATCATTTTTATTAGAAGTAACTTATGCGGTCTATAACATCCTTGGTAAAAGACACGACGGGTTCAAACATATATTTTTTTTATGCATATATTTTTGTACTGTCGCCGAATGGATCTACTAGGTGGTATTATTATTATAATGACTATTTTTTTAATCTGCTATGGTTTAGCTGTACGAAGCACTCTAAAGTAGGTACCTGATTTTTGACGAGGAAGACTTTCATCTAATTCATGTCAAAACAATCTTTGAAAATATGTTTCTTGTACGGGGAACTTATTTTTCTTTTTTATTATTTTCTAGTAAATCGGCCATAATAACAATATTCTGTGAAAGTTTCAGCCAGCTAAGCTATCTATTATTACAGCTCAAAAGTAAAAGGCTTTTAAAGGCCGGACAGACGGACACAGAGAGCGTATAGTGGATTTAAAAAAATTGTGTCCCGTTACCGGGTACAGAAGCCTTAAAAGCTTTTTTAAATCCACAAATGGTAAGCCCTTGACATCATCTCACCTGATGGTAAGTGACGATGATGCCGGAGATGGAAGCGGGCTTACGAAGATTCCCCAACGCAATGAGGAACTGGCTATCTTATCTTCAAGCCGCAACACATCAATGCTGTTAACATTGATGCTTGGTAGCAAGACTTCGATAATATGGTGGTAGCTATCCAACGCCCTTCCACTAACCAAACCGAGTCATACAAAGTTAGACTACGCCGGGAATCGAACCCGCAACCTCCTGATGTAATGCTAATAGACTTACTCATTACGCCACGTAGGCGGTTAAAATAATCGTACCTACTTATTGAAACTTTTAGTATTTTTTCACTACGATAATTACAATGCGCTATCGATGGTTCATTGCGAGAGTTTATGCAAATACCTGTATGTATTAGATTTATTTAATATTACGTAGGTACATAGAAGTACCAGGGAACGGGTACCCACCGTCAACTTCAGCCTCCGCAAAGCTCTGGCATTCTGGCTCCTGATCCTGCTCTAAATCCGTAACAATGGACTCATTCTCCACTTCAGCTGTAGTTTCTAAATTAACTGTCTTCTTTTTCTTGCAGTCTTTATCCTTGTTTGCGCTAAAAGAAAATAATAAAACGATTATTTTTTATGCATTTTTGCGCCGAAAGTCTATGTACTGAACCCCTAGAAGAAAATGATCAAACTATTATTTTTTGTGCATATTTGCGCCGAAAGTCTATATGAACTAAACCCAGGGGTGAAATTCATTCAGTATCAAGGGTAAAACTTTTCACCAAGGTGGAAAAAATAGGTAGACCAAGGATTACCACAACGACATTTCCTGCGCTGCCCGCATCCAGTGGCTTCCCACAATTTTTACAAGATTGTCGGTCCACCGAGTGGGAATCCTTTCTATGCTACGTCTTCCAGTGCGTAGTTGCCACTCGAGAACTTTACTACCTCAAAAGCCATTTGTTCCACGAGTTATTAACTATTACTTAACGACATAATAACTTAAAACTTATTGAAATGAAAAAGGATTTTGTCACCTATCATATGCGTAAGCTACTTTACTTACCTATAGTCAGGAGTGGACGGTTTTCCACCATAACCGCTACTGCCGCTGGAATGGCTACCAGAATGTGTAGACTTTGAGCTGTGGCTGAAAATTTAAGGTCAATTGTAGTTTTTCTGTAGATACCTACAGTAGTTGGATGTTTCAGCAAGTTATCTAAGTACTGAAGTACTGACCCATAGATATAAAATAACATATAAAATTACATACAAATTAAATAATAATATAATTAAATTGAATACAATGATATTGTATATTATAATAATCATTATTATTATTTTTATAGTTAAGTACTATCGACAGGAGTTCGATTGCGCCTTTGAAGCGCGGAACACAACTCTCTTCGTAAAATTACAGAAAAGAGTTTCATAATCATATCAGCCGAAAGACTGCTGCAGAAGAAAGCTCATGGGTTTACAATATCTTTCTCTTTTACCTTCTTCTAGATTGGCTGTTGCTACAGCTAATAGAGTACGCTGAGTCCGACACTTTTGCAGTGTTCTCGGCATCATCAAGATTGTCCATGGCTTAGACGGAGTTCTTTTATTTCAACTGAAAAAAATGATCACTTTGTTATATTGAATATAATTTTAAAATATTGCACACGGCACAGAAGCGTGCTTACAACTTAAATTTTAAGCTTTTATAATACATGCATGGCACAATGGTTATGTACCTACTCATTATGACGATTATTGATTTCGCTCAAGCATTGACTTAAAGGGATTTTACTCTTTACAATTTATTTTATAAAATGTGACGAACACTACTAACAGGTATATTTTCAGAGTAAAGTCACACCCTGGACACTTCATACAACGGGCCAGAAATGACATTTCAAAAAAGGAATGACGGAACACACAAAATGGCGGCGAAATCCTATACGTTCGACTTTAACCAATCTGTATCAATCAGGGGTACGAAACTTTAACCAATCTGTATCAATCAGGGGTGAGGTCGGAATCTAGAGAGCGGCAGGGAGTGTCCATACTGTATGTTTGTACTAATACTAACATATATATATATATATATATATACCTTGGTAAGGTATATTTATAAAAACGGCCAAGTGCATATCGAACCATGCAAAGTCAACATCTTTTAAAACTGTTCATCGTAAGTAATTTATATTAAGGCCGTTTTGTGAGACAGACATCCCCGAAAACCCTATATAAGATCTTACTTTTAAGAGAAACGCTGAAATTTGTAGACGGGGAAAAAATATTTAAGAATATTGATGATATTATCTTTGAGAAAACAGCCACCGATACACGATTTAAAATACTTCAATCAAAACAATTTAATCCCAAACTAACCGGCTTACCAATTGTGAATATAAATAAATAAAAAAACCTCTTATACCGTAATGTGTGATTCTTGAAACAAACTTTACTGTATACTGACTTATATACCTAATGTAACTTTATTAAACTAGGTTAAAAAAACAATCATAAGTTTATATTAATTTCATAGCTATAGAATTTCGATATCAACCAAATAATTTTTAATAAACTAATTCAGTCAGAAAGCGCGGAAGATTCGATATCGCGCGATATTGCTTATTATTTTACTCTCTAATGAATAAAGGTACTATGGGAAAAGAAGCGAGGTGAGGCCCTGAGCATGGCTGGCTCACGATCAAGATAATTCTATGACTACAAATTTACAATATGAGGACTTTTCCTTTACTTTACTTAGGTAAGTATCCATCCACTAACTTTAGTATGAGACATTGCTTCTTGCCAAATTTCATGAAACTAGGTCAACGGGAGGTCCCCTACAGGTTTTGAAAATGGCCGTAAAATGGTTTTATCTTTTTATTGCTTTGACTTAAAAGCTGGATTTTTTTACAATACAAATACGAAGAAACTTTTATCCGACCTAATATGTAGTTTGTGCCTAGAAATAGCGATTATATTAACGCGTATTTATGGACTGAAAGCCACGGTGATCTCAAAATATCTGAACAATAGACTATTTAAATTAGAATCGGTGCTGTTTTTAAAATAAATTTAGTATTTTTTAATTTATTCTTTTACATTTCCTTTTTCAAACTTTTTCATTCAATCGGCAAGTAAAAACTTATAAGTAAAGACTTAACATTATTTTACTATCAGTTTTTCATTTCTCAATGTGTGATTAATTCAAGTTTAATAAATTATTAATTAAGTAATTTAAGTAAATTATAAATAAGGTTTTTTGTGTAATTTATTTATTTATTTAGGCAACCAAAACTCACAATGTGTTAGTAAATGACTTATAATAGGTATTATTAATTTTAACTTTTTATTAACTGTTATTATGTACATATGGGCCACAGGTACTCCTCTTCCACACATTCGCAAAGCAATAGTACCTATAATCTTTTAAGTAGGTACTCGTATTTTCGTATGCAGTGATTTCATTTTGTAAGGCATAGTATGGCGATCGCTTTGATGTCTTAAGTATGACTTTACATTAGCTGTCCATTAAGACAAGCAACTTTTAAAAGGCTATTTTTTAAATGACATATATAATTGACAAAATAGTAAAATGTTTCATTGGGCAGCTTAAAAATGTAAATCGGGGTGTTCAATAATTGATTGAGTAGTTAAATATGAGCATGAAAGAAAACAAAAAAGAAAGAGTGAATGAAAATGGACGGTAACATATCCTTAAATGGACAGTTTTTTTTATTAAAAATTTGGGTGCGTTTGGCTGCATCTCACCTGATGGTAAGTGCCGATGCAGCCGAGGATGTAACATGCATGCTCAAATAGAGCCTAGTCACTCTCGTCTTGAAGATTCCTAAATTATACGAATCGGGGAATACAGACGCCAGAAGGGAATTCCACTCCTTGGCCGTTCTATCAATCAAGTATCAATATAAAATTACCTAAAATACTACCTAACGTCCCGTCTGTCTGTCCATCGGACCGGCCGTTTCTCCAACCGTCCTTCCGTCCATCCATCCGCTCTTTCCATTCATCCTTCCTTCCGTTCTTCCATTTGTCCTTCCGTCCGCCCTTTTCGTCCATCCGTCCTTTTTCTGTTCTTTCATGTCTGATCTTCAGTCGTTCCTTCCGTCAGTCCTTCCATCTTTTTATCTGTCCGGTATTTCGTCCGTCCGTCTGTCCGTCCATCCAACCATCCATCCTTCCGTCCGGCCTTCCATCTGTTTTTCCATCCATTTATCTGTCCGGTAATCCGTCAGTCCGTCTGTCCGTCCATCCAACCATCCATCCTTCCGTCCGCCCTTCCATCTGTCCTTCCATCCAATTATCTGTCCGGTAATCCGTCCGTCCGTCCATCCACCCTATATATATAGCGCAAACTATTCATCATCATCATCATATCAGCCACAAACCGTCCACTGCTGGACAAAGGCCTCCCCCAAGGATTTCCACGACGACCGGTCCTGCGCACCTAGCTGGACTGTTTGTCCCAGGTACACATATTCGTCAACAACTTCCAGTGTAGAGTCTCCCACCTTTAGATGTAAACTATTATGTGGCCATATTCTACAATATTAATGCCCAAGAAGATTTAATTTCGACACGTCTTACAACTCACGTGTTACTGCCTAACAAAATGAAATACCGCGCAAGAAATTACTTTACCTTTAAAAGCCTAGGGTTTCTTTACAAAAACCCACCTCTACACACTTATCAATATCATTGCTCCGTAAGATTTGTCAGGCACTATTTTAACAAAAAGTAAAAACGTAACGGACTGTCTAAATAATTCGCTTAGCATAGCAACTGAACAAAAATAATTAACAGCACTTGAAATATATGAATAAAATGAGCAATTTAATAATTTCATACCTATTATTCTGCTTTCAGGTCATCATTTTCTTTGTACAACATGTAAAACGAGATTCCAACTTTGAAAATTTTATTTATAATTTCTTGAGTTTATGAGTTTTCTTTTAAATACGTATTCACGTTATTTATTAACTGTATTGACGAATATTCACGTTAGTAAATCACAATAAACCATCAACTCACAAAATTTAACCGGTCGCAACGTAGTAGTCTCGACTGGTTCAGAACTTTGTTTGTTGCCTTATGGTACCGTTTAGTGATGCGATGCAACAATATTGCCGACTAACTCATCAATTGAAGTTTCAGTAATCGAATAGATGTCGAATATTTTACCTCGGAAATAGTTTATGTAAGAAATCACATCCAATTTATTCATTGGGTACCTATTCCTGATTTGAACAAAATTTATAATTAATTAATGTTTCGTTTTCTAAATATGCAGGTTTTCTTTACTTGTTTTTAACTTAGATAGAGGTATATGTAAGTATTTTCTCTCAAAAATATGCCGCTATAAGTATTTATAACTAGGTAGTTAACAAATATTAAATCCAAAAAATATTTAAAATACGATTTTAATTAAGTATATAAGGTCTAACAAAATTAGCTGAAACTATTTTATCTGGTGCTTCTACCCATGAAACTGAACAACTTTCCCCACGAAACTTATAGTCAAATCTCAAAAAAAAAACTTCCCATACTAATTTAGTTGATCAGCTGATCGAGATAGTATGGGAGAGCCAATTTTTTTTTGCGATTTGACTATGGGTTCCTTGGGGAAAGTTGTTCAGTTTCATGGGTAGAAGCACCAGTTAAAATAGTTTCAGCTAATTTTGTTACACCTTATATTAAAACAAGCTACAACATGCATTACATTTTTTTTCAGTTTTGTTTTACTTAGTTTGATGCATATTACATTCATCAAACTATGTAAAACAAAACTGAAAAACCAGGTCTTGTATCTTTTATTTCCTTAAATAAGTTTTTTTTATTTATTTAATATATTACTAAGTATAAAAATCGATTTTTATATTCGGCATACCCACGTTAAATATCCCAACACTATTTCTACTACATCACGCACCGAAACACGTGAACTCCCGCCGCTTTGTGAGACGGAATTATATCAAGTTCCTTGTCATCAAAGAATAACACGTGGAAATAGAGAGAGATGGCGCTATGAAGTTGAGTAAAGGCAAAATGAAAGAAGTATAGTCACGTTTGTTTGACCCTTGTGTGGGTGGTTGGACGTACTCTCCTTGACTCTACTTACTTTCAGAGTACAGAACGGTACAGATACAGAAAATACAAAAAAAATGCAACGCGCTACTACTTGCGTTAACATCACAAAGCTACTTGTGATACTACCTACCACAGAGTACCTTTATTATACCAGGTAGGTTCTTACTTATAAAACAAGAATGGATAGCAGATTCTTATCTTTACTAACACTTTAATCATAATGCGGTTTCTACTTTCAAAACTGAACAACTTTTCCCAAGAAACCAGAAATCAAGTGAAATGTGATTCTGAATGAAATGCACAATCGGAAAGCGCTGAAATTTGACTAGGTGTACCTTAATTTTATAATTATAAAATTCAAAAAAAGGGTTCAAAGTTTCATATATGTTATTATGATTTCGGAAATCCGGAACCAAACAGTTAGGTACAGAGACCGGCATATGAAGCTTACACTCGTAATGCGATTGTGATCCACATACCGGCATGCGAATGGTACAATGTCCAAAGTGTCTAGATTGATGTGACGCAAAAGAGGGTTGTTATTAGTTTAACGTATATCTGTCTGTGGCATCGTAGTTCTAATACGAATGGACCGATTTTAATGCGGTTTTTGATGTGTAACATCTTTGCTCTCGCTTTCCTGCAATTTGTGGGAGTGATTTTGTGAAATAGGACGGAAATGTATAACATGGGACGGAAATGTGTAACAGGAAGTCGCGAAAGCGCGCGCTATTCGATCTGACGAATGAGCTTTGCTCTCGCTTTCTTGCAATTTGTGGGAGTGATTTCGTGAAATGGGACGGAAATGTGTAACATGGGACGGAAATGTGTAACAGGAAGTCGCGAAAGCGCGGAATTCTACTTTACGAGAGTCCGACTCGCACTTGGTCGGTTTTTTTCGTTACTGTCAGATCCGCCACCCAGATACAATATCGTCATCAAATCTAACTAACCTAAAGTATTTTGTCACATGTTACACATCATATGCGAGTACTGTAGGTCTCGCTCGAATTTTTTTTTTAAAGCTGACGTGATCGAGGTGGTTCTTAGCTATAATTTATGAAGATCTGTTCAGCCGTTTAAAGATCATCAGCTCTTATCTGGGTGATGAAGGCATGTGGGCAACTTATTTATAGCGGTCTGATCGATTCGAAATTTCGTTCCCTGTAACTGAAATTATATTGCAAAAAGATGGTAAACTTGAACTGATGCTGCAGCATCTCCTGGAATCTTCTGGATACCCAGCTCCTCGCCAACTTACAGCAGAGATATCGTGTTTGGGCTCATTGGAATAGTTTAAATGAATAGGCGTTAGATAAAACATGGTAACTTTGACCTGATGCTGCAGCATCTTCTGGAATCTACAGGATACCCACACCTCACCAACTTACATACAGCACATTAATCGTTTTTGGACTCATTGGAATAGTCTCAATGAATAGGTTTAAGATAGAACATGGTAACCTTGACCTGATGCGGCCTGATACCCAACTCATTACCAACTTACAGCAGAGGTATCGTGTTTGGGATACGTAAAGTTTAAAAAAAGTGAAATAAACATAAATTTAAAATTTTAAAACCCCGATAAAAAAACCTCTAAAAAGTAGAAAATAATATGTTTTGGCCCTTTAAGTTTAATATAAGTCGTTATATTTTAATCTAAGTGTCGTCGCGTAGGGAGAGAACTAAGTAAATAAAATACAAAAACAGAATACAACTGAATTTACTACAACAACTAATAACTTCACGACTCTTAGATCAAAATAAAACTACTCGTCGCCAAAACATTATTTTATACTTTTTAGAAGTTTTTTTGTCAGGGGTTTATTAAATTTTTAATTTAAGTTTTTTGGTTCAGTCTTTCTTAACCCTCGAAAGGGTGCGCTATAAATAACGGGGCATGCAGTCCTCGTAAAAAATCTTTGTCATTATTTTATCAACTTTGTACTCTACAAGGCAAGCTTTCTACTATTACCTTACTCGAGTGTCTTCCACTACCATTTGTCATTACTCATTCATTAGTTCCAACTCGTTCAGTATATTATATGTATACATATTGAAGGTCGCAAAAGAAAAGGATTGTTACCAGAGTTTTAACAAAGCAAAACTGCAAAAAATAGAGTTCAAATTAATCACACATTTTTCAATGATTCTGTTTACTGAGACAATAAAAATATAATCCTACCAAAAACATTTCATGGAAAATTGGTTGCCAAGACTCGCAAGTTCATAAAACTTTTACTGTATAAAGTTATGAAATCTCTAGTAGAGCCAAGTCCCTAGCTAAGCTCCGGTTTGTGCTGCTCATCATAGCCCACGGGGCCTGACCCAAGTCCAAAGTATAGCTTTCACTGCTCTTGACTCTACCACATTTATTACAATAAATAACAAAAATTATACATATATAAGACCTGACTCTTAAAACTCTACATGTTGGTGAAAAGGTATAGCTTGGCCGTTAAGTGATTAATTTTTATCCATAATGAACTCACCTGATGGTAAGTGACGATGACTTACCAAAAGGCTTACCAAAACTCCCCAATGCAATGGGGGACTGGCTATCTTATCTTCAAGCCGGAACACATCAATGCTATGAGCATTCACCAACCAAACCGAGTCTTACAAAGACTTCGCCGAGAATCGAATACGCGACCTCTTGATGTAAAGCTAATGAGCTTAACTATTACGCCACGGAGGTGGTTTGTTCACAAACTATGCCAATGGCCGAATATTATGTCACGTAATAGTTCCACGAACGTTAAATGGCCAAGTAACCTTTTTATCAAGATGTAGAGTTTGAAGAGTCGGGTCTTATAAGTAAAGATTTTGTTATTTACTGAACTAAATGTGGTAGATTCAAGAGCACTTAAAACACTTAAAACTTTGACAGGCCTCGCGGGCTATGAAACGCAGCACGAATTAGAGCTTAGCTAGGTACTTAGCTCTACTAGAGATTTCATAACTTTTTAACAGTGAAAGAATTATAACCTTGTAAGTTTTGGCAACCAATATTACATGAAATATTTTTGATCGGGTTTCATTTTATTTTGGCAGATGGCCTGGATCATTTTTTTATTTTTTGGGCTCTATTAACTGACGTATTTTAGATGTACTGAAATCTTTAACCATAGAAGTTAGATAATTGATACTTTTAATATGTTTGAGGAATCTGCCAAGGAAATCTTTACCTGAAAATTTCGGATGTTTTCATCATTCAAACCGACCTAAGCTATAAAAGTTTTAAATGTTCAGATTGTATAGATATGCACCCCTTATACGAAGGGTTGGAGGACTTGGAGGGATTTTTTTTGTTTTTTATTTTCCCGTTGTTTATATGGAATTCCTTGCTTACATAACATATTACAGTCTTCTAGGACTTCAGAAAGTACCCTAGAGGTTTTGATGATGCCAGTCAGTGAGTGAGTCTCGAAATCGACGTATTTAAAATGTTAATAATTCTTAATTTATAAAAGCCAGATAATTGATACTTAGTATGTTTGATAAGTCTACTAAGGACACCATATCCTGAAAATATTAGCTTTCTATCAACATCCGGACCAAAGCTATGACGGTTAGAAAATACGACGAAACGCTTTCAGAAAAGGTAATATCTCGATTTTTCCGTTTCTTATTACGTTTTTACCTGCATACCTAATTTTAGTATTCTAGGACTTCAGGAAGTACCATAGAGGTTTTGAAGATCATCATTGAATGAGTCACGAAATCGACGTATTTCAGATGTCAATAAATCTGGAACCATAAAAATTAGGTAATCGATACTTTGTAAGTTTAATAAATTTTCCAAAGACATTTATCCTGAAAATCACAGGTTTCTAGCATCATCAGGACCGAAGCTATGTCGGTTCGAAAATACGACGTCACGCTTCTAAAAAAGGCAGGTAGGGTCCTGTCCTCCTTTGGCTCAGCTTGGGGCTCTACCTTTAGATTTTGTTTTAGTTTTTCTATATACTTGTTTTGCTTAAGTAGTTTAAGATACTTCTCCTAAAAAGAAGAATAGGTTTCCCAAAATGATTGACACTAAATTGTATAAGGAAAAATAATATGATACTAAATAAATATTGGTTGTGTTATATAATATTAGCCCTTAAGTCATCGCTTATGGGTCTATCAGAACCAGGCTTCCGTTTTTTCATCATAACTTTTCAATTTTAAAATTTACGATATTGCCGTTCTTTTTACCTTGCAACAATTATAGGTATGCCTCAAGATTTTGTTTTAGGTTTTTTGTTAAACATGTTCATCTTATATAGTTTAAAACAACTTCTGCTGAAAGGAAGAATATGTTTCCTAAAATGATTGTACGCATTTTTTAAGGAACAATAACATAATGCTAAAGAAATATCGGTTGTGTTATATAAAATAAGCCCTTACGTATCATCCTTCCGTTTTTTGATCATAACTTTTCAAGTTCAAAATTTGTGATACTGGCGTTCTTTGTACAAAAAATATTCTTCCTAAGCCCGCTCACGTGTCACGAAAGCGCACCCATTGTATGGATTCTAAGGTTAAAACTCATTCGGTTCATGAAAATTGAGATAATAACCAGCCAACTGCGACTCGGATTCGCACACCGAGGGTTTCGTACCACAACACACCACTTAGTAAGTAAACTTAAAAATTGGAAACGCTAAACACGGTAAAAAACCTACTTCCTACGATACAACTTAGTACAATTTTCATAAAATTCATGTGAGACCAACTCGGCCATCGAATAAAAAAGGAATCACGGAAATCGGTTCACAATCTGCGAAGATATCGCGTAACAAACACAAAAAAAACTAACAGTCAAATTGAGAACCTCCTCCTTTTTGGAAGTCGTGTACCTATAACAGTAAAGATCTTAAAATAGACTATTTAGCAAAGTAAAAATTATTGATACTGCACAAACAGCTTTGACACAGTAAAGTAAAGTAAAGCGACTAAGTTAGAACATATAAACAATGTCGCGCAATAAATTTAAGAATTTTGTGAAATCTAAAAATCATACCGTACCACAGACCATGGACATAAATAGAGAAGTGATCACAACTGATACAACAAATTAATAATCCTTAAATGGAATTATCAGAACAAAATATACGAGGGCACCGGGATAAATTGCAGTGGTAAACAAAAGAACTACTATACCACTGATCCTTCAAAGATTCCAATAATTTTTTTAAGCAGCAAATAAAGCTTAGTTTTAGTTTACTGAAAAAAAGTTCATTTTAATATCACATCAGAAGGTTGGGGGTTAGATTCCTGGCGGGCGGAGTCTAACATTGTAAGGCTGTTGGAAAGGCATTTCCTAAGCCTACTTGGCTAATTACCAAAATCGTATCGAAGTTTAAGAAACATCGTAAGAAAACCTACATATGAGTAGTCTAGTTTTAATACCCGCTAAAACGTTATTCAAACAAAAACAATGTTTCTTTTGAATATGAAACTTCCTTGGTGCTACTTTAGGTGGCCTTTGTCAGTTCCCATCAAATTCCCCTAAAACCCCTTCAAATAAGCTAACAAAAATGCAAGTTTGTTGCAAACACCGCTAAAACATTCCCAGTTCTTTTCACTATAAACCAGTTTTTTAGTATTGCTATACTCAAAAAATGGATGCTACATACAACGTTTTGTATTGTGACTATTACGAAATAAGTAGCAGATTTTTTTTACTTTACCGTCCTTTAGCTAAAAGTGCTTTAGCGGGTTTTGAAAGTAGACCCCTCATATCTGATTTTAGGACGAAGGTTCCGACCACTGACGTATTTTTAGTATTTTCCGTGCCTACCTACGTCACCCTATTGTATAACTTTAATATGAGCTGTGTTGAAAACGTGCGTTGCGTGGGTAAGTGAACGTGACTGGAGCTAAGACTAAGCCGCTGTTTGCGTGATCGGATCGGATCGGTAATGATGACGACGCTACTACCCGACCACAGAATCCCTTGGATTGAATATACTGACATCGATCGATAGAGCTTTCAATCGTAAGTACTTAGGTAAGAACAGTGAATGTGTTGCAAATTGTGAAGTTTACATATTTTTAATCGACTTCAAAAAAGGAGGAGGTTCTATTTTCCACTGTATGTATTTTTTTATGTAGGTATGTTCACCGATTACTCTTTCAATTGTGGACCGATTTTCAAATATTTTTTTTATTCAAAAAATTATAATAATATTAAATAAAAACATTTATTTTCAGACCCAAGATCCATGGCCCACCCAGTGTTTCTTCCAAGGTCACCGAGTCAGGATATGATGATGGGATCCTAGGGAAATCGAGGGTAACCCTCAAATTTTAAAGGCACGTATTACGTGTTTCATTAGTTTTCTAAAGCTGTTTTAGTATTTGCGTCTGGTAGTCTATTGGTCCAAATCAGGGATGTTGCAGATGCCGATATTTTCACATCCGCGGATGCGGATGCGGAGTTTAGCAGGCTCACATCCGCGGATGCAGATGCGGATGCGGATGTATAAGATATTATGTAAATAAAGTCTATTAATGAAGAATTAAAACAATGACAACGTAATTATTAACATTTTTATTGTAATCAAACATAATTAAGTACTTATTTTTATTTTAAATATAAGTAATGTATAATGTAACAAATTTTTTAAACTTCACCTACTGTTTTTTATATCAGTAATTGAATTTAAAAATAGGAGCATTAAACTTGATGAAGAGTAGTATTGCCGCCTTTTCTGATTCAAGTCTGTTACGCAGAGGTTCGTAAATTAATCCCGCGCTACTAAATAGTTGTTCGCTAGGAACACTGCCCGGTGGAGCAGATAAAAATCTTCGTACTATCGGCGATAATACCTTAAATTCCCCTCGATGTACACTCCACCAGTTTAAAGGATTTTCATTCACATTTATTCTTTTTTTAGTACGAGAGTAGCTTTTGTTGCATATTTTACAATCAGCTTTATCCTGGTCTTCTTTATTTGGTTCAAAATAATCCCATACATTACTTTTGGTCGGTGGTGACATTGTTGACTAAATAGTTAGATAAACTATCAATAACGGGAATCACACTGGAAAAATAACGAATTTCGTCATAAAACGATAATTTTTCCTACAATAAAACGTATTACCGGCGTAATATAATAGAATTTACCTTGTGATCTTATGGATATTAGTCTTAAATAATATAAAGTTTTCTTGTAAACTCTTCTTATTTACATTTTACACACTGTATCACAACAACATTAAAAAAAATACCTATCTATCTTTATTATACGATAAGTAGTTCACTTTCACTTCACAGCGCAAACAAACACGTAATATTTATTCACTTGCAAGAAACAAATGATGCACTAGCTAGAACAAACAAACGTGTCGAATCTTGTCACCAATTTCTTCGCTCCCATTGGTTATTGTCACGTCACGTGACTCACTCACTCACGTGCGACCGGCACGCGTCAATCACCGGCCCCGCCCAATTTCTTTCTTGTTGCTACTTGTATAATATTCGCATCCGCATGAACATTCGCATTGATTAATGCGGATGCGGAAGCAGAATCAGATGCAGATGTCCAAATCAATGCGGATGTTCCGCATTTGCGGATGCAGATGCGAATGTTCGCAACATCCCTGGTCCAAATGTGTATTGATCCAAATGCGTATTGGTCCAAATGCGTATTGGTCATTTTATCTGTATTGGTCCTTATGCGTGTAAACGTCATCATCTCATGTTGATGAACTGGTGATGGAAGGTTCAACCCCTTAACGGTTAGGAGCTGGAGGATAATTCTTTAAATATTATACATAGATACGTGTAGACCGATAGATGTAAAGAGTATACTCCCGAGGTGGTCTCATTGTCACAGAATCTAATGATGGGATGCCAAGTAAATCGAGGGCAACCCTCAAATTGTATAGACACGTATTATGTGTTTCCTATATTTTCTAAAGCTAATGAAGTGGACCAGCTCACTTGGTTACTAGTCAAGCCCAGAATCCATTTAGACCTCGGCGGAGGCATATGCCTCCCCAAGCAGCAAAATAGTCGAATAAGAATTTGTTTACTCAGCCTTTAATCGTATAAGAGCCGAGTAACTGTTCTTAAAACACCCATTTATCGTATAATAGCGGTTATCTCGACTATTTGGCAATATTGCTAATGTGTGCTTTAAGGACGTCGAATAAACGTTTACAGCACTATGTTTTAGCACTTTTACTCCACCTTTTAGCAGATGCTGAATTAAAGTGGCTAAAATACTCGTTATTCGATCTTTTGATCTATAACAGTCGTATAATAGCTGTAGAATAGCTGATTCGCTGAATTGGGTGCTTTTATACAGCCGTTACTCAGCTCTCTTTTATGTTTCTATAAAAGCTCTATAAACGCAATCGAATTGCTTATGGCAACATTGCTGCTGTTACTGCACGCTTATAGACTAACTCGTATAATAGAATTAAAAACGTTTGTATAGGAGCTTTTATTAATTAAAAACGTTTGTATTTTCTTGCACTATTCCACAATAAAATTAATGTAAATAAAACAAAACTTGTATTATACTGCAACCGGTTTCGTGATCATCGTGATCGTCTACTGCCTGAAGATGATCACGAAACCGGTTGGAGTATAAACAAATTTTGTTTTATTTACATTAATTGTGGAATAGTGCAAGAAAAAACCTAAATATGTTAAGTCTGATTTGTCTATTCAAAAAAAAATCTTCGTATAAAAATTGTACAAAAAGCTGATGGAATTGTATGAAGAGTCGAGAATTAGCAATGTTACAAAAATAAGGTACGTTTTAAAACGAAATGAATAATATGGAATATTTTAAGAAACTGATATTTTTTATTCTGGTTATTATTATTATTATTGAAATATTAAAAAGAGTACGAAAAAAATGGTATGAAAAAAACCGGTCAAGTGCGAGTCAGGCTCACTCTCCGACGGTTCCGTAGTACTACACCTCTCCACACAACTATGACAATGATAGATACCTATTCACATTACAAACAAAAAACATCAACGCGAGCGACAGAAATTTTCTTTTTTGAAGTGAAAACTTCTTTAGCGGCGTTGTGCACTTTTTTGTAATGGGTAAAAAATGTTAAACTCGCGTCAGGACACGTGACCTGATCGAAAATTCGTAAGACGGATGGAGTAGTGAAAACTTCTTTAGCGGCGTTGTGTACTTGTTTTGTAATGGGTAAAAAATGTTAAACTCGCGTCAGGACACGTGACCTGATCGAAAATTCGTAAGACGGATGGAGTAGTGAAAACTTCTTTAGCGGCGTTGTGCACTTGTTTTGTAATGGGTAAAAAATGTTAAACTCGCGTCAGGACACGTGACCTGATCGAAAATTCGTAAGACGGATGGAGTAGTGAAAACTTCTTTAGCGGCGTTGTGCACTTGTTTTGTAATGGGTAAAAAATGTTAAACTCGCGTCAGGACACGTGACCTGATCGAAAATTCGTAAGACGGATGGAGTAGTGAAAACTTCTTTAGCGGCGTTGTGCACTTGTTTTGTAATGGGTAAAAAATGTTAAACTCGCGTCAGGACACGTGACCTGATCGAAAATTCGTAAGACGGATGGAGTGAATTTTTTGTTGATTTTTCTGAGATATAAACTTTTTAATGTAATATAAATGCAAAACGTTAATATTCAAGTTTTCACTTCTGCCGGCACTCCCGGAGTGCAACCCGTCGTTTTTTTATTCAGTTCAGACCTCTTAGTGCGAATACGACACACACTTAGCCGGTTTTTTTTTCAGGATTCGTATTCGACTAAGTTTTACGATTATAATATGTATTACCGTTTTTACGATAGAGCTAAATCAAAAATACCTACAAAATACCTATTAAAAACAGGTTTTTTGAACGAGGACCCCGCTTAGTTTTTCAGTTTTATCATCACATCAGCTCATATTTACGTCCCCACCGAGGGGCTCGGGCCTACCCTGAATTAGGGTGATCGGGCCTTAGTCGACAACGCGGGCCCAGTGCGGGTTGGTCAACTTCACACACAACCTTTGAGTTTCCTCGCAGATGTGTGCAGTTTTCCTCACGATGTTTTCCTTCACCGTAAGAGCGTCGGATAAACGTACATATGAGATCGAAATTCGAAAACACATTGGTACGTGGCAGGACTCGAACCACTACTTCCCGGATAGGATGTAGCGGCCCTTGCCACCGACGCTGATAAATTCACTTTCATAAATTATATTATATGTCCTTTTAGCGACAACAGAAATACACATTCTGTGAAAATTTCCAATGTCTACCTAAAAAGGTTCATGAAATACAGGCCACTGACAGACAGACGGACAGACAATGGAGGCATAGTAATAGGGTCCTGTTGGTCACTCTTTTGGGTTTACGGAACCCTAATAAACATCCATTCTACTTTGTTAGTATGACCGGGAGAGTACATCCTATATTATTACTCCACCAATAAGATCGGTCCGCCTGAAGATAACAAGTATGTTGTTTGCGTTGCCTAGCAACCTCCGTCCGCGCCTGCGCCTATGCCTGCGCTGTGACTGCGAACTGGCCGCGTATACCTAATTCTTGTTGATAATTAATTATATTGTAAATCGTAGGTAAATCACTGAGATATTATCTAAGAGTATATGTAGAACGGGCAGCGCAGGACCGATCGTCGTGGAAATCCTTGGTGGAGGCGTTTGTCCAGCAGTGGACGTTTTTTAGCTGATATGATGGTGATGTTAATAAGTAGAATCTATTTATTGACGTTGTAAAATATACTATGTAAGTATTCATACTCAATAGTATTCAGGATATAACAAGATTGAGGTAGAACATTTTGACTGAAGGTTCTACTCATCGTACTGAACAACTTTCCAAAAGAAACTCGTAGTCAATTCTCCAAAAAAAAATTGGACCCTCCATACAAAAATGCACAAAATTGGTAGATCAGCTGATCGGTTTGTATGAAAAGTTAATTTTCTTTTTTGTGATTTTAGCTAAGTTACAACAAAAGTTGTTCAGTATGGTGATTATATGCCCTAGCTAACGGGACTTACACCAATTTTGTTACACCCTGTACTTATATGTTACCGGCCAAATTCGATTTAAGGACAAACTAGTTTTTCCCAGGTCAAACCAGTTCATCCTTATATTTTAAATGAGCAAGCAAAGCGAGCGATGTTAGGTTCGGTCAGGTTTGATTATTTTACAACTCCCCCCTCCTCCCCCCGGTAGCAGAATGCTTAGCAGAAGAAGAAATCATCGGTTTTTTACTCACTACCTAGTTTACAAAGCGGCGTAAAATCCACCCCTTACAAAACGTCGCTGTTTTATCCGGCGCCATTCAGCGCGTCGTTTTGGAAACCAGCGGCGTATTCTACGTAACGGCTGCGACGTATAAAAAAAAGGTGCTCTGCAATTCCAAATGTCATCAGACTACACCCTGCAAAAATAAGTAAAATTGATATTTTATATGCATCATGATTTCATTAGTTCTGGTGTTTCATTATTCCTTATTAGAAAAGACTAGGCCATACCAGTTTATCCTGAAGTGCACATATAAATTTTCCTAGGATAAACCAGTTTCTCTCGGCCATAAGATGGACCAGTTTAGCCTAGTCTGTACCGGTTTATCCTATAGCATAAAGGATGAACTGGTTTAGCCTAGGAAAAACTAGTTTGTCCTAAAATCGGGTTTGGGCGATAAAATGTAATATATAAAAAGACTGACCACGTTTCACGCCTCTATTTAAAACGTAAAAATCATTTTTTTTTCAATCAGTTCGGACTCCTTAACGCGTGTACGACTTACGATTTACACTTGGCCAGTTTTTATTATTCGTTGTTTTATTTCAGTACTAGCTTTTGCCCGCGACTTAACCCGCGTGGACATCGTTTTTATGACTATCTTTTAGGGTGAGTGGTGCGCGAGCCGCAAGCGGCTCGCGAGCGTGGACATGAGTTTTCCTCAGGTCCCTCAGGAACGATACCGGGCTATTCTGATTAGAAGTCTATGTCACTTCCCACCCCCTCAACCAATTCTATACAAAAAACCACTTCAGTCCGTAGCTCCGTTGCGACGCTGACGTGCGCTAGAGCGCGGAAATGAGTTTTCCCCAGATCCCTCGGGAACCACGCCAGGATATGCTAGTTAGTAAAATATGTCATTTTCCACTCCCTCAGCCATCTCTGTGCAAAAAATCACAGCAATCGATTGTTCCGTTGCAATGTTAAAGAAACTAACCAAAAAAAGAGTATATTTTCAGTTCCCTCAGGAACTGTATCGGACCATGCTATTTTCACGGGATAAAAAGTACCTTATGTCCTTCCTAGTGACACAGCTTACCTGCATGCCAAATTTCTTTAAGATTGGTTATGGTGTTGAAGCGGTAAAAAGGTAGTAATAGGCGTAGTAATAGGGTCCCGTTGGTCACCCTTTGGGTGTGCGGAACCCTCAAAACGCAGCCTTAGTACTAATTGCAATTGACGATTCTGAAATGAATTTTTCAATTCGTATTGG
Source organism: Coleophora flavipennella (assembly GCA_947284805.1). Classification (NCBI taxonomy): domain Eukaryota; kingdom Metazoa; phylum Arthropoda; class Insecta; order Lepidoptera; family Coleophoridae; genus Coleophora; species Coleophora flavipennella. Next base: position 25,110,845 of record OX369308.1, read on the forward strand.
GCTCATTGTAATAGTCTCAACGAATAGGTGTTAGATAAAACATGGTAGCATCTCCTGGAATCCGCAGGATACCCAACTCCTCGTCACCTTACAGCAGAGGTATCGTGTTTGAACTCATTAGAATTGTCTCAATAAATTGTTAGATAGAACATGGTAACCTTTATCTGATGCTGCAGCATCTCCTGGTATCTGCCGGATACCCCAAAACCTTTTACCAACTAACAAAGAGGTATCGTGTTAGAGGTTAAAAAGCATGAAATAAATCTTTAATTAAAAATTTAAAAACCCCCGATAAAAACCTCGTAAAAAGTAGAACATAATATTATGTCTTGGCCCTTAAAGTTTAATATAAGTAGTTATATATTGATCCAAGAGTCGTCGCGTAGGGGGAACTCTTGGATCTAGCTAAGCCGTAGTTGTACCTTCCTTCATCAGCTCATCAAAATGAGATATTGACTACCAGACGCAAATACTTTAATAGCTTTAGAAAACATGTGAAACTCGTAATACGTGCCAATAAAATTTGAGGGTTGTCCTCGATTTCCCCGGGATCCCATCATCAGATCCTGACTTGGTGACAATGGAACCCCTTCGGGAGTAATACTCTTTCGAATAAAAAATAATTTTAAAAATCGGTTCACAATCTGTGGAGATATCGCGTAACAAACATACAAAAAAATATACAGTCGAATTGAGAACCTCCTCCTTTTTTGAAATTGGTTGAAAATAAAAATTATTACATAATAATTTCGACAATCTTGTGTCGTCTCGAGTCTCGACCAGAAAGTCCCGGGACTGTGATGTGAATTTGCTCTTGTTCGATAAGGTGATCTCGAATAACTATAACAGTAAATATTTGGGAAATATATGTTGAACGCAGCGAATCTGGTATTCTGTAACTGGTTCCGTCAAATCACTAACTTGTGATTATAGTGTGATTCGTGTTAATAGTGGAAACACAGATTATTAATTTTATTATCTTTACTTACAAATAAATATACTTACAGTCTAAAAACACGCTTTTAAAGCACATCAAACAAAAAGTGAAAAATAATTCTTAATATAAGCTGAAAATAATTAAAATGATAATTTTCGAAAAACCTTGAAACTTTTAGGTACAAGCTTTTATATTGCATTGTCACGCGATATACATCAAAATTTCAGCTCAATTGGAAACCGAGAAGTGAGTCAAATTAACTTGCAAGATTTCACCCGAACAAACATACATACATACATAATTTGCAAGTTAATTAAAATCTTTTAAAAAGCGTGGGGCGCGGGCACTTTGTGCCAAATTTTTCATATATCGAGCAACCCGAGCTACCTACGAGGGACCGTATGCAGTTGTATCTAGAAAATGTGCAGGAATTTAACCACCTCCGTAGTTCAGAGGTAAAGTTCACTGGCTTTACACAGGAGGTCGCGGGTTCGATTCCCGGCGGGGTCAATTGTAAGACTCGGTTTGGTTGATGGAAGGGCATTTTCTAAGCCCACCTGGCTAGCTACCACCATCTTATCTAAGTCTTGCCGCCAAATATCAATGTTGATATCATTGGTATGTTCCGGCATGAAGATAAGATAGCCAGTTTCCCATTGCGTTGGGGAATCTTGGCAAGCCACTTCCATCTTCGGCAACATCGTCACTTACCACCAGGTGAGATGTCGTCAAGGGTTTACCAATTGTGAATATAAAAAGAATGGGACCATATGTAACAAGGGGTCGGACCTGTTTAGTTCACACATGCATTTTTAGTTTAGTTTACACATGTATAAGAAGTATGGCAACTAACACTGTGCCACGAGAGTTTTATATATATAAACAGCTTTGTTATAATTTATATTCGTTTATTACTTAAATTCAATTTGTAGTTTTATCTACTTTCTACATTTACAAACACTGTCTTTTTAGGTCATATGAATGATTGAAAGTCAACCTGGATAATTGTAAACAGGTGATTGGAAACTTCTCTTTTTTGATCAAATATAGGGAATGAATAGATTAATTATAGTAATTATTAGTAAAGCGAAACTTAGCTTTAGTCTGTTACGTCTGTGGTGACATTTTTATAAAGAGAATCACCTCAAGATAATTGTTTTAAAATAATAAGTATTTAATTTGAGAGTTATAAAGTATTTTGAAGATTTTTTAATAAAATAGCAAGGCATAGGATTTACTTTATGGACAATGACTGACTTAAGAACAGTGCTTTGATTTTGTAACAGTTCCAAGTGACTATCAAGAAAATAGCACGTAGGTAGCATCTTTTGTTCACAATTACCCATGAATTCAATATGGAGGAGTAATTGTAAAGGTTTGGCTCAAGATGCCTCGAGTGTTTGTTAGAAAATAGAAACAAAATATAGCTTAAATCACAGATGAGATACTAGTTACTTGGTTGAAATAACCTCTAAACAACAGTAAAACTAGTATCTCATCTGTGGATATGGTAGAAATAAACCCACCATTTGAGAGTACGGCACGCGCACCGGGGGTTCTGTACCACTACACAATACATTTTTTTTCTATTTACCGAATAAGTGGTTTATTTCATTCCTTTATGGATTTTAAGCGCGAGTGCGACTTTTTCCCCTGTGTTATTTTTATTGTTAGGAAATCCGTCATAATAACGCATTCTCTGTGAAAATTTCAACCAGATACCAATAAAAGTTCATAAGTAACGCTCTTTTAATGTCGGGCACACAGATGAGCAGAAAGTGCAGTGGGACTTGTGCGAGGGAACACGTAAAAACTTCATTTTAAAGGTTTCTAGATATGTTATCAAAAATTCTACTAAAAATGCGTTCATCGTCCCTGTGACACACTGTCAAAATATTAGGTATGTCTGATAAGAAAAGAATACACTTTTATTCAAGCTTATTTGATTCAGGTATTTTTTAAGTGTTTACAATTACCCTGGTTAACTGAATCTAGAACCCATGAACATTATTTAAAGCCGTGAGACTAGTATGCCCACTTGTCGGGACATCCTTACCATAAACAGGCCGATAATCGAAATATACAATAGACTACTTACAATAATTGGGAAAACTTTTCGAAAGTTACAATTTTAATAGATATCTGTCCATTTGTTGCAACACTCCTTTGAAGTTAGTCGTAGCAACGTTTTACATTACTAAAATCTTTATATAATCTCTATATAATAAAATTAAGATTTGTAAATCCTCCAACCACGCCTGTAAACATACTTGTGGCTAGCGCTTTTGAAACTGATCATTTTTTTCTAACTTTTTTCAGTTCCATGAGCAACTGAAGCCACATTTAATTTAAACCTAAGCCATTTTGGAAGGACCATACACATGGTGTAACAAAACTAGTACAGAAGCCATCAACTGGGTCTCTTCTCATTAAACTGAAAAACTTTCCCCACCAAGGAACCCCTTATTAATTCTCTAAAAATCCCTACAAAATGCAAAAAAAATGATCAATCAGCTGATCTATTGGGTCGCTTGGAAAAAGTTGTTCAGTGTGAGTAGAAGCCCTGCTTCACGGCTCCTACACCAATTTTGCTATTACTCGTATTGTTTGTATATAAGACAATCATTAGATAAATACGATAACATTTAAATTTTCCAAAGTATACACTTCGAGTAGGTAATACATAATTCTAAACAATTTATAAGGATTAAAGTCCTTCCTAGATAATAGTATATCTACTCACAACATCCCATTGTCCTATTTATTTGGTACATGTTTTTTTTTTGTTTTCTCACAAAATACTAGATTTGTTTTTTTAGCGGCCCAGCCTGCAAGATGATGGATTTAGGTGATTTTAGGTAAACAACTTACCTACATAAAAAACTACAAGGTTAACAATTTAAGGTACATAACTACATAGGTTACCTACGTCTAAGAGTAGGAACCTAACGTGATTATCATAATAATGTACATAATTTTAAACTATTTTAAATTTCTGACTTCACCTTGAAATTAATAACATAGGTACTATAGATTTAATTCCGGACAATAATAACAAAACTGTAATAAACTGCAAATAACCTACGACTAGCTCAACTGACTTCATAATATTTTTTGTTAAAAGGCAATAATTTACTTATTAATTTACTTACTAATGTAGTTAATATAATCAAACTGCCAAGCAGTAATAACTACTTATGGTAAAATAAAAATTAAATATATACACAATCATTAAAATACTAAATTTTCTAAATATCCAACCAAAAAATAATTAATAAATTTATTAGAACTTTGGAACAACATTGATAACATTAGGACAATAACACAAAAGCACTAATTTTGAATTAATTTAGTTTGTTTCTGTATGTATTGTTTCAATAAGGTACGAAAGTAATTAATATGGAACTAGCTGTGTACTATCATGCATGACATTTAAAACATTAAATCCACCTCTTATTAAAAAAAACGTTTGGGTAGGTTGTATAATTTTAACTCATTTTACGAATTCGGATCGCATGGTTCATAATGAGAACTTCTCAATGTTAAATGCCTTCGTTGTCCAAACCATAGCAAAACGTCCGCAATGTAAAAATGTCAAGGAGCAAATCGTCCAAAATTTAAATTATCAATAAAGCAAATCCTTTTCAGTGAATGATGTCATGAAAGCAATTGTCCATGACGCACGTTAGGTAGTTTTTAAAAAAATCTCTGAAGATTACTAGCTGTTGTCCGTGACTTTGTCCTCTTGGGAAACACAGTATAAACTACTTGCGCCTTAAAAATCAAACCCAATAAATTATTTCTCGCGGAGCCATCTCCGTCTGGCATATTTAAAAAAAACTTAATGAGTAAAACATCCTATTAAATAAAAAAAGAATCAGGACAAACGGTTCAAAATCTGCGAAGATATCGCGTGTGTTACGCAGATTATCTACACACACTCACAAAACATACAGTCGAATTGTAAACCTACTCCTTTTTGGAAGTTGGTTTAAAAAAACGACGTAGGTATACTTCCTGTGACGGGCAGCCCGTCCTACCTGGTGATCACACTTGGTCATTTACAGAAAATCAGAAGTTCAAACTCTAATATTGCTTAACACAGCATATAAAGCTAAACATCTCCGACAGTCTGGCCGGAGTTTAAGTTATTGAAACGAGACAGTTTATTCGATCCAACATCAGTTCCAAGTTCGATGTCACTGTAAATAATGTGGCTTTGATAAAGACAACTGAACAATACAGTTCGATAAATACTAAATTACACTTTTAATAATAACTATACAAACGTACAATGCTGTCTGCATGCATATTTACTCTTATTTACAAGAGCTGAATGTACCAGTCCATGTAAGCATATTCAGTTACATGTTTTAATACCTATCCTCTGCTTAGAGGTGTTTTCTATCAACTAGTTTTTGGCAATTTATTTACACGATAACTAATTCTTTAATGTAGAAATCTATAAGTTTTCTAGGGTAATAATTAACATTTATAATATCAATCTACATTTCATAAATAATATAGTTACTTTGTACATGTATTGCGCCACTAAGCAAATCTTTACAAGTAGCCTATCTAATTAGAAATTTTATGTTTCTTGGCATTTTTACTTGAGTACTTTTCTTAAATTTTTTCAAACGCTGATAAAAACCAATGAATTTTATTCATGTCCCATCCTTGTGGCTACTCCTCGTTATTACTCCATTCCTATTTTTTTAAAATACTAATTAATACACGTTTGTATCGAAGCAACTACACAACAACTATAATACTAATAGATAGATTTTAAAAACTGTATGTTATCATGAAAAAACCTCAATATAAAGTACATGACATACCTAAAAACTTTAATAGTTTGCTTTTATTGATTGGTCTTGTAGTTAATTGTGCGAGTTAATCTTTATTGCAAGTGGTCCCGGCCAATTTTTTGAAATTCTGTATATAATTTTTAATATGACTTTTGATTGAGTAGTTTTTGAGTAGTCGGTGTACAACACGCTTTAAACTTTTTATGACGATATATATGTATGTGACATTCAGGAATAATGTAGCTTTCTACTGGTGAAAGAATTTTCAAAATCGGTTAAGTATTTCCAGGGGTTACTTCAAACAAACTTACAAACATTACCTCTTTTTAATATTAGTGTAGATATAATATGTGTCGGCGGCCGATCGTAAAACGGGCAAATGCTCAGTCATATCATAGATAGGCTCTGATAAAAACTAATCCGACGGAGCTCCGCGTTTCTTAGGTGGCATCCGACATGTTGAATTAAACTAACCTTAGTTTTTTCGGAGTCACTCTTGTGATTTATCCGGGCTTTTCATGATCTGTTCGATTTATACGATCGGCCACCGACATATATAAATACATAGACAATCTATTTTTTGTTATTTCTTCATTAGTTACTAACAGACCTTATCTTAGATATTGCATTATGTGGTCACTCAAGCTTTGATTGTTTCAACTCTACATTAACCCAGATTAATTAAAATAACAAAAACATAACAATCAATTAACAATGAATAATATTTTTCATGAAGGAAGATCAATTTTTGCGTCATTTTTTTTCCGTCATGATATTTTTATTAATACTGTCATATAGACACTTTAACATCTCGAATTTCTGTTAAAGTTGACTTCAAACAGTCTCATTGAGTACTGTTCATGCACAATACCTCACTATCTGAATATGTAACTTTATATCATTACTCATAAAGTTATTGTTCTGAACTCCGCTTGCAGACTGTAGGTAGACTATGACATTATTGTTACTTTGAAGTTGTATATCTCCTTGTGTATCTATGGTAAACGATTGATGTTATTATAAATTGAAACGTATAATTTAATATACCTATGATGCTGGTCTATATATAGGTTTTTAATTTAACTTAAGATTAACCGCTTGTGAAATAATAATTTTTAATTCATATTTCTTTGTTTACGAAGTTTCTGCTTAATACTGTAACACCTTTTGCATCTTTAGTTAGCTTCGACTCCTGAACTTATTATTTGTAAGAAGTCATTATCATCAATGATAAATAACTTTCGAAGTTCATTATTCACAGCTTCTTTGTTAGCTAAGTATGAATTCAGCAAAATAAAAATTGTCTTGTGATTCGTAATTTATAGTCATAACATTAAAAACCAGCTTTAAGTTATTCTGCAACTTTTTAACAAATACTAATTGCATAATTAACTGTATATTTCTGGGTCTCTGCCCATATTTGAACCTATACAATAATAATCCTAAGACCGTCTACGAAACCATAGTTTCGTAACTAGTTTTGTCAAAGGTAATTCCTATAACATTGAACTTTTAAAAATAAACAGCCCTATTTTCCATACTGATTGAAAATTTTGCAGTTAAAGAAAATCCTTAGTATAAACAATTGTACAGCCAAGCTATCTATACTTTGTCGTAAGTAGTCGAGCTTACACAAATTAACAACGAACGTTACGCTTATTTAATAGCAAAGAATAAAGGAATATTTGACTTAGTCGAGCTTACACAAATTAACAACGAACGTTACGCTTATTTAATAGCAAAGAATAAAGGAATATTTGACTTTGTTCGCACCTTTGACCGAAGCACTGTATGCTTTTAAACTTAATATGCCGAGTGATACAACGAGCCGAAACTATCCAAAAATAACGAGATAAGATTGCCAATAAATTATACATGACAGTACACCTTGTGATAGTAATCAACCAATATTTTACCCTTATTATTTGGTTAGCCAAAAAATAAATTTAATTTTATGGGTTTATCTTATTTAGTTTGTTTTTGGAATAATAAAAAACACAGTCTAATAGGCCTCATTAAGTCTTAGTTAATCACAAAGTATCATTTGAATCGTTAGAGCTATTTTTGAGAAAAAGTAACATACAAACCGGGTTTGTATGAGATGTAAATTCTTCCGATTTATCCTGGAATAATGAATAACGGTGTGTAGTAGACCATTTAAAGTTATGATAATCAAAATCGTAAGAGCCATTTTTGAGAATTTTTTGAGTATATGTAGGACGATCCATCCTCATCAAAATCTCAACTTCGATTTTGATTATATTAATCTCAACTTTGATTATTTTTTAACATCTTCTCAAAACATAAGACTTTAGGGGAGCGAGCGTTCTTGGTGTAACAGGGTGACGCTAACTACTACGCCACCACAATACATACTAGACCCTTCTCGACCTCCTATGTATGTCATCAACCTGGTGCATACGTGTGTGTTTTATAGCGGTTTTATTTATCACTGCTGCTTTATGCATAATTAGACTTTGATCGTTAGTAAGTTATCTCAACAGGTACTCATACGCAAATACCCTACCTATCTGATTTCTATGACAATCAATAAATACTTTTACAAACACATCAAATCAATCTGTTGCAAATTCAAAATTTTGGTTTATCATTGTTATTGCTTTTTATAGCTAAATATACGTGTAATACGCGCACGGTGGTGACCAGCAGCCTAAAAACGATTACTACTACAACGATCCTTCTTAACTTCTTCGAGCCGAGTAGGTAAGTTTCATTTCAATATTTCTTTTATAATATTGTGTGTTGAGTTACTCACCTAAAATTCAAGGTCTGTAAAGCTAGTATTGACACCGTCTAGCGTTGTAATTTGTTGCTTAGAAATTACTCGAGCCACAAAATTCTCATTAAGGAAACTAATTGGCAATAAATTTATCACTACAAATAAATTTTGTTGCTTAAATAACAACCGAGCAACAAATTACAGTCCTAGACGGTGTCAATGCTAGCTTTGCAGACGTCAAAACAAGCATTTACACCGTCTAGCATTGTAATTTGTTGCTCAGAAATTACTCGAGCTACAAAATTCTCATTAGGGCAACTAATTACCATCAAAAAAGTACTAAATTTATCACTAAAAGTAAATTTTGGTGCTTGAATAACAACCGAGCATCAATAAACAAACAATAAAAATGCAAGACGGTGTCAATGCTAGCTTTACAGATGTTAAAATTCATTGGTGTCGGCTTAAATAATATTTCTAAACGAAACAACATGCGGTAAACTTATTAAATTATTTTATCTGTATTGAAACATATGATTGGGGAGCTTTTCACGTACCTACGACACAATAGGATAAGATTACGACTAAGTCTAGCGTCGCGTCGTTTATTAGTTACGTAGGTATACTACACGAAAGCGATATAAAAACGTAGCGAACACTGCGTTTCGTTTTGGCTATGCTTTTATGTCTGTGTGCTACAGGTGAAAGCCGAATGCGGTCAAGCCTGACAAAGCTCAAGAAAAGGTACCTACACTTGATGGTATAGGTGCTCGTGTTTCTCTTTTTGATCTCTCTCTCGGGACCGGCCCGCCCGTACGCCCTGGAGTACTCCATCGTAACAGGCGACGACGTATTGACTAAGGGAGGTAAGTTTCGCTTCTTTATGTGGTAATAGTCACGGCTGCACCACTCGGTCACGGCCAAGGACGTGACGGAGTACGTCCGCCAGAAGTGCGGCTACGGCCTGCGGGTGTTCCCGCTGGAGTCGCGCCACTACGTGAACTTCACGTAGTACGTGGTGGGCGTGCCGAAGCCTCTACTGTAGGCCATCACCAGCACCGATTTCTGGCCGAAGGACGTCGTGTTTCGGTGTTTCCGAGAGGCACCATGCCAGTCCACGCGTCTCCAAAATTTACTAACATAGGTTAAGGTGGATACTAACATGCCTGATAATTTATTTTATTTAGAGTATTTATGTCTTGTTATTTTTATTAGTTTTTATATATCTATGGGCCTGTACTTTAGTACTTAGTTGCCTGAAAATAAATAAATAATAATAAAGTTACCTTCTAGGTAATGAGGAAACGCTGCAGACCAATCAATCCAAAAGTGTTACAGTTACAATGGATCCTTTTTAACTTGTAAAAATCTAGATTTTATAACATCAAAGTAAAAAAATATTCCGTCTTTAGAACCATCGTCCATAATTCTTAATTGCGACTGATAAGTACCTATTAATAATTATAAAATCCGATGCCTGAAACTTATTCTTCGCTGGGATTCTTGCCGTCCTTAGCCAGACTTGCTGGCGGCTGAACGCTGATACGGACCTGACCCGAAGGGCCCAACACAATTTTCACCTGAAACAGAAAAGTTACAGCTAATGTCAACGCTGAGTGAGAGGACGTATTGGTTACCTGATCTGATAGCCACTTACGTTAAGTTTCAAATTTTGAATGTCCACTTAGTTTCATAACTTCCATCCAGAAATATTTTTTTTTCTTTTATATTAGTTTTTTTTTACAAATGACTAATTTCAAAGCTAGCGACCGCATAACTCGAGACAGGTGAAGTTTTGTGACCTAAAATTTACAGTTATTCCTAGACCACTGCATATGACGTTTTCTTCCTTTCTTTCATTTACTATTTTGCATAATTATGGACTTTCGATTCTACAAAATAAGCGTCACAGTATGTTACCTAGTCCCCGCGTCAGACATTCATCGCGTAGTACACGGGGTTGGGGGGCGGCGCCATTGGCGAGGTGGCGGAAGCCGCTGCGACCCCCGCGGGCGCCCCCTCGGGCGCCCCGCGCGCGTTTCTGGACGGTGACCCTGGAGCTGGCTGGTATAGAGGAGCTGCTACCTGGTGACATCATATAAAAGTGATCCTTTTTTCTTTGTTTTAAATCCAAAAGTCATTAGTAGGTTGACTGGAAGAGATCCCGTAAGGGGTAAGTCCGCCTTTATAACATACATAGCTGTTTTATTTTCTGTATTCAAAAGTGTGTATTGTTTGATATTTTCAGACGTTCCGGAGCGATAATGGTCCAAATGTTAAAAAGGGCCACAATCTAAAAGGAACAACAGTGTATAATAAATTAAGCAAATCGGTTGGATAGACGACGATTTTTTTAATACACACTAGTAGATCATTATAATTTAAAAATATTGAAGTAAATCAACACTGCTCACAACATAATTCACCTTACAAATAAGTAACTGAGAAACAGTCCTTGCTAATCTCTAGTGTGTGCCTTTCAGCAGATTGAAAAAGGACTATCATCATATCAGCCAAAGGACGTCCACTGCTGGACATAGGCCACCCCCAAGGATTTACACGACGACCGGTTCTGCGCTGCCCGCTTTCAGCGACTTCCCGCGACCTTCACCAGGTCATCGGTCCACCGAGTGGGAGGCCTACTTAACCTACGCTTTCCTAGCTATCTGTTCTACGAGCTATGTGCCCCGCCCACTGCCACTTAAGCCACCGACGCGCTTTCGAAGTAAAAAATAATAATTAAAAAAAAAAGAAATAATCCCTACTTATATATAATATATCCCTACTAATCCCTACTAATATTATAAAGGCGAAAGTAACTCTGTCTGTCTGTTACGCTTTCCCGCAAAAACTACTTAACGGATTTGGCTGAAATTTGGTAGGTAGACAGATTAGGACCTGGCTTAAGACATAGGCTACTTTTTACCACGCTCACGAGCCGCTTGCGGCTCGCGCACTGCGCACCCTTGAAAAGTCATAGAAACGTGGTCCACGCGGGTGAAGCCGCGGGAAACAGCTAGTGATAAATAAGAGCGTCAGTACTGTCCGGGAGGTCGTGGTTCGAATCCTGCCACGTACCAATGTGATTTCGAATTTCGATTTCATATGTACGTTTATCCGGCGCTCTTACGGTGAAGGAAAACATCGTGAGGAAACCTGCAAACGCCTGCGAAGAAACTCGCAGGTTGTGTGTGAAGTCGACCGACCCGCACTCAGCCCGCGTGGTCGACTAAGGCCCGATCACCCTAATTCAGGGTAGGCTCGAGCCCCTCGATGAGGACGAACATGAGCTGATAAGATGACGAAAAATACCATAAGTTATTGTAAAATACTAGTTTAATTACATATATGGTATTTATATATCACCTGGGTTAACACCATAGTAAAAGAACACTTTTTTTTCATAACGTGTTTCTACAACTTTGAGCGTGTCTACTGCACTATGAAGTTGATTATTCCGGGAAAAATCGGAATAAGCTACTTTCACATTTACAAATCCAGGTTTCTTGATATTTTTTTTTTCTCATAAATGGCGCTTTCAATAAAACTAAGCGAGTTATTAGAACAGCTTAATAAGACCTACGACAATGATGGTTCCAGAAAAAAAAACATATGATGGTACTTCTATACAAACTCAGATAATTGAAAAAAAGACTATCAAAGCCTGATACATCTCTTTTCGTTAAATCATATAGCGTATCAATTTTTATGTTGATTTCTGTATGCCAGACTATGATGGCTACGCGTTAAAGTATGCACGGCGTGGTTGTACAGTTTACATTGATTCGTGCAGTGTAACTATTTACACAAACGCCTTTTTAGCGAGGAATGAAGATTGAGTGCCACTAACCTTCTCTGAAAAACATATCATTTGTTTCCCTCCGCCGGGCTGCGGTGCCGGTACCGTCCTATATCTCGCCGGCGCTGCACACAACGTCTGTAAGTAAATAAATAATACTAATTAAATTATCAATTCTTGTATATATGTCGCACCCATCTACATTAATTAGCCATTCAATTAACTGCCTAGCCTTTAACTAAATGGCGCCGTTCAACTAACTGGCTGAATTCAATTAGTCGGTGGTTCTCCGAAATTCCGAGCTCTAGTTTCGATTATTCCATTTCTCAGTCGACAGAGCCTCTTCGGAGCTCCTACTTTTCTATTTGTTTCGCTCGTTTAATGATTGGCCTAAGCATCTGCCAGCCAAGTCATAAAATGTATTATCATTCATGCAGTTAGTTGAATGCCGTCATTTAATGAACCGACTATGCAGTTAATTGAATGGCTTATTTAACTAATTGGACATATACAATATCGGACATGACTCTAACGATTTGCTTGAAAATTGGTATACGAGGGTATAGATAGGTCTCATCTCTGGGAAAACGCGTATTTCCGAGCAAAGCTCGGTCGCCCAGGCACTAAATAAATCGGAAATACGCGTTTTCTCTAAATGGCAGCCATTTTTCTTTTCAATTTTTTTTTTGTAACTGTTTAGGGAAAATATATTTTCTCTTGAATTAGCAGCAGTACAGACTTCAGAATGAAGTCGTTTGATAAATTTAACAGAAATATTTGAGGAAAAAATCACAAAAAAAACTTCGTTTCAAAACAAAAATATTATTTTATTTTTCGTTTTTTTAAACCTACTGCACAAATGAGGTCATTAAGGTCTTGTTTTTTTCTTCTTAAACGATTCATTTTAAGCTAAGCTGTAAAACGATACCAAACTATGTACCATTAGATTGTTACTTAGTGTTCCAATTTACGGTTAATACGCGACCCTCGCGGTTCGTTACTTGGAAATGGTCAGACGGGCCACACAGCAGGTTGCAGTGAGAGTTCTGTATTCTGAGAGTGAGAGCTACAGCGTGTTTGCAGAATGGATGCAGTCATTAATCGTTTTAAGTAGTGTGAGAGTGAACATGTGAAAATGTTAAATAGTTGTGAAATATATCTGCATCATTTCGTGAGTAAATAATGTTAGATAATTTAGCTTAAAATCTATCAATTAAGGAGTAAAAAACAACACGTTAACGACCTCGTTTTTGCAATAGGTAAAAAATATATATTTATTTTGCCCTTTTTTTCTTTAAACTTTTTTGTGTTTCTTCCACAAATGTTTTGGTTATTTTATGTGTGGATCACCAGATAAATTAAATTACCTTTCAAATGACACTTTTTTGAAAACTGTATTGCTGCTAATTCAAGAAAAACATATTTTTCATGAACAGCTACAATAAAAAAATTAAAAAGAAAAATGTATGCCATTTAGAAGGATGCGAACCCCTAATGGGGGGTTATTGTCGATGAAATTTGGCGAATTAGATGCCCTTAAAATTTCAGTACCTAACCTTATCCAATACACACTGTAATTTGATTTCTCGGAAACGGCTGTGACGATTTACTTTAAAATTGGTATGCGAGGGTATTTGGGGCCAAAAAATTTATCTAGATAGGTCTTATCTCTTGAAAACGCGTATTTCCGAAAACAGCTCGGTAGCCCAGATTACTCAATACTTATTAGACGGGTACAAATTTTCATTCTTGTGTTAGTACGGCTCAAAATGTTCATCCAAAATATCATAATCATCATCTCAGCCGGAAGGCATCTATTGTTGAACGTATGCCTCCCTCATAGACTTGCACTCCCTCAGCACGATTTCGAGTCACATGCACCCAGCGACTCTTGGCGTGGAACCATCCAACACTACGTCTTCCGGCCCGCAGTTGCCACTCGAGAACATTTCTTTCCCATGGGTTGTTGGTTCTACGAGCTATATGGCCAATAGGCCATAATAAGTAACATTGCCACTTCAAAATGCTAAACATTGAAGATACCGATAAGATAATAAATTACAGAAGATTTCGGTTTAGCTTTTCACGTTTCGATTCAGTTGACTTTGGCAAAGTAATTTAACCTATAAAATAACCACCTGAATGTGTAAAGCTTGAGTGTAGTGCGCTCTCTGCGGCTGTACGGCAGCAGGCTGGGGGGTGCTCGCGCCGCTGCGGCTGTGCTGCTGGTAGTACATCCGGGCATCTGCAACATTAAACATCATTTTGAGAGTTGCGTTCTTCCAAAGGGTGACCACTGTACCCTATTACTAAGCGTTCGCTGTGCATTCGTCCCTCTGTCTGTCAGCGGGCTGTATAAAGGCTGTATATCATGAACCGTATTAGGTAGACGGTTGAATATTTCACAAAGTGTGTATTTTATTGCCGCTATAACAACATATAATCATAATAACAACCAAAAAACGTCCACTGCTTTCAATTAAAAACTACACAAAATTCAACTGACATTTTGAAGTGTGTGTTTAGACTAATCGAAGCGACTAAGAAAATTTAGTGGTTTTAATCGGTCTGGTTTGCCTGTAGAATGCAAATATCTGTTTTAAAAGAGGTTTCTTTGTTATATATTTATGTTATAAAACTTTCTACAACTCATAAAATTGTTTCATTAAAATAAAGAATCAGGTTATAACATATCACTTCCATATGTTTTGTAATAATTGCTGAGAAAAATCGATATCCCTGAGACCAAAGTTTCCAATGGGTCGCCAAATTTTTATGATAAAGGCGTGCGGCACTAATATTTCGATGGTGGTAACCATGTGTTTTTAACCGCCTCCATGGCGTCCTGGTTAAGTCCATTATCGTCACATCAGAAGGTCGCGGGTTTGATTCCCGGCGGAGTCTAACTTTGTAAGCCTCGGTTTGGTTAGTGGAAGGGTAATTTCTAATCCTGCCTGGCTAACTATCACGATCTTATTTAAATCTTGCCGCCAAACATATATATTAACAATATTAATGTGTTCTGGCCTGAAGATAAGATAGCCAGTTCCCTAATGTGTTAGGGAATCTTGGTAAGCCCGCTTAAATCTTCGGCATCATTGCCACTTACCATCAGGTGAGAAGATGTCAAGGGCTTACCAATAATAAAAAAGGTAGTTTATAGGGTTGACTGAAGGCTCTTGGAAGTAGGTATTAAGCAAGATGGTCGCGTATAGACTGGAGGTGTACTGAAGAAGTAACATTGTGGTTCCCGTACAGGCATTTAAATAGATTACAAAGGTCTCCCTCGATAGCTTACAGTCACCAGAAGTCAACTGCTGTCCGTAATCTTGCTGATAGTGGTAATGGGCAGTGTAGGGTACGTATAGGAGCTGATGATGTGATCGAATGGGTGGCGGCGACTCAGGTCTTCGACAGCGTGAGGAGGACCGCACTGGCGACGTCTGCTCCGAGCTTGTCTGTGAGCTATATAGCTCTTGACTGCTGTCCGAACACCTGGAAACGACATCATTATCAGAAATCATATACTATTGAACATAAGCAAATGGAAATCTAACTAAAGCCAGTATTATGTATTATCATCGTATCAGCCGAAAGACGTTCACTGCTGAATTCCAATGATTCCCACAACAACGGGTTCTGCACTGCCCGCATTCATTGACTTAACACGACTCACCAGGGCATCGGTCCCTAATTGAGAGGCCTGCCTACGTTACGTCTTCCGGTGCGCGTTTGCTACTCAAGAAATTTTCTGTTCCAACAGTCATCCGTTCTACGAGCTATGTTATACGCTCACTGCATGAAGTTTAGCAATTCTGTAAGGTAGTCGGATAGGTAGCTAGGTAGGTTCACATATGGATATCCTCATTTCTGATCCGATTAAAGCTTCGAGCATATCCTGCACGATTACGAAATGCTTAGTTTAGGAACAAACTCTCGCATTCGCCGACTGTGTTTGAGCACTTAACTGATCAGCTTAATTATTGGACAACTTTGTATGGGAAGTTCGAAAATGCTAAGCGAATTGACCGTTGGATCTTCGGATAAGGTATTTATTAATTCTAAGCGAACTGACCATTGGATCTTCGGAAAAGTTATTTAATAATGCTAATCGAATTGACCATTGGATCTCCGAAATAGTTATTAAATAATGCTAAGCGAATGGACCATTGGATCTTCGGAATAGTTATTTAATAATTCTAAGCGAACTGACCATTGGATCTTCGAAAAAGTTATTTAATAATGCTAAGCAAATTGACCATTGGATCTTCGGAATAGTTATTTAATAATTCTAAGCGAACTGACCATTGGATCTTCGAAAAAGTTATATAATGATGCTAAGCAAATTGACCATTGAATCTTTGCAAAAGTTGTTTAATAATGCTAAGCGAATTGACCATTGGATCTTCGGAAAAGTTATTTTATATTCATGTGTAGAATTATAGTTCAATACGGAAAAGTCAACTAAATTTTCTAAATAATCTTTGTTTGAAATTGTGTTTTATCGCAATTTAGCTGCATTGCTCGCAACGCGATTGTCGCAAAAGTTAATGCTGGCTGCATGATAAAATGCGATGTTTTTTTTTATAAGAACATACTGACAATCCTTACTAATATTATAAATGTGAAAATGTGTTTATTTGTTACCTTTTCACACTTCAACGCCTTGACCAATCATTATGAAATTTGGCATGCAGGTAGCCTGTGTCACGGGGATGGACATAGGTTACTTTTTATCCCGGGAAAATAGCATAATCTGATGCACTTCCTGAGGGAACTAAAAAATACTCGATAGTTGTGATTTTTTGCACAGAGATGGTTCAGTAGGTGGGAAACGACATAATTTACTAATCACCCTTAAAGACAGTCATAAAAACGATGTCCACGCGGGCGGAGCCGCGGGAAAAAGCTAGTAAACTTATAAAACTTACCCAATATTAGCATAAAGAGTTCCACTGTTTCTATACAAGTCCTGCTGGGGCCGCTGCTGGTAGTGCGCTTGTGCATAGGATGCCATATTCTGCGCGTGCATATAGCAGGATTCGCTGTGTTGAGGCACCGGCGTGGTGCCGCACTGCCGCGCTGTCACATAGTCTGAGGATTTTGACCTATTGGAAAGAATACTTTAAAGTAACTACCTTTTAAGTTTGCTAGGAAATTAACAACGAAAAACCTAAAAACTTTAAGGTACCTACAAGCTTTTATTTGGATGCTCGAAAATGCCAAAAACTCAGTGTGCCTTTCCGAATTCAAAAAAGGTCGAACACAGTATTTCAAATGATTCCATTGAAAGCAAAAGACGAACATAAGACCTCGATTCCACCTCCACAGTTCATCATCAGATCGACATCGAAGTACCAAGAGGATCTATTGTCAACGGGAATACGACTTTATGCCAAATTTCAGCTTAATCGGACTTCTGGAAGTTGTTTTAAAATCGTTCGCAAGATTTGACCTCAACGAAAATACAAACATTGCAAGTTAAACATTTTTTTAAACCTAAAAACTTTTGGGTACAATATTTTATCATGAAGACAAATTAAACGAGCCCAAAGTCAATGTTATTGCCTGTCCCTGTGGCCACATTGCGGCTTCATTATTAGATCAGCTCGAGGGTACCAAAAAGTTGCATTGTTATCGACTTAACATACGAGTGCCAAAATTCAGCTCAATTGAACACCGAAAAGTGGTTCGAATTTAACAAATTTAATTTATCAAATTTGAAAGTGGACAACTTACTTATACATATATACGAACATTGCAAGTTAAATGGAAGCTTGTAACAAGAATCAATTTGTATACCTAAAAGAAAGCTAGAAAAACCTTCATCTGCTAGGAATAGCATTGACAGAGAGTCGATGTAACATTATCTTCTCTTACCAATTGGAGCTCGCGCTAGCTCTGCTCTGAGGCCTTGAATTCAAGTTAGCCTCGGAGTAGTAAGGCCAGGAGTAACCGACGCTCGCCCGTTGGCACGAGTGAGGTGGTGCCTGCGACGGCGTTGGCGAAGGCTGCAACTCATTCTGCATCTGTTGAAGGATTTCATCGGACGCGCCCAGTTGTTGCTTAACGGAGATTCCTCTGACTGCTGGACGCCGGTGAAAACCTATGAGATAATCCAAAAGCGTTTTTTGTGACACATTTTTCATTGCATTAAATAGGCAGAAATTTTTTAAAAAAACATGACGATACCGTAGTCATCGTGCTCGTCGTCACTGCTGACCGGCTGCGACTCCTGACTGTAGCGCTGCCGAAGCCTCTCGGTTCTCGGTGCAGCGGCGCGGGCGAATGCTGCTAAACCATCATCACTTTCTCCAGCACCTGGTAATTTTTTTTTCGTTATAATAATTGTAATTAGCTATCAGGTTTGACACTGGTATAGTACATTACTGCAGCGGCCAGCAAAAGAGGCATTGATGGATGGACGTGTAAATGTCGAGGCGAAGCCGAGGCACACATACGTAAGTCCATCAATGCCTTGTTGTGGCCAAAGCTTGTATAGTACTTTTCTCAAATAATGCGTGGAAATTACAACTAAGTGGTACCTAGGAAAAACTTTTGTTGACAACAGTTGTATAGTGTAATTTTTTTTAAATTCAATACAATTATGTTTAAAATCAATGACGAACAACGACGAACAACAATAATTTTTCACGTGCCAAAGTATTCATTTGTTTTTTTTTTTCAATAAACAGCTTACTATTTGCAAGCCTTTAAAACCTTTGATAAGTTACCTCCTTGGTTGCCATGTTTCGGAGTAAAAGATAGTTCCATGGATTTTTATCCAACTTTTTTAGGCCGCTTCTCGCATGTATATGGCCATTCGATTTATCTTGAAGAAAGATATCAAAATAATTATCAAATTTCCAAACATGTTTGAGAAAATAGTCTTACATCTGTCTTACTAGTATGTTGTTTATTGGTAAGCGCAAGACTTGAGAACGGTTTTTAATGATCGTAATATCTAGTCCTAATAAGGTTTTTAGGGAAAGAAAAAATAGTGAATTGTACAGCCACGCTGTGCATACTTCTTACGAAGTCTGCACCGTCAGTCGTAGTCGGGTATACACAAATCAACAATGAACATTACACTTATGTACTTAGTAACAAAGAATAAAGCTAGGTTCGAGTATATCGAGCCATGAAGTAAAATTTACAAATAATGTGGGTGTGTATCAGAGGTACCTTATTGAAACAACGAACTATAGCGTACTGTAGGCCATAATAATATACAGTTATAGTAACATACCGAGTTTCATAAAAATCGTTACAGCCATTTATGAGTGAAATAAAAAATAAGTGATTTTTACTATGGTGCCACCCTAAATAAATTGTACGACAGCCCGCACTTAACTTTCTCGACCTTTTTTTTATACAAAAATTGAATTTAAAAAAAATTAATAATTTTGATGAATTCAATTTGCATGACCAAAAAATACTTATCAGAATTCATGACAATTCAATGGCTCAAACCATTTGTGACTAATTGCACGTTTCAAATTCATTTGTAGGAGAACCATACAAACACGATTTTTCCAGACCAATGGGTATTACTTTGTAATAGATAAACTTACGAGTAGCAACTCCGACATGGAAAATGTCATCCATTGAAAAAAAATGTTTTCAGTTTTTGTCACATGAGACCTTCTCTTCGGTTTGACGGTACGGAGAAATTTTGATAATCCCACGATAAAATAATTTAAAACTCTTAAGAGTCTCCAGGAGGCTCGAGTTTCCATACAAACCATTTCAATACAAAAACTACATGCCGGATATTTCAATATATTTACAAAGTTTGGATTCAATCTGGCATGTAGTTTTTGTATTAAAGCGGAACTACGTTTGTATGGAAACTCAAGCCTCCTGGCGGCCCTTAAGTTCCAAATTTGGCCCCAAATTGTTTTTTTTATCCACAATCATAAGCCCTTGGCATCATCTCACCTGATGGTAAGTGACGTTGATGCCGAAGATGGAAGCGGGCTTACCAAGATTCCCCAACGCTATTAGGATCTGGCTATCTTATCTTCAAGCCGGATCACATCAATGATGTTATGTTGTAACACTGCAATGATTGATAGCTTCCAGAGCTAAGCGTGACGGATGGACGTACGCACGCACGAACAGAATTAAGATATTCGGTTTTTCGGTATGTGATTATTATAGAACACATTTTCACAAAAATAGGAAAAACTTTTTTAACGCGATAACAATACTTCCTCTACCCTACGCACGTACTCGTACGTACCGTATTATAGGGTCGAGAAAGTAATAATCGAGATAGGGTAAATTTGAAAAACGCCTGGAGATATAAAAATAATGTTGCTGCAACCCGAATTTCACCCAAATCTGACCAGTAGTTTGGGAACTAAAGCACAGGACGGTCGTATATATATTTACACACACACACACACATAGTTTTTTATTCTTTAGACTCTATTAGTAGAAGACAATCGATGCAGGCAGTGATACCGGCCAACCACGCAAAATGGGCGCATCAGACGCCTGTTTGCGGAAATCAGCCCGTCCTTACAATTACAATTACAAGACAATCGATCCCCGTCAAAATCTCAACTTCGATTTTTTTTTTGCCACAATATTACCTTCTTCACTACTACATCGCTCGAGAGTAAAAAGAGTCACTAAAAATTGAAAAATTCGGTTAAAACTGAAAGCGCTTTTTTCTATGGGATTTTCGTATAAATGAACTAAAGACCATAGCTCACAGTTCAAACGAAGGACCCTCGATTATATTAATAAAAACGACATTAACGCGGGCGAAGCCGAGTGCAAACGCTAGTTTAAAGTATATATAACAGCATAGCAGTGATAATATCGTTAGCACTCGCAACTGATGGTCTCGTACTGTACCTGGAGTGCCCGCTACAACGTCAGGCGCAGGTGCGTCGTTGTGCTCTTGAAGGTCCACGGGCGTAGCTGATGAGGCCGAAGTCCTGTCTCCCGGAGGCACGTAGTAAAAACCCTCATGATGCGCCGCACTGCCAACACACGCCGTGAGAGGCGCTAGAGTTGACAGGAATTGGCGACGGGGTTCTGTCCTCGACTGCGGAAATGTTATATTGTGTATCATCTTATCGAAGTATTCAAAAACTGGACTTAGCATTTAGGACATAGGACTTATTTTTTTCTGGAAAATCTGCTAAATCCAAATTCTGTTGATTCCACAATCTGCCCAACCCAGAACAAAGGATTCTTTTCCAGTTTACTCTTGCTTGGACTCTTCATAAAAAATGCACAATAGTATATTATGCAACTAGTGAATAAAGGACGGATTTAAAGTGAGGGCTATAGATGAATCACGAGCAAGTGAAGGATTCTAATGACTGAATCACGACCGTAGGGAGTGATTCATGATGATTGGATCACGAGCGTAGCGAGTTTTATTCAAGAGTTGCATACTATACTTTATACCATCACTCCGCGAGCAAGTGAAGGATTCTAATGACTGAATCACGACCGTAGGGAGTGATTCATGATGATTGGATCACGAGCGTAGCGAGTTTTATTCAAGAGTTGCATACTATACTTTATACCATCACTCCGAGAAAATGAACATTTAAGCGAAAATTATTTTTTATTGAATAAAAAAGAAAGGACAAATTAATTAAAATACTCATTAAAATTGGAACAATTACTAAAATTAAGTGTAATTTTCTTTGTGTTCGTACAACTTGTATTAAAAATAGCGCCAATTTACTAATGAAATGACAGCAAAGAACAACAAAAAGTTTTTATTCTAATGCTAAACTCCTTAAAAAAAATAAACCTCGAGGAGTTATTTGCACAAGGAGTTTGTATGTTAAATATTCTTTGAACAAGGAGTTTGATTCTAGTATTTTTTGCGCAAAGAGGTTGTATAGCATAGAGATGGAAGTTGATGGAAGTGTGTTCTAGGCTTTTTGGCGGGAATAGGTAGCGTTCAGTTTATCATTTTAGTAATCTTAGTTTGTTTTCTCTTATACATATACTGTATATTTTTTATTACACATATATTAACTATTCATAGTTTTATTCGACTAAAACATCTTAATTCAGTTTTACGAGAATTGCGTCATATTTTAGCCACGTACGCATGCGTATTTTTTTTAATATTATCATAAATAGACTACAATGAGGCTTGGGATAATTTATTATAAGCATTAAAACTCGTTGGAAAAGATGACATATTCCTTGGTGTAACCTATGCGCTCCATTCATATTTATTCTCTTTTCTTCACAAAGATATAACCCAAAGAGAATCTAATCAGCTAGCTTTATGTGATGATGATGATGTTGATCTATCCGACCGATTTCGGTCATGGCGACCACTTCGACTCCTAGTCGGTAGTCGGTTTGCGTTCGCTCGGAGATGGCTTAAGTAACCAATCTTCGCAGCAAAACTCCTCGCTCAATGGGGGCATTTAAGTATACCACCCTCGTAATTGTATGAAATGGTCGCAGGTGATCGGTCCTTTATCTGGTCCTTTAAGTGTATTTGCTTTATGTACTAAACCAATGAAGGAAAAACCGATCTCTTTTAAAGTTCTCGTCATAAGCGTGTTGACAGTAACCTGTTTTAACCTGCTCCGATTGTTTCAGTAGGTTCAATTAAGGTAGCGGAGGCGGAGTTTGTAAATTTAGTACATAAGTTTAGTACATAAAAACTTACGAAGGAACAACCTAAAAAATTCTCCTATAAAAAGTATTAAAGAAGATTTTGTATCTTTGGTTATTATATTTTTATTTGCTAGAAATGTCTTGTTCCTCCGAGCTAGAAATTAAAAAAGTGGTAAAGTAAAAGCACGTGTGCGGTAAAATCAATTTTAAAACCACTTTTCGAGCAACTGTATTGAAAATATTTTTACGCGTGAGTTTCATAAGCGTGTTGACAGTAACCTATTTCAACCTGCTCCGATTGTTTCAGTAGGTTCAGTTAGGGCAGCGGAGGCGGAGTTTGAGAAAATTTCTTCCAACAAGATGGGTTAAACAAGACTTCCTGGGTTAAACATCGTATGGAGATGACCGGACCTCCCTTAAAACATCGCTATCACCAGCTTTCTCCTGCGAAGCTTAATGTTTTAAATGGAGAGATAGGCTGGTGTCATTCGTCCCTCGCGGTCGCCTTGGGCCAGTCCTGTTGTCATGGGGACGAAGAAAGATGGCTCTATCAGGTTCTACATCGACAGTCGCAAGCTCAATTCGGTTACTGTTTGGAATTCTTATCCGCTTCTTAGGATCCAGGATATTTTAGATAATTACTCTTGGTAATCCGAATGGTATATTGGTATATTGGCTATTCGAATTTCCCAGTTTACTTTTGACATCGTTCATAGGAAAAGTATTCTCAACGTTGTGCCCGACGCCTTATCACGTTTAGAGGTTGCGCCTGTTTCATACGGCTTAGGTGAGGAAGAAACAAACGGAGGACCGCTGGTATAAGCGTATCTTTTTAGGAACGCGGCGTAATCCACAGATTTTTCCGCTTACATTAGAGAGTGGCGTTCTTTTTAGATGCATGCCGTTGGACTACCCTCTAGCGGGGAGTCCATGGCGTACCGTCTTGCCTGTGGAGAAGATCCGTAAGGCCATTTGGGAGGCCCATCGCTCTTTCTCCTCTATTCACTTCGACGTTATAGAGGTTCTGAGGCAGTGTCTGGTGTGTAAAGCGCACAAGATTGCGTCAGGTCAGCCACGTGGGCAGATGTTGTATCGACGTGATAGGTTCCACCTCCCGCGTATTATGGATCAAAGTATATCCTGTCTATGGTTGATGTAGTTTGGCACCAACCAAACATACATAGAAAATACATGTCAAGTCAGTATGTCAAGCTTTAGAGACAGAGGTTTTTCTGATTTATGGTGTTCCCACAACAATTCTATGCGACAATGCCACTGTTTTCCGTAGTATACCGTGTCGAGCTGTTTTACCCCTTATTACTCATCACCATATCAGCTTACGTCCCCACCGAAGGGCTCAAGCCTACCCTGAATTAGGGTAATCGGACCTTAGTCGACCACGCGGGCCCAGTGCAGGTTGGTCGATTTCACACACAACCTTCGAGTTTCTTCGCAGGTGTGTGCAGGTTTCCTCACGATGTTTTCCTTCACCGTTAAAGCAATCGGTGAGAACGAGTACATGTGCGTAAGTTTGGAAAAACTCATTGGTACATTGGCCGTCCGGATTTGAACCCGGCACCTCTGGTTAGGGGGACGAGTCGTTACCGGTTGAGCCACCGACGCCTTATTACTCACCGCAGGCTAATACGTGAGAGAGGTATAACCAGAGGGCAGGGTGGTTACTTGTCTCGGTATTCTTGTGGAACATTACCACCGAAATTGGGCTAGGATGTTGCCAAAGTACAATAAAATCTTTAAAAATCATTTTTTTTGGGTATCCCTACAAGAAAAAAAATTGTGTTTTTTTTTTAGTTGACGTGGGGATCGCTAAATAGATCTATAAAAACTACTGAGGGTTTCCTAAAACTATCCTTCATTTAACGCAGTGGGTACACAGGTAAACAGGAATAACCCCTACACCCACCAGTGGGTGAAGTCAGTGGGTGCACGGGTCGCGAGCGATTTATTCAGAGATCGGTTTATGAAATATTAAGCTTTAAAGTGCTAATTTTTGTTAGAGACATATAAGCCCCCCCTTCCCCTCTCCCTCCTCTATCAGCTAAACTGTTATTTAAGGACAAAAATTGTAAATATAATTAATTTAAAAGGAAAACTATCCCGATTAAATAGACTTTCTTAGTTTAGGAGTAATAGTCGAACAAATTACGTAAACTGAACTTAACTGCACACAGTAGCATTTGACAAAGTTCATAGATTTTCCATACAAAATGTTCTATTACCAACTAAAAATGTAATTTTGTTTTTAAAATGTACTTTTATTTTTAAAAAGACTACGGAACCCTACTTTGCGCGAGTCCGATTCGCACTTGGCTGTTATTTGTCCAATAGGATTGCACTGTTTGCACCGTGATAGGTTGCGACTGTAATTTCCGGTTGTTGAAGTTTGATCGGAAGTTTAAACTAAGTTCGTTCTGCTTCGCTTAATAGCTTCATTGGCAGGCACTTGTCGTGATGTTTGTTCAGTTCGCACTGTTTTGTTTTGTTGGAATCGACTGGGTATTTTTTGTTGGTAAGCGAGTGTTCTAAGGATCTTTCCACACGAGTCGGTTTTATTGCGACGTAAAGGCAATTTACGTACCTTTTTTAGCAGTTGTCGTCGTGAGGGATAGTATTGTCTTAGCCTGTGTATTCTCTTATAGGGTTTCGAGAGAATTTTTATGGGGGGAGTCGATGGCTAGACTTTAAACTTTTATTTTCCGATCGAGAGTCGGGTTTGGCTTACTCAAGATTTAGTGTATAGGTTTCTGTTTTTCTTTTATCATTTATTTTTGTTGTGACAGTTTTAGTTGTGTGTTAGGCTTTGGTAGGTTGATTTTATGTTATGTATATGGGTGTTATATAGAATTTGTATAGTAATGTCAATAATATAGTGACTACTGACTTTTCTTTGATTTTAGGTAAGTTACCACCGTGGAGATAGGTCATTCGTGTTCGCTCTATTAGGGTCTAGGATAAGTGCGCAATTATCTTAGGCAGTAGCGGTAGCGATATCGTTTGATGATTGTGAAGATTTTTGTCTGATTGGTTTTTTGGTTTTGGGATTGTGTTGGCTGACTTTGACTGTTCAATATTTGGATTTTGTATGAAATTTAGTAAAATTTTTAGTATTGTTACGTGCCAGAGTTGTCGATCTTAGTATTTTATAGGGATGTCACACCAAGTTTTTTGGGGAATGAGGTTAAGATTATTATTTATTTATCTTTTTCGTTTTTTTATTAGAAAGGGGATTTTGCAGTGTCTTTTTCGTTGCAATCTTTTTGATGACCAAATTTTTTTCTTGCATGCGCAGAATATTTAAACATTTCAGAGTTTGAAGCGATAGAAAAAGAAAATTTGAGTTTATTGTTTGGAATCGGTAAAAATAATTGTTTTGTAATTGTTTTGCGCATTGCTGGACAGACGTTCTACGAGTGTAATTGATTTTTATTTTTGGAAATTATAATGTAAATTTAGTCTTATGGAACTGTGCTGGATTTCTGGGGTGGAGATGGAATACTAGCGCCAGTAATATATAAGTCACTGAATACTAGGGTAGGAAAGATGGCCAACACAAAAAAGTTTAAAATAGAGTTCAGAGATGGCGTTACTGTCTTGCTAGTTTGCTTCCCGACTCGGACGCGATTCATTTGTTGGTGTGTGATTTATGATTTTACGAATAAAACCGGCCAAGTGCGAGTCGGACTTGCTCAACGAGGGTGCCGTACCACTACATCTCTGGATAAGGAAATTTTAAAAGAATAAATCGTTAACTATACATCATAAAAATAATTCTATAATTGTTTAATGTTGTGCCAATGAAGCCCTTTCATGACACGGATAACTCAATTAAAAATTTTGACCGCAGTTCCTTGCATAATTGATTACGTACTTTAAATAAAGACTTTATTTTTTTGTGATATAATAACAAATGTATAGTTGTTCCCTATACTTGTAGTGTAGGACGGTATTACGTGCCAAATTTCATAGTTCTAGGGCAACGCAAAATACCCTATGAATTTTGATTCCCTTGAGAGTACCTAAATGTACGTTTTTAGCGGCTAAAATGTTTTTATATTTTTTAACGTTAATTTAGAACTTTTATTTTTTCTCAGCTACCTCCACGCATTCCCGAGGTAAAAGGTCTTGGCAGGCAGATGGACGGACAACAAAGTGATCCTATAAGGGTTCCCTTTTTTCCTTTTGAGATACGGAACCCTAAAAAACAAAAAGTAAGTAAAATTATGCTATTTTCTTTGAGATGTATGATTATTTTGTGACCTTGTTCTGTATACATATGGTAAAGTCGTTGTTTTGTTATGGAAGTGTACTATTTTACGATAATTAAACTATGTATGTGCAAAACTTTCTTCTAACCTCTAAATTGCCAGTGTAAAGTTTTAGGTATTTTACAAAGCTTATATGGCCATCTGTCCTAGACGATTAGGAGAGATTGCCTTGTTTATTCAGGAAGAGATGACCACAGTATCAATTTAAATATAAGTGAATTATTTTCTTTATTTGTTTTAGATGCCAAACGTATACCAAAGAAAGGCTGTGAGTTTCTGTGAAAATTGGACTGAGGAAGCATTACAAAAGGCTATTTGTGCTGTGTAAAATGATGGTTTATCAGTTTATGCTGCGGCCAACCTGCATGGTATACCCCGAAAAACATTGGACAGAAGACTAAACAATGATAATGGCAAAACAGGACCTATGGGACCATCATGTTCATTTGGCCCTAAAAATAAAATAAAAAAACTTTCCTGTACATATTACAAATACAAAGAAGTGGCTTTCCTTTGACGATAGAAGACGTCAGAAAAGTTGCTTATAAGTTCGCCGAAGAATAAAAAATACAACACAAATTTAATTAAACTTCCGAGAAGGCTGGATCCTTCTTACTACATAAAAAAGCATATAGAAAATAGAATAGTCAAAGAAGATAAAAAAAACTTGCAGCAGAAAAAGGGCTGCAGTCAATTAAAAGAAAACTCAAAAGAAACAGGGAGTGATCAAACAAGAGAAAACTAAAAAGAAAAAAACAAGAGAAGACTAGTAATACTTGAGTTATAAAAAATCGAAAGGCTATCGTGAGGATTGCAAACTCTGAGAATAGCAGTACCGAAGAAGAATCAATTCCAGATGTCTATAAGTAAGAATAGAATATTAGTCGCCGTTGTGAGCAAAATTATTATAAAACCCAATTGATAGAAGATTGACTGCAATGTTTTATCATGCAAATTATGGGTACATGAAAACTGCACAGAATTTGATGATATGTGGTCTATTTGTGGCTATAATAAAACGAAAGACCTCAGCGGAAAAAAAGGAAAAGGGAAGAAAACGCTCAAACAATGCTTTATTTGAGCTTTTTCTTGCCCTTTAGGCCATCTCATCTATACACGTGTGGCCATCTGTCTTATACAGACTAGGAGAGATGGCCAAATGCTTTTTTCTTTTATTTATTTTTCAACGTGCACAATTGTTTATACCTGTGTGTCTTGGTAATTTTTGATTTAAAAGATAAATATACTTTATGACAAAATGTAACTGATTACGAGTAGTTTATTCCACAGAATAGAATAATTATACAGGACGCTGAAGATGGTCTCGAAGTACTAGCACCGTGCGAGTCATTACACATGCAGCACACTACAAACTGGCTGATTCTATTGGATATTTTTATAAAATAACCTGCCCCAAAAACAAAAAACAAACCTATAAAATCACCCACTGGTGGGAATGTTTGGTGGGAAGGTTGGTCTGACTCGATATTTTCTGGCTACTACGACTACATCTTGATAGCAAAAAAGTAGAGCAATATAGGAAGAAAATTACTTTTTGGTTTTCATGATGAATATCAGCCAAATCCGGGGGCTGGTGTCTCGAAGGCACTGGTGCCGATATAGTCGAGGATGAGGAACTAGAGGAGGCGCTTCCAAAGGCTTTCTCACTGCTCTTGTCGACGCTACTGAAAGACTTATCGCTGCCCATGGAAGCCTTGTCGGGGGCGCCGGTCGCTGGGGGCCGCGGTTCCTCGGCTTCGTCTTCCATGTCGCATGTGAGCAGGCGGATTCGCTCCGCTAGAGACGTCGTCTCTTGCTGCTGTTGAAGTTTTAAGATCATGAATACATGTTGTGGATTGATTATGAAGTACGGTAAGCCGCAGATCAAAACTTGAGCTTGACCTTGATCTGGGTTCTAGTTTTCATATCGTAGCACCAGTTCAGTTTTTATTAGTACCATGCGGGCGCGGCCGACCGTATAAGAGCTCGAGTTGTTGTTTAGGATTATATTTAAAAGTGAATAGGTAAATGGTCCGGATTACCTTTGGTTGTTGCTTTTTACGGACTTCACTGCGAAGTAATGAACACCTGAGCGCGTTTCTTTCCGCCACTCTTCGTACCGCCGCATCTTCAGTCTTCGGCCTGATGCCTGCGTCCCAGGCTCTGTTAAAGATAAAGATAAATAAGATCTTTATTGGCTCAAGGTGTAGTTACAAAAGTTAAGTTATAATAAATTAGAGTAGGGATAAATATTATTTATTAAGTTTTGGGAGTGAAATGAATTGTATGCTAAGCAGTCAAAAGATGACATTAAAAATATATAAGTATTTGCCTGGTTTATAGACCACACGTTACCTACCAAACATTGCTTTTGCCATATATATATCCATTACGGTAGGTCCAACTTCAAGAAAAAGATCAATCGTCGAATCCAACTCGGCTGGGCAGCGTTCGGGAAGCTTCGCAATATCTTCACGTCCCAAATACCGTAGTGTGTGTTGCCAGTGATGACATACGGAACTGAGACATGGTCGCTTACTATGGGCCTCATAAGAAGGCTCTAGGTCACCCAAAGGGCAATGGAGCGTGCTATACTCGGAGTTTATCTGCGTGATCGAATCGGAAACGAGGAGATCCGTAGGAGAACCAAAGTAACCGACATAGCTTTCAGAATTTCTAAACTTAAGTGGCAGTGGGCGGGGCACATAGCTCGTAGAAAAGATGACCGTTGAGGCAGTAAATTTCTCGAGTGGCGACCGCACACTGTAAAACGTAACGTTGGCAGGCCTCCCACTCGGTAGACTGATGACCTGGTAAAGGTCGTGGGAAGCCTTTGGATGTGGGTAGCGCATCCGGTCGTCGTGGAAATCCTTGGGGAATGCCTATGTCCAGCAGTGGACGTCCTTCGGCTGATATGTATGTATGCATATGTCACCGTAAAATTGTAAAAACCGTTAAATTATAATCTATCTCGCGAGATTGTGAACTGTCGGAAGATTGTGAACCGTAACATACTGCTTAAAATTTCGCTAGTGTCATTGTAATCTCACAAGTGACATTACATACATATGTTAGGTTCGTTCAGATTTGATTGATTAAACAGTCAGAGCCGCGAAGCCTTCCCCCCTCCCCCTCCTGGGTAGCAGAATGCTTCCAGAACTAACGCGTGTCTGAAAATCCATTCTAAAAATAAAAGGGGTGACATAATATGCTACTTCCCTTACACACACAACGAACGAAATAATATTAATTACACATATATCCCTATTACGAAGTTTCATTTTAGTAAATAGTTGCAAATGGATTTCGTAAATATTTCTCACAGATCTCGAAGAGAAGAATTTTGATGGAGAGGGGATAATTATTAGGTTGGGTTTAAAAAATATTAGTCACAATCTGTGGTCACAAGCGTTTGTTCGTACCTAAGAGTTTCTGAAGTGACTAGCTGAGGTTCGATAGCGGGTGGTGGTGGTCTTCCGCTATTAAACAACTGTTGAACGGCCGAGTTTGTCTTTGGTGGCTGCGCAGTCAATATCAATGGCGTGTCCAACCTGTAATACATTTTACACTGTTGAAATAATAAACCCAAACATCACTCATCGTAAAATAAGACTTGGTTACTGCAATTAGGACACCAACTTTATTATTGTGTAAAAAAATATTGTAGGACCCGTTAACTGGGAGTTCTACTTATAATACTGAACACGGTACCTTTCCCAAAAAAATGGACCCTCCATACAAAAATGCACGACATTGTTCGATCTTTGTATGAAGTGTTAATTGTTTTTTTGCGAATTAGCAAAGTCATAGAACAAAAGTTGTTCAGTATGATAAGTTGAAGTCCCGGTTATCGGGACCTATTCTAATTTTGTTACACTCTGTGTATACTCTTTTAATAACTCATTTAATAAATAGGTGTTCCTACTTTAAAAGCTTTTAATTAACTTGCAATGTATGTATGTATGTTTGTTCGGGTGAAATCTTGCAAGTTAATTTTGACCCACTTCCCGGTTTCCGATTGAGCTGAAATTTTGCATGCATATGTACGTATATCGCGTGACAATGCAATATTAAAAGCTTGTACCTAAAAGTTTTTAGGTTTTTCGAAAATTATTTAGTTTATTATTTTCTTGACTTTAGTAATATTTGCTGTAAATGTCGCTCGAGACCCGTGCACCCACTGACTTTACCCACTGGTGGGTGTAGGGGTAAGTGTACATTTTTTTTATTTAAATGTTTTAATTTTATGCGTCTGGTGCCTGCAAAAATAAAGATTTTATGTATTTTTTTTTATAACTCTATGAATCCATATAGCCGTATTTTTGGTTGTTTGCAACAGAATTTAAGTGAGCGAAGTAGTTACAGTCCCAACGCACGAAGTTCCTTGAAATTCGGTAACGAACGTATGTAAGTTAATGAATATCTTCTTTGTCCAACCCACATTCTAAGTTCATCTGGGGTCGGGTCACCCTGTACATTTGCACCAGAGAACTATGTTTTAGGCTGTCTGGATAGTAAGGTTTTCCTTGTCCATATCTGACATACGGTCTGCATTTCAACTGCAAGCCAACTGCAAATTTGCGGTTTGGATGCAGTTCAGTTGTAGTTGTGACAACTGCATCGAAACTACCTACCGACAGCGCAGTTAACGTACAGCCGGTGTCAATCCTATCAACTGCACTATGACCGCACGCTAGCTGCGCAGTTGTGATGCAGCCCTAATGAAGTTGAACCGACTGCAACAGAACTGCATCACAGCTGCGCATCAGCTTTGCTTGCCTGGTTTACCGCTGTCTCAGGATTCGCGGGAAGTTTAGAGCGAGCATACGTGTTTTACTGATTAATATAAAAATATTAATTTAATACCTTAATTTGAGATATGGCAATCTAGGTAGTTTACTGTGAAATCTGATGAAGACTATGTAGAATCCAGTAGAATCAATTGGAAATCACTGGATTCTATAGGTAATTTGATGATATCCCAGTACAATCTGGTGAAATTTCATGAAAACCCCATAGAATCCAGTGGATTCTAATGGGAACCTTCGGTGTCCAGTTGAATTTGATAAAATCTTGGTAGTTTACGGTGAAATTTTATGAAAACTATGTATATTATCCAGTAGAATACATTGTAAATCACTGGATTCTACAGATTCCCAGTAGATTCTACTGGATTCTACAGGGTTCCCATAAAATTTCACGAAAAACTACCTAGCCCTCTTTAAATTCAATTGGATCCTCCAGGTATCCACCGGATTCTACAGAGTTTCCCTGAAAATTCCAAAGGATTCTACCGAGATACTATTCAATTTTACAGGTTTCAATTGGATTCCATTTAAATTGACCAGATTTTCCCAAGATCTCATCGAATACCATAGGACACAACAGGAACCCCATTACCTCATCTAATTCTATCGAACCCCACGCGATTCCACGGAGTCCCGTGATCCCACTGGGTTCCACATGGTCCTTACCTAGCGTGTTCAACGTATTTCTAGTTAAATCCCATAAATCTCGCTACCTCTGAGATCCCTAATGAGAAGCACGTTTCGAA
Organism: Coleophora flavipennella; assembly: GCA_947284805.1. Classification (NCBI taxonomy): domain Eukaryota; kingdom Metazoa; phylum Arthropoda; class Insecta; order Lepidoptera; family Coleophoridae; genus Coleophora; species Coleophora flavipennella. Next base: position 25,143,586 of record OX369308.1, read on the forward strand.
AATTTGGAGGTTTTCCCTATCTCACTGGCACTCACCCTCCAAACCCACTATACATCAATTAAAGCTAAATAGAACCACCAGTGTCGGGCGTGATGCCTTGTCCGGTTTTGCGGGATTCTATAGGAAGCTGTGCAGTTCAAGTCCTTAACATTGCAGTTTGTTCAATTGCAATAGGGCTGCATCGCAACTGCGCAGGTAGCGTGCAGAAGTTGACCCAACTACAACTGAACTGCATCCAAACTGCGAATTTGCAGCTGGCTTGCAGTTGAAATGCCGTCCGTGTGTCAGGACCCTTTTTTGATCTTGTTCTACTGAAAGGCGGTTTGTTTGATATGATAAGTATACTTTCTTAACCACGTAGTCATCTTCACTTCTTTGGATTTGGCCATACCAACGCAAACGGCTTTCCTTCACTTTGTCCACGAACGTAAATTCATCTGGGGTTGGGTCTCCCTGTACATTTGCGCCAGAGAACTCTGTTCTGAGTTGTCTGGACAGTAGGTTGTCCTGGTACATCTCTTTCTTGATCTTTTTCCATCAAGTGGCTGGTGGTCTGCCTCTTTCTTTGGACTTGTTTGGTATGATAAGTACTTTCTTAACCACGTAGTCATCTTCACGTTTTTGGATATGGTTATAAGTGGCTTTCCTTCACTTTGTAGACAAAGTTTCAATCAAAGGGAAGGTAGGTACCCTGACAGGACCCTCATCCTCATTACGGACCTTGTCCAGGCGTGTCATAGCACCTGCTCCACCTCATCATCGTCATCTCGTTCGTATGTATTTGTTGTTCGTGAACTTTTACACTTCCCCTTGATCATGAGCTGACGTTTGACGCGTATGAGTTTAAAAAAGCAGAGCCTTGGCGAGGTTTTTAATAGTATCATACGAGTGTTTTAATACCTATTATAGTTATGTGCAGTTTTACTTTTAATCGTTTACATTGGGATTGAACCTATTAAATAAAAGATCAAAATTAAAAGAGTAAGAAACAGTTTTTTCCCACGAAATTCCGTGAGTTCTTAACCTACAACAAAACGTATTTTACAGCCAAAACCCAGCACATCACCGCGCATCCCATAAAGCGGGCGCTATCACAGACAGGTAAAAATTGTTATAAAAACTTTTTTGTAATGCTATGAAAATGGCGCGCCCCGCATATGCGTTCCATTAGAAGAAAAATTATTGATGGAATCTCCTTGGTGATTAATTGGAAACTTCATGGATTTGTCCTGTATCGTAATGATAAAAAAAATTTGAAACATTATTTTGTTAGAAAATAAGTGTTACATTAATATCACCAAGGAGATTCCATCAATAACGCATATGCGGGGCGCGCCATTTCTTTAGCATTACAACAAAGTTTTGATTCTAATTTTTACCTGTATGTGACAGCCCCTACTTTAGCGCATGCGCGATGATGTGGTGGGTTTTGGCGCTGTCATACAATTAATTAATGTCTTAATAGTAGTTTATCTACTCTCATATCGTAAAGTTCGCATTATCAACTTCAAAACGAGTTTATATTGGCATACTTTATAAACACAATACCGTAATTTAAAAAAAAATACATTATAACATTATTTTGTTAGAGAAATAATGTTATATAATGTATTTTTTATTCCATTACCATACAAGTTAAACCACAGAGATAATATCACCAACGAAGTTCCAAATCAATTTTTTATTATTGGAACGCTCATGCGATTCGCGCCATTTTTACAGCAATACAAAAAGTGTTCATTCCAATTTTTACTTGTCTGTGACGCTTTAACGCATGCGCGGTGATGTGTTGGTTTTTCATTGAATCTTGTTGTAGATACTGAATTTCGAGGATAGTTTTCATTCTTGTTTAAAAATGTCTGAGATCGGTGAAAGCATTGTCATTACCTGTCTGTGACACCGTCCGCTTCAGTGCAAGCGCGGTGATGCGCTGGGGTTCAGCGCTATGACACGTTTTGTTGTAGGTACTTACTGAATATCGTGGGAATTTTTCCTTACTCTTAACTTTGATCTTTGTATTTTAGTTGATTCAATCCCAATGTATGAGATTAGATAAAGTAGTGTATGAAACTGCACATAATTTGGTCTTAACACACTCGTGTAATGCTATAAAAAAACTCGCCTACGGCTCGTTTTTTTTAACTTACACTTGTATTTTAAGAACCCTTATTATGCAACAGTTTCATAAACTACTATTATGAAACTGTTGCATAATGAGGGGTATTAAAACACGAGTATGCGTTTAAGAAACGAACCTTGGCGAGGTTTTTAATAGTATCATACGGGTGTTTTAATTCCTAGTTATGTGCAGTTTCAAACACTACTTACTTTTTCTAATCTCATACATACATTGGGATTGAATAAACTAAACAACAAAGATCAAAGTTAAAAGAGAGAGAATAAAAAATCACACGAAATTCAGTATCTACAACAAAACGTGTCATAGCGCCAAATTCCAGCACATCACCGCGCTTGCGCTGAAGCAGACATGGCGCGAACTTCATGTGCGTTCCAATAAAAAAAATATATATGGAACTTCGTTGGTGATATTAACTTTTTGGATTAACTTGTATCGTAAAGGGAAAAAAATACTTTGTTAACTTTTTTTTGTTAGAGAAATAATGTTAGTGTTTTTTTTTTCAAATTTCGGTATTGTGTTTATAAAGTATGCCAATATAAATTCGTTTCGAAGTTTATAATTTGAACTTTACGATATGCGAGTAGATAAAATTAATTAACTTTGACCTATTATTTAGTAGGTTCGATCCCAATGTATGAGAGATAAAACTGCACCCAGGTATTAAAACACTCGTTTTATACCATTAAAAACCTCACCAAGGATCAGTTTTTAAACTCATACTCGTCAAACATCAGCTCTTCGCATCGCTTTCTAATACTACGTAGTAATATTTAGTATTATTAAACCTGTTAAGCACTCACCACCTCATTTGCTTACCTATGGGGTGTAACTGCATATTCCTTTTGCATGGAGTCATTGTCTGTAGTCTGAGGTTGCTGTTCTGGCTTCTGCGACTCGTCCCCGGGGTCCCTGGGTCGGTCCAGGAAGCGCACGGAGCGCGGTGTGACGGAGCCGTCTTCGTCGCTCGCCGTCGTCGTCGTTGAGCGCTGGTCGTCATTCTGCCGACATGCTACTTTATAACACTACAATACTTACAAACTACTTACATGCAAACACACAGATTTTAAAAATCTGTTTTAAACGGTTTGTTCTATGTAAAGGTTTGTGTTAAAGGTATTTTCGTACAATAATATTTCCAAACTTTTATTTACAACAATAACTCTTCAAATTTTTTTTTTATAAAATAATTATTCCTTACTTTTGTCGTCGTTTACTCAGAAACTGGAAAATTATTAATTAACCTGTTCGTTGTTATCTTTGTCATTGTCGAGCGACTTCCAGAGGCGGCCGCCTTTGAGAATTCCCCCGCGTCGCTGCCGGTTAGGAGAGCCCTCGGCTGACAGTCTGCCGTCGTGGTCTCCTGCGTCGCTCTCTTCCTCGCCTGCGGGTAAAATCATTATCTATGAGGTGATTTTTTCCTCATGCGTAGCCAAGTCAATATTGAACCAGCGAGGAACGTAAGAACTCGCGTCAGTAAAGTTAAGATAAATTACTTACAAGTGCAAGGGCGGATACGTAACTGTACTCAGCTGTTATTTCGTTGTTTTAAACATTAAAAATCAAGATGAGTCAAAAGAACCTTCATGGTTTTTCTTCGTTACTTGCTTAAATTATATTTTTAATTTGAACTATCTAAATTATAATTAACTTTTGTTTGACTCGTTGATGTCATGATGATCATGAGAAAGACATAAACGAGTTTCTCTGAAATTTAATAACTTTTAAACGTAAGGCATTTAATTATTATTTTATTTAAAGATATTTTACTTCTAAAACTAAATAAAATTGCATATTATGCCCTTATTAATAAGGCCATATTTTTAATTAAGGATCTACTCGTGGAACTGAACAACTTTCATCAAAGAACTTCTAATATGAATAACGATAAAAAAGTTTTTCCGTATTAAGTAATAAAATCCCAAACTTATTTTTATTTAATACAAGCTGTTGCCCGCAGCTTCGCCCTTCTGGATATCGCGGGTGCGTGGAGTGCGAGCCGTTTGCGCTTTGCTGTATACAATCCTTGTCCTGACCATTACTAAGACACCAAAAAAAATAGCTAAATCAGTGATCATCTTTCATACATACGGCAATTGATTTTTACATAAATAGACTAGCTTTTGCCCGCGGCTTCACCTGCGTGAACATCGTTTTTATATCTGTCTTTTAGGATGAGTAGTTTGAGCGCCCTATCCCAGATCCAGCTATTCTGATTAGCAGTCTATGTCACTTCCCACCCCCTCAACCAATTCTGTATAAAAATCACTTCAATCCGTTGCTCCGTTGCGACGCTAACGTACGCGAGCGTAGAAATGAGTTTTCCCCAGATACCTCGGGAAATTATGTCATTTCCCACCTCTTCAACCATCTCTGTGCTAAAAATCACAAAAATCAATCGTTCCGTTGCGATGTTAAAGAAATTAACAAAAAAGAGTATTTTTTCAGTTCCCTCAAGAACTGTATCGAACTATGTTCACGGGATAAAAACTAGCATATTTCCTTCCCAGTGACACAGGCTACCTGCATGCCAAATTCAATTAAGATTGGTCGAGGTGATCAAGTGTGAAAAGGTAACAAACAAACAAATTTTCACATTCATAATATTTTAATAAGGATTTAAATTTTATTTTGTTTAATTGTATTGTATTGACTTCCAAAAAGGAAGAGGTACTCAATTCGACTGTATGTTTTTTTTGTGTGTTACCTCAGTACTTTTGACTGGGTGAACCGATTTTTATGATTCTTTTTTTATTTGAAAGCTAGCGCTTAACGTGTGGTCCCATATAAATTTTATCAAAATCGGCGTAGTAATTTATTAGAAAATTAACAAAAACCAAAAATAAAAATGTACTAAGTTGTTGCGATGGAAATTTAGCGTTTTCAATTATCAGTTTCATAAGTAAATCCTGAGTTTTAAATATGGCCACCCACTTTAATCTAAATGTATTTATTATCACTTACTAGTCAATGGTGCTATTTGTATTTTATTAGGCGTGTTTTCGATGCATATGTCTGAAGGGCACTCTGAAACAAAACAAACGCAATTACTTATTTACTATTTCTTAAATATGGTAATACTAGCTGATTCCCGCGGCTTCACCCGCGTGGACCACATTTCTATGATTTTTCGAGGGTGCGTGGTAAAAAGTAGCCTATGTCTGAATCCAAGTCCTAATCTGTCTACCTACCAAATTTCAGCCAAATCCGTTCAGTAGTTTTTGCGGGAAAGCGTAACAGACAGACAGAGTTACTTTCGCATTTATAATATTAGTAGGGATGAATGCTGCCATCATCAATCATAATACAATATTAATATTTAGAGCTTCTCTTCTGGACGACAGTTACCGGCTGCAAAGTTCATAATCAGCCTTTTTAATTTAAATTTTAATGCTTTTTTTACTTTAGATTTATTTATTTATTTATTTATTACACAACATTTTGGTAGGTAACTAATAATAGACCAATATTGCTTCATAACTCTTCTCGTCTGGGCTTACATCGACCATACGTAGCTGTAATAGTTTTAACAAATTAGTTTGTGAGCATCCTGACGTTGACCTATTCTATACGAGCAAATAATATTAAATGTATGTACAAGTACTACAGAATATAATGTCAGTATATTTCAGTCTGAATATTTATATAATGATGTCATTTTTTTCATGGGTTGTCATTTTTCTTTTATCTTTTATTTATTTTTTGTTCTTTGATTTTATTACTGATAACTGCCTATTTTCTTAAGGTGAATAAGTAATTAGCATATTTTTTAATTCAATTCTGTTTGTCATCTAAAATATTTGGCTGTAAATCTTCCGAATCGCTAATAAATAAATTAATACTACCAAAAGCAAGGCGGTTTTTACTCGACTGCCCTAGAAAATACGTACATATATGTATATGTATGCCTGTTTCTTTGGCTGAGCCTGTAGCCTAAACGGTTTGATGGATTTTGGAGTGCGAATATGCGCGCGTGAGTCACATAGGATCCATTTTTACAACTACTCAAAAAGATAGGTAATGTTTTTATGCATTAGGGTTTCAATTTTCAATGAAATTGGGTTGTAATTTAAAAATTCAAAAGTGAGTGATTTTAAAATGTGATTGATTTTGATAAAGTTAGACCTTGTTTGTAACCCCCGACGCAAAAAGAGTTATAGTTTAACGTGTGTATCTGTGTGTCTGTCTGTGGCATCGTAGTTCTTGAACAAATGGACCGATTTTGATGCAGTTTTTTTGCTTGAAAGCTGAGGTGATCGAGATGGTTCTTAGCTATAATTTATGAAGACCAATTCAGCTAGCTGTTTGAGGATCATCAGCTCTTATCTAGAAGGGATATGGGCAACTTATACAGGTCTGATCCTTTCAAGATTTGGTGTCCTGTTATTATAATAATATTGCAAAAACATGGTAACCGTGAGCTAATGCTGCATCATCTCCTGGAATCTGCAGGATACCCAACTCCTCACCAAGTTACAGCAGCGAGGCATCGTATTTGCGCTCATTGGAGTAGTCTCAATGAATAGGTGTTAGATAAAACATGATAATCTTCACCTGATGCTGCAGAAACTCCTGGAATTTGCAGGATACCCAACACCTAGCCAACTTACAGCAGAGGTATCGTGTTTGGGCTCATTGGAATAGTCTCAATAAATAGATGTTAGATAGAACATAGTAACCTGCAGGATACCCAACTCCTAACCAACTTACAGCAAAGGTATCGTGTTTGGGATACGTAAAGTTTTAAATGCATTAAATAAAACTTAAATTTTAAAGACCCCCGACATAGCAAACAGCTTAAAAGTAAACAATAATATGTCTTCGCCCTATAAGTTTAATATAAATAGTTATATTTTGATCTAAGAGTCGTCGCGTAAGGGGGACTGCTAAGTTAATAAAATGAAAACAGAATACAGCTATTTTACTTTACTAAAACTAATTACAAATAATTTTACAACTTAACGGTCCCCCACGCCCTTTAGGGTCACAGGGTACCATGAAAACTACCTGCATTATACGCGTAACGAAAATCTGAGTAATCGAAAAAGTTCAACCTAAGCTTGCTTTGATAACGTCAGAATCTTTTGAGTACAAACAGACATACCTATTTACACGACATGGCTCAGGGCGAAGGGGTGCAATATCGTCGCGCGTGAATTCAACGCCTTAAGTGCAAACACTCCTCCACCGTCGCGTCTGGCGGCGAGATGTATGTGTTTTTTCACTGCGTTTTATACTACATGGATTTAACTCTCTCGCCTACGAAAAATTGATATTTTCTGATGAAAAGTATAAAAAAAATACGCTGCTATAATTAGACCTATATATAATAGTTTTCATCTTATCATAGCGGCTCATATACGTCCCCACCGAGGAGCTCGGCTCGAGCCTACCCTAAATTAGGGCGATCGAGCCTTGGTCGCCCACGCGGGCCCAGTACGCGTTGGTCGACATTACACACAACCTTCCAGTTTCTTCGCAGGCTTCAGGCACAGGTTTCCTAACATTTTTTTCCCTCACCGTACTCGTAAGTCGGATAAATGTTCATATGACATCTAAATTCGAAAACACATTGGTACGTGGCAGGATTCGAACCACGGCCTCCCGGATAGGAGGCCCTATCCGTTACGCCACCGACGCTCTTAATAGTTATAATCATATCTACGAGGAGGGGCCGTAGACATAGATGAGATACTAGTTACTTTGTTATATGATTGCCGTAGATATGATTAGTAATATTAAGAAACTTCTTTCCTTTTACTGAAGAAGTCGTTCTTCTTATCGTAGTGTGCGTGCGTGCCTTCTGACGCGCACACATACAAACCGCGCGATGTACCATTGTGTGAAAATAACCTAGTATTTTTTCTTTTAAAAAGATACCATTCATTTAAAAATATATTTAAACTAATCGTTTGGATATAATGGGTGAAACGGACTCCATTCTAGGGGGAGCACAGTGCACGAGCAGCAGCTGTGTATCTGTGTGTATGTCTGTGGCATCGTATTTCTTGAACAAATGGACTGATTTTGATGCAGTTTTTTTGCTTGAAAGCTAAGGTGATCGAGATGGTTCTTAGCTATAATTTATGAAGACGAATTCAGCTAGCCGTTTGAGGATCATCAGCTCTTATCTAGGTGATGAAGGGATATGGGCAATTTATACAGGTCTGATCCATTCAGCGGCTAGGTTAAGAGTGCTTACTAGTGCGTTGGCTCAGCAACCCGTAGACAGAGGACCTTAGCCTCCAAAAAAAAAATTACATCATAATATAAAAACGTCTAAAATAGAGGGTTATGTTTTTCGAGTGTATGTATGTATGTAGATTTCTATGTTCCTTTTACAGCCTGAACGGCTTGAAGGATTTGCACGTATGAACTACATATCGTTAGATTCGTCTTGATCCCGCGAATGACATAGCATACATTTTTACCCGACTGGCCAAAAAGAGGTGTTAAGTTTTAACGCAGTCGGGTTTTAATTTCTAATGAGATCCTAACGTTAATCTTCTTAATCCTTTTATGTCATTGGTAACTAGGTACTTCCTGTAGATATTTGGCCCAATATGCAGCCACGTCCAACGCTCTTTAATTAGCCTCAAACAAATCCTCCATCTACTGACTTAGCATAATGATGGGGTTATCAAAGGGGATATAATTCACAAGGGATTATATTTTTAATTAACTTGCCATGTATGTATGGTTGTTCGGGTGAAATCTTGCAAGTTAGATTAGACCCACTTCCCGGTTTCCGATTGAGCTGAAATTTTGCACGCATATGTATATCGCGTGACAATGCAATATTAAATGCTTGTACTTAATTTTTCTTAGGTTTTTCGTAAATTATTTGATCACCAAATTATAAATTTTATCTTTTATTTAATCTATGCATTTCTATTAAAATATCTTTGTTTACAAATTAATACATCTGTCACCAATTTAAATTTGGGTCAAGGTGAAGATCAGGATAGGGTTTTTTGTTAGATTAGGTTAGATTGGTCTACAGGACCGACAACGCAGCGGTGGCGGAGGCGGGCAGCGAAACGTCAGAATTAACTTTGCTCATAATACCACATACATTTATTTTTATTTTTTATTTGCGATTTTGTATTGTTTGGCGACTTTATTTTGGGGACTGATCTGTCTTGTTGAGTCATCTGAGCCAAAGGACGTCCACTGCTGGACATAGGCCTCCCCCAAGGATTTCCACGACAATCAGTTCTACGCTAGCCGCATCCACTCGCGACCTTCACCAGGTTATCGGTCCACAGAGTGGGAGGTCCGCCTACGCTACGTTTTCCTTTGCGCGGTTGCCACTCGAGAACTTTACTGCCCAACAGGTATTTCTACTACGAGCTATGTGCCCCGCCAACTGCCACTTAAGTTTAGAAATTCTGAAAGCTATGTCGGTTACTTTGGTTCTCCTAAGGGTCTCCTCAATTTTGATTCGATCACGCAGAGAAACTCCGAGCATAGCACGCGCCGTTGCCCTTTGGGTGACCTTGACCCTTCTTATAAGACCCATAGTAAGCGACCGTGTCTTATTTCAATTGTACGTATAACATCATGCCATAATATCAGCCGAAAAACGTCCACTGCTGGACAAAGACCTCCCCGAAGGCTTATCCAGCGGCTTCCCGCGATCTACCAGTTCGTCGGTCCACCGCCTGGGAGGGCTGCCTACGCTACGTTTTCTGGTGCGCGGTCGCCACACGAGAACTTTGACTTTGCCCTGCCCATTGTCACTTCAGTTTAGTGCTTATAAACTATATTAAATAGTAAAATTTTAATAATTTTCGCAAAACCTAAAAGCTTATGGTACAAGCTTTTATTTGAAAGAGTTTTTATGCTAAGAATTCAAATGCTCAAATGAATATAAAAATCGGTCATCACACTTATACACGGTTCTCATTTCAAGAAAGGTGAGCACAGTATTGTATTTTCTACGATTCTATTGAAAAATAAAAGACGATCCTGGGATTGATTCCACCACCAAAGTTCATCATCAGATCAACTTCAAAATTTCAAAGGATTTATTGATACCGGGAATACGGCTTCATTACAAATTTCAGCTTAATCGGACCCCTGGAAGTCGCTCAAAATTGATCGCAATAGTTGATCTAAACAAACATACATACAAACATTGCAAGTTGAATAAAATCTTTTGAAAATAGTACGCATAAATGATAATGATAGAGACCGTGTTCGAAATGTTGAAGTTCGAAATGTTGAACCCCTACTCACAATTAAGAATTGTAATGCATGACTGTGAGACTAGACCTTTGCTCATTTCTGCCCTGTTTCATTCTGAGGTACAGAAACGTTTGTTGAATCGCGAAAGAACGTTTTAAATTATATAAGCACACCCTGGACACTTCATACAACGGGCCATAAATGACATTTCAAAAAAGGAATGACGGAACAAACAAAATGGCGGCGAAATCCAAATAAATATACTTTGGTATAAATGTCTAAGCTAGATTAAATAATGTCTAAGTTAGGCAATGTACCTATCCAAATTACTTTTAAATGTCTCATGTTAAATTGACATAGTTCCCGAGGGATCTGGGGACAACTCATTTCCACGCTCGCGCACATAGGTAAAGTATATATATTAGTACTAACATACAGTACAGATTGGTTACAATTTGGTTGTCGAACGTATAGGATTTCGACGCCATTTTGTTTGTTCCGTCATTCGTTTTTTGAAATGTCATTTCTGGCCCGTTGCATGAAGTGTCCAGGGTGTGACGCAAGGGAGCAATCGGAAAACGTTTTTCAGTTTCATAGAATGAACACACATTCTAAATCATACAGATGAACTAAATTCGCCAACGGAACCTTCGTTTTGACTAGGAATGAAGGTCACTTGTTTCGAGAGGGTGTTTACGAACATCATTTCATCTAAATAAGTGACCTTAATTCCTAGTCATAACGAACGTATTTACGCCCTTTATCATTGATTCCTAGGTATAAAAATCGCACTTGCGCGAGTTGCGCTGCTAATGTTAAGGACACATCAATTTATTATATCCTAGGCAATAATGACGTAATTGAGGTAGGTAATAATGAAGTTCTGTCACATACTTTGTCCGAAACAGATGACACAGATTAGTTTTTATGTAAACAATTAACATGTGATTTTTTTTGTTAAAAACAGATTATTTACGAATTAAAGTTATTCAAAATGCCCACCTGATTTTCGACACATGCCTTCAACCTACGTGGCTAGTCGTCAATAGCAGCACGCACGACTTCCATTCTTAATACTGCTACATTTTGTAATTCACCGTTACAAATTTTAATATTAGGTACATAAATAGTGACTTCAGTGCATGGTGTAATATGTAAACTCCAGCCGTGCGTCGCAGCTGACACATTTTTTTAATTGGTCTACATTATATTAATAATGCGTAATTTGAATCAGCACCATTTATCCTTCAATCCCAATTTTTTTTTAAATCTAACTAGCTCGAATTATTACTATGTAATTTAAACTTAAATGGTTTTGAGTCAGTTCCTTGAAATGCAATACTTTCAATGTTAACAGGCTCATTGCTCTCGTCCCTTGTGCAAACGCAAATAACCTACGATACAGTGATCTGTTCGAAGAATGACTTTATAACAAATGAACTAAAACAAAAAAAAATAACAATATTGATACGCATAAATACTCCTTTTTACTCGCTGCGTATATTGCTCGTTGTCGCTTCTGCTACATGCTGCTACGCGCTACATGCTGACTACGCCACGTAGTGTGTAGCAAAACTGTAAGTGTGAACAACTTTTTGTTTCCTCAGAAAATATATAGCCAGCCAAGTGCATTTCGAACTACGTATGTTGCAGCGTTTCAGTCATTTATACTATAATACCGAACCGGTTAACTCCCAGACCAGCCTCCAGCCACGTATTAATAATTAAGAAGCTTGGAGCTGCAGCTTGTACACATTTTTTAACTGGCATATTTCTAGCGGAAATCAGGTGACCAAGAAAAATCAGGAATTCTTGCCGCACTGCTACCTGGCGGTAAAACGTACCATACCACCTCTTAAATGCTCATCGACTTAGACAGCACGGAAACTCCTGTGTGTGTGGGGTCTCACGTAACAATGACAAAGTTCGCGTGGTCCTTGGAGTGTTGTCTAATAGTTTGTGGTAAGTGCATTATGGCGTACAATCAAGCTTTAGAAACTATGAACTGAATGATGCAGAATATTTGGAATGAAAACTGGGCGATGGTTGGTACCACCGTTATCTTTAGCGGTTATTTGCGCCAGACGTTGCCGGTGGCGACGCGGAGCACCAGAGCCGATTAGGTAAGCGCCTGCTAATGTAAATAGCCGGAAGTAGATACTGAAATTGCGCCTCAAGCAAAATTGTCGCGTCTATCTTGGTGGCAACACTCACGAGATGAACACCGCAAGACCGAAGAGGGGTAATTACCGAACACCGATGGACTGGTACAACTGATATAGTCTCTTTGTCAATTTGCAGCTTCCGTTGAGGAACTAATTATACCACTTATGAGGATTTTATTACTGTAAAACCATATTGTTTTTAGGATTCCGTAGTAAAACTTGGAACCCTAATAGTTTCGCCATGTCCGTCTGTCCATCCGTCTGCCTATTTAATAGGAAAATTATCACAGCTAAAATAACCTTTCTTAGTTTAGCAGTAATAGTAGACCTACTCGTAAAATAGGGAGTTTATAAAAATATCATAGATTTTTCATACGACATGTTCTGTAACAATTAAATTGATAAATTAGCACAGCCCGATATAGTCCTGATGAAAATTCAATACCACGCTCGCAAGTCGCTTGTGGCTCATGCACCACACATCTTCAAACGCAGTCATATGTGAAAGTTTTTCCATTAGCTCGTAGTTAATTTAGTAACTTTATCATATAGAGTGTATTTAAGCTAAACTAATTTAACAAAATAAAATAAAAACTACGTTCACGAGTGTGAAGCCGCAGGCGAAAGCTAGTTTTTACTAACTCGAAAAATATCACAGGATAAACTTAACATTTTTTTTAAACATCTTCACTAAAGCCCATATTTTTGGGTGATTTTTTCAGTTTCATCTTTCTGTTACGTGTATGGGAGGCACTTCGTATTCTTCTTCATCGTTCCCTCACTGCTGATGATGGTGACCATATGTATGTATAATCTTCCACTGGATCCTGGGTCAAGTGGACTGCACGGTGCAAATTCCACTTTATTTAGTGTAGGTAGCATCTTCATACAGAATTTCGATACTGTAAATCTAATGGCCAAACATTTTTTCAAAGTTTTATACTTATTTGAATACTTTTTGTTATTTTATTTTTAGTATCAAATATAAAATTAAAGCCTTTCTGCTCACTTGGCACGAGGCGAAGTGACAGGAGCACCTCCAGTGGAAGCACAGTTGGCTGGAGTTCAGTGCGACGGGTAGAGAAAACTTCGAACTATCCAAGCATTATCGACGAGGACTGCTTTCTGCACTGTTGCCGCAATTGGTCTGCCTCGGAGTTCGAGCCGCTTTAGGTGACGTTCAAGGTCAGCTGAAATTATCATGGCCACCGAGTGAATTGACTTTAATATACAGTTGTAGTCTCGAATTAGTTCAAGAATATGTCTACTTCGGGTAGATCATGCAGTTAGGTAGAAACAACTTCGATATGCAACTCAGTTGAAGAATACAGCTGGCCTGGTTCGGGAAGCTCCGTGATATCTTTGTGTCGCCAATACCACAATGCCTGAAGACGAAAGTCTTTAATCAGTGTGTCCTATCTGAAATTACATACGGCACTGAGACGGCAAAGCAACAGTACAATTAGGTCACAAGCTCAAAGTCACACGGCGTGCTACAGAGAGATCTATGCTTGGAGTTTCTCTGCGGGATAGAAACCGAAACTAAATCAATCGCCAGAGAACCAAAGTGACAAACATAGCTCAGCAAATTAGCCGACTGATGTGACAAGGGGCTGGACACATCTGTCGCAGAACCGGTAACCACTAGACAAAGCGAGCTCTGGAGTGGAAACCGCGTTTAGGTAAACGTAGTGTGGGACGCCACTCAGCTAGGTGGAGTCATGAATTTGGAACTACTGGTAGTTGCATAGTTAAAAGTTATTTACCGTAGCACTACCATAGCTATTAAGTATACTCCCATGTACAGATTTTTCCGAGATGCATTTAAGACCTTATTTCTATGAATTTAAACTCGGCTTCAGGACCCTATAAAATATTTGTTCAATATAACTTTGAATTCGACGCATTTTTGTAATGCTTAATACCATGTAAATTTAGGAACTCTCGTAGTTGCTTGTAAAACTCACCGTATATCAGTAGTTGTAAAAGCAACATTCTGATGCATGTTTTTTTCTTGTTCGTTTGAATACTGTGTGTTTAGGCTGAGAAAGAGGGCTGCCTCTTGGCCTGATGCCAACGTCCTTCGTCAATCCGTCTAACGAAGCGAGCGCACCGCGGAATGAGTTCACCTCCTGGAGTTATTAAAAAGTGCAAATTGCGAAAATGACGAGGTTATGAGCTAATGAGGTTCCGCTTGAGGTGGAGTGATTTTAATTTATTGTCATAGTTGAAAATATTAAGGCGAGAAATTTTAAGGAGAGAAATGATTGCGACTGGCGGGGCAGCGGGCGGCGCGGCGTGTCGTCACACCACTGGGCAACGTTCAGGTTTTGGGATAAATATGAACTTAATAAATATAGGACTTCAGTTGTAAACTAAAATTTAGCAGGTTATCTGTAGTACTTAAATAGATATATCTGCGTTTAAAGGTTATGTGCAAAGTTAAAACTTTATTAACAATATTCGTTTTAGACTTTTATTTTAGCCTATATTCGGGATTTTTTATAACCGAGTAAAGTATATATCCCGTCATGTAAAAAATGTGCACATTTTTTAGACAATATCCTAAGGTGTACCGTAAAATTGGCACATTCTTTAGACAATATCCTAAGGTGTACCGTATAATTTACACATTCTTAAGACAATATCCTAAAGTGTACCGTATAATTTGGACATTCTTTAGACAATATCCTAAGGTGTACCGTATAATTTGCACATTCTTTAGACAATATCCTAAGGCGTACCGTATAGTTTGCACATTCTTAAGACAATATCCTATGGTGTACCGTATAATTTGCACATTCTTTAGACAATATCCTAAGGTGTACCGTATAATTTGCACATTCTTTAGACAATATCCTAATGTGTACCGTACAACTTTTGTAAACCATTGATCTAGAAAAACAGTTTTTCTCCGCTTTTCGTCCGGTGCCTCCCCTTAAGAAAAATCAATACGAAGATGAACATATAGGGATCTCTCCCATCCAACTTCTGGTAATATCATCCTTACTAATTATAACAAATGTGAAAGTGTGTCTGTCTGTCTATTTGTTACTCATTCTATTTTGAATTAATGTATTGTTTTAGATTGTAGACTATATTAAAGTATAATATACTTTTCTGCTCCCATTTGGTAACTTGCTTATTACATAACCTCAAATCATATCACAAAAGTATTCACTCCTACAAGTCGTTTTACAACGATCATTTCAAAACGAGACAACCTATAAATAAAACTTTTTAAATATGTATAAGGCAATGGCTTCAAAAATTCAATGTATGAATAGGACAAAATTTCAATGTATTTTTATTTTTTTTCATGGATGTAGAAAAAGTATTGTATGCCACTGCACGCAGTTAGCCATTATAAAACTAGTGCTTATCTATTGTGCCACGAAGCGCACTCATGTTACAATGGCTCTCATTACTTGGCACTGACGGTGAACTATTTAAATGTAATAGTGTTAGGCTGTGTGTAAAAATCAGTTAAATTTATTGAACGAAAATTGTTAATAAGATGCCCCCGGGGAGTGCACGTTACAAAATCACAACTGTTACTAGGGAAGCTCTGGACAGGTGGGTATACCCAATTATACCTTTTTGCCCGTACGGCTATTGAATCAGTACCCGTCGAGCCGCGTTCCAAATAAGGGTTGATGGAACGACGGGTTGCCTAATTGCTATGCTGCCTAGCCTGAAGTCAAACCGTAAAAGTGTGAAAAAATATGTATCTAAATATTGTTCCCTATCTTTCATTATTGAATAATAATAATATTTATTATTTTTTCTCATTTTACGTTATTCAAAGCTGCATCTTAAAAGACAAAAGACAGTTGTTAATTGGAAAAACATCATAATTAGAACATTAAAATTGTTATAATTTGTAAAAATCCGACTACTTTTCAGATTATTGTTTACCTAATCAACACGTTTATTTAGTGTTTTAAAATAATAATATTGAAGAAAGGGAAAATAAATAAAAAATCGTTTCAGTTTTACTTTCGAGTGACGGAGGAGTGAAGAAGGTATTGTTATGGCAATATGTGATGTAAAATCTTAGTTTAGATTTCTATGGAGATCGATTTTCTTGCTCTAAGAGAGTCTAAAAACCTAAAAAAAATAAAAAATATGTATGTGTTTGTGTGTCTGTGCGTCCGCCTGGTGCTCTAGTGTTAAATTACTGGACCGAATTGGGTAAAATTTGGGTTAGCCAGCCCTTTTTTATTTAATTTCCCCTATATTTATTTTTAGAATTGTCACCATTGTAAAAAAGAACTAAGACTAAAAATCTCTCTCTTTTTCTCTCTTTTGCCTAGCGTTGTCCCATTATTTGGGGTCGGCTCTCCTCGTACCGTGGCGCCAGGGCGCTCTGTCCCGGGTTGTCTGGATATCTTTTACTTTTACTTACTTCGGATACTTTTGGGTCAATATGAACTACAACCGAGGAAAATTTTAACTTCTTAGTATTAGTGATTGCCCAATAAACTAAGATATTTTTTTCGAAATTTTACCCATTGCTGTTGGAACATTTTTTTATGGAGCTTGGCGTAAAAACAATATAATGTGTGTACGTTTTTTTATCTTTCGCATGCGATGAAACCTTTATATTTCATTAGAAGATGCAAATATACTTACTTACTGTAAATGTACTTGGACATTTTGACTAAAGGTTGTCTCCACGTTGTTGGACGCCAATGAAATGGAGTAGCAACTAACTAGCTGCTTCGTTGACTTTGATGACATTCGTGACTTTCCTTTTATTTTATCCATGTAAATCTACAAAAAAAATGCTAATTGCTTGTTGGACCACGCAAAAATAAAGATTTTTAAGTTGGTAGTATTTTCAAAAAATTAATGGAAACTTATTTAAAAAATGTTTTTGTAAATGGTAAAGAACATTTTGTATAGATAATTCTAGGTTTTTTTTACAAATTCAACTGCGCGACTTAAATTGTTTGACTTTTCTTAGAGTAATAAAACCTAATGGACCGTGATGCTTTTCCTTTTAAATTAATTAATTATAGTACAATTATTATTATTTACTATTTGTAATCATCGTCAGCCCAAGAAAGTTCACTGCTGGACATAAACTAACTAACTAACTAATACCTAACTATTTCTCATACCTTTCAAAATTTCTGAAATAGCGTTTTAACAGGTCATTTTTAGTAAACAAATAATTTATCGGGTAAATTAGCAAACTATTTATATTTAAAAAGACCTTATTCAACGTTACCCCACACGATAGGGCATGTAAACAAAAAATTCATTCCCTTATATGTAGGGAAGGGAGCCTAAAACATTTATTTTAAAGATTTTATTCGCATACTTTATAGAGGTCACAGATTTGTGTAACATTACCAAATTTCAACTTTATTGCCGTAATAGTAAAAAAAAAGTCTGAGAAAAACGGTTGTGCCTTATCAACGGACAGAGAGACAGATAGGCAGACAGACAGACAATGAAACTATGAGGGTTTCTAGTTTGACTACGAAGCCAAAGTATACATATTAGAACTAACAAACAGTATGGACACTCCCTGACGCTCTCTAAATTCCGACCTCACCCCCTAGTCGCCCAGATTGATACAGATTGGTTATAATTTGGTTCTTGAACGTATAGGATTTCGTCAAGATTTTGTTTGTTCCGTCATTTGTTTTTAAAAATGTTATTTCACGACCGTTGTATGCAGTGTCCGGGGTGTGACGAAGCCCTAAAATTACAATTATTAAACTCAAATAAATTGTCTATGAAATATGAAGTTTTAAGTAGTTTGTTATTAACTCGGGTTATTAAACATTTTATATCCAACGAGCTTTTCGCCCGCGTTATGTCTTTTTAGGGTTTTGTACACTCAAAGGATGACCAGCAGGAACCTATTACTACTGTCTGTCCGTCTGTCTCTCTGTCCGTCCGTCTGTCGGTGGGCTGTATGTCATGAACCGTATTAGGTAGGCAGTTGAAACTTTCAGATAATGTGTATTTCTATTGCCGCTATAATAACAAATACTAAAAAAGTAAAAAATAGGACAAAAATAACAAAAAACCCGGTTTTTGTAGGTCTTTAGAAGTGTATTTGATTTAACTCTATCGTTAAAAACGAAAATACATACAAGCGTGATGATTATAGTACTATAACTCAAGTAAAATAAAAAAAATAAAAAAATTGCCCAAGTGTGAGTCTTACTCGCGCTAAGGAGTCCGAACTGAATGACAAAAAAGCATTAAGTTGCACTAGACAGTTCGAATAAGGTTTCATATAGATCAAAATAATGTATGTGTTTTTAAATAGTTTAAGTCGGGCTCAGTGTTATACCATCTTCTTATACTGTCTTATCTTACTTTTTTATAACGGGAATCCCCTGGGGGATCGGGCTTGGGGATCCTGGTGGACCTCCTCTTTTTGTCGCTCAATCAACACGACGATGTCTTTTGCTTGTAATGTGAATAGGTATCATTGTCATTATACTATGTAGTTGTGTGGAGAGGTCTGGTGGTACGGAACCCTCTGAGTGCTATCCCGACTGGCAATTGGCCGGTTTTTTGAATCAAAATATTTTATATATTATAGTAATCTATCGTCTTTTTACTTATACCATACTTTGCGAATGGTAAAGTAAGTGAAGTTAAAAAAAAAACACAAAAATCGTAACAGTACATTACTGTAGAGGGCGAGAAAGTAAGCGATAACTGGATGAGGCCTTTAATAATACGAATTCAGCGATTGTCGTTCCGGCCGAGGCTGTATAGTACTTTACTCAATCAAAGCAAGGGAATTATAAAACAATAATTACCATCATTTTAAGTAAAAAAACACTCGATACTTAGAATCATGACCAAAGAGAAAAGGATGCCGTGACAAATACTTATGCTTTTCCGCCGATTTCCTTTTTTTAATTACAGCGCCGCCCGTCGTCGCTCTATCGCCGGTCCGTTCAAAATTTTAAAAAAGCCACCAGCGATCCTCAGACCTCAACTTTTACTTATCCGACTATGGTGTTGTGTATTCTGTGCCTCTCGGTAGATTGTTGTAATTAAATAAAACTACTTGCAATGAAAACTGCTCTTTTCTTAATTATTTGAAGATCCGTAAATCAGGTATTTCCTGTCTTCTTTTTAAAATTGTAAAGCGAATAATAAATAGCGCGCGTTTCAGCGCCGTTACCCCCCATTATTGAAACGCCAAATAAAATAATTTTGTTCCCGTCCTACATGATGGAAGCCGTACAAGAGTAAATCGTTAGCATATATTTCTTCCAGTTATCTTTGTGTAGTAAAATTTATCATCATCATATCAGCTCATATACGTCACCACCGAGGGGCTCGAGCCTTCCCTGATTTAGGGCGATCGGGTCTTAGTCGACCACGCGAGCTCAGTCAGTGCGGGTTGGTCGCCTTCATACACAACCTTCGAGTTTCTTTGCGGATGTGTGCAGGTTTCCTCACGATGTTTTCCTTCACCGTTAAAGCAATCGGTGAGTATAAAATGTATAAGTCCGTTTGATTTTTAGCTGAGGCAAGCGGTTTTACAAAGATCTTTAAGATGAACCTTTGTGATTTTCATTAATTGCTATTTCATGGTTTTTTAGTACTTACTCCCTTCAATGCTCTAAGAGTACATACTGCTTAATGCTAAGCACTTCGCGTTCCTCATCCCAGATAAATAGGTCAAGGACAGCCCTCTTGCCCTCCTCCCACACGGCCGCATTGGGCAGACGCACTTCTAAACTAAGCTCGATAAAACAAACAGCTAGTCTTCCTTAAACCTGTCACTTTGAGCTGACGAAATATCTACAATGGGGCACCATTAAATTTTGTCGTAAACCTCATATTTGACGTACTATTGTAGTTTACCTTTATCACAACTTACTCGTATTTCTCATTCGGTTATGTTCGCTTAGTGCTGATAATAATATGAAGCAATACAGTAGTGCTTTGCTCCGGTTTTGGAAAAACCGATAAAAAACCGGAGTTTGTGAAAACCGGAGAAAACCGGCTTTTTATGTAAACGACCGGTTCCAAAAAATATAATGCTGAAGTGCTCTATTGTTGATAAGAGTTCAGCCAATTCATACTCAGAGGCGCTTATGATAGTGGTGTTATTAACTTAACACCAGGTGTTATGTGCAAATCGGAGTTTGTTCAGAAAGGTATTCGCATCAGCCATCCTCATTATGCATTTAAACGTATATCAGTCTCTGGTTCCCATAACACAGGGAATCCTACTTTGGGGCTACATGACCATAATTTGTACCAGAATATAAAATATACATAGAATATAATATAATTACAGTGGCCAGCATATGAAACTGGACGAAATAACGAGAACTGACTATCTGACCAATAAAAAATTGTATATAAAGGATAAAAGGACACGTAAAGACTAGTTCAGATTTCTTTTAGTACTAAGTTTAATTATTTGAATTTGAGAAATTCAAATGAAATAGATGTGCCTATTTGAGACTGAGTAAAGTTAATAAGTCATTTGTGGGGCAGTGTATGAGATTCAACAATATAATTCCAGAAAATGTAACTAGTTTGACAAAGAATAAATTAAAGACTCATGGTAAAATGAGTGGTGACTTTTGGTCTCGGAGACTAAGATCCTCTTTGGGTCGCTGAGTCAGTGGAGTAAGTAAGTATGTTGAAAAATGTGTATGCTCTAGAAGACATTAAATTAATAGATTATGCAAAGGAAAAGAATATATGGTTATGTATTGATCTTTCAGCTTATACCATAACCTGAGAGTGTGAGAGTGTAATTTTAATTCGTGACATTATTTGTAAGACATTAAGGTTTTTGGACGAGACGTTAGACGATCAGTTGGACGATATATATTCTATGATGACGTTATTGCTCTCAATTATACTCAAAAACATAAAATCAAAAAAAGTACACAAGCTTGACATTTCTCCGGAGATTCCCCGGTTTTTTCATAAAACCAGTTTTAAAAAACCGGAGATGAATTTTGTCTCCGGTGCAAAGCACTACAATACAGGCGCTTTCCTTGCTAAGTTATTGGATTTTTATGTTACAAAAGTGCGTGTTGATAGATTTTTCTATGATTGTAATTATTCTTCTTAGGATTGTTATAGCTCCATGCACTCAACAATGTGATCGATCATTGCGTACTAGCACAGTAAGTTCATACGTCCTTATGCGTATCGTCATGCTATTATATACAGAAATATGTATTGCCATCACATTGTTTGCCAACCTTTTATCGCCACAAACACGCTGAGCCACCTACGGATGGCGCAATTTCTCCGACTGAGTGTACTCTCAGGGCTAGAGGCTTGATCGATTTACAGCGCTTCAAATGGTACAACAGGTGTCTGATGTATGTGAATATCATCCCTCGTTTTAACGGGACCTTATTACTAAGCCTACGCTATCTGTCTATTTGTCAGACTTTTAATAGGCCATATCGTTAGAACCGTAAAAAGGAGCCGGCTAAAATTTTTACAGAATATGTGTTATCTTTGCCAATGAAGCGGTTGTAATTCAGTGCGACTTGCATGTTTCCGTCAATTTCGTAGGTTAACTGACTCGAAGCACGGCCATGATATGATTGGTTTGACAGGTAATGGCATTTTTGTCGATAGTTTTTGTGCCTTACGTTAAGTTAGTGCACAACTAAGTTTTAACCATCTCCATGGCATAATGGTTAGTCCATTCGCTTCACACCAGGAGGTCGCAGGTTCGATACTCGACGAAGTTTAACTTTGTATTACTCGGTTTGGATAGGTATAGGGCAGAGATATGCTATATGTAATATCTCTGGTATAGGGTATTTTTTTAACCCGCCTTACTAGCTACCACCATCTTATCTAAGTCGGTAAGACTAAACATCAAGTATGGTTTTACCGCCTAGACACTAGAATTATGGAGAACTGCTAAACATCTTAGGGCATTCTAGATTCAAGTGCCTGTCTCCTTCTTTCTTTGATTAGTATCCGTAATAGTGGCATACTTAAATGCCCTCAGTGCGCGAGCAGTTTCGCTGCGAAGATTGGCTACATAAAACCATCTTCGAGCGCACGCGCGGCAAACCGACTAGGAGTCAAAGTGGTCGCCATGACCGAAATCGGTCGGATAGATCATCATCATCATCAGTATCCGTAATGGACAAATTCGACGTGATCAGGGGTCGGAAGGCGAAGTGGATTTGAACGGCCGTCACTAGGTGATTGGATATGCCGACGACCTGGCACTTCTCGGGAAATGGTATAGCTCTGTGCAAGAAATCACTTTGATCTATTCTACCGTGGCGACGTGAATGAAGAACAAACTAAAACTTTAGCATTAGTTAGTATAGGTTACGATGAATGTAAATTTGTTTGTCAAGTAATTCTAATTACCTTGACCGTGTCTCCGGAAGACTTAGAGTAGGCAGGCCTCTCACTCATTGGACCGACGACCTGGTGAGGGTCGCGGGAAGCCGCTGGATAAGGGCAGCGCAGGACCGGTCGTTGTAGAAATTCTTATGGGAGGTCTTTGTCCAGCCGAAGACTTCTTTCAGCTGTATGATGAATTCTTTGCCTATGTGTTCCTATTCCATTCGTAAACTTTGGTGAGTTGTTGTGTGCACGTCCGCAATGGTTTCTGAATCAAATTTTTATCAGCAACTATTCTCGTGACAGTGATGACGATAATAAGTTTTTTTTTTAACCGACTTAAAAAAAGGAGGAGATTCTATGTTCCATTGTATGCATATTTGATGACATAGATTTGAACGTGATAGTCTGTTGGTTGCCTATCAACTGACCGTCAGTGGGCGTAGTTTGCTGGCTGGAGTTGGTGCGAGGGCGCTCTTCGCCAGCCGCTATGTGCTTCGCAGTGCGCCGCGCCACCGGCCGTAGCTCTCGATCACCGTCACTCGTCTCCTCGTCCTCGTAGTGGTACTCCAGGTCTATGGCAGAAAGAAGACAATTTTACATACTAAGAATATATTTTGCTTTATCAAAAAATAACCTATCGAAAAATATATATGACGTCTATTTTAACACGCTTTTATTAGATTCAAATGTGTCTCTATCTATCTATTTAACTAAACGAGATTTTTGAACGTGATTTTCACCCACTTCAAGACGTCGGATGAAATCGATAATTTGCACACGTATTATAAATCGATGACAATACAATATTTTTTCTAAATCTAAAAAATGCACTCGTATTAACACGTTCACGAAGAATAGGTCTCATCTGTTTGACACAAATAATTTCTATGAAAAATTTGGAGATGCTTTGGCATTTGTCGTCACAAATGATCCTTAAGCCAGTATAAATCACAAAATCGCTTCTCAGCACTGAACAAAATTTCATACTTATAGGGCTGCCATAGCATGTGTGTCACTCCTTCTGAAATTTGTGTGCATAAATCCCTTTAATAGGACACTAGTCGCCCCAGTAATTACAGTGTAAAATGTGACAATGAACATGAGTTTCTTGTATTTACTATGGAAGTCTGGCTGCGTTAGCATTTTTTACGAGGCACTTTTCACATATAGTACGAGGAACTTCGAACGCTATAACATCCGCGTCACAGTAAGACAGAAATTGGACACTAAAACGTTGCAGTCTGTGAACATGTTAAGAACTAATGACAAAATATTAAAACATTAACAAACAAACATTAAAAAAAGTGTGCGTGGCAGCTTCGACGCGCAGGAGTTTACTCATGAAACATTTTTTTTTCGACCTCCGGCCTCCGGCCTTGCTCTGGATGCTTCAGGCACCGCCCTACGCGGAGCTCGACCTCCGGCCTCGCAGGGCACGCTTCGGGCTTCGACCTACAGCCACGCATTAGGCGGCATAGACATATTTCCTTAACCTTTGTGACTGAAAAAACGAAATGACACTGAAAGTAACGGTAACGCGTTACCAATGTTCGCTTGATTTCACCCCTCATTTTTTGTTTATATTGGGCTCTTTAATCAATTCTGATGTAGTAAACTCAAAAAGCTTGGGTGCTTTGTTGCTATTTTTTAGAAAGATAAGAGACTTAGAAACTTGAAAATATAGGTGAGAGTAGGTGATCAAATTAGAACTAGAAAATTGAAAACTAGGGTAGATATTTTTTATTTACAATTGGTAAGCCCTTGGCATCATCTCACCTGATGGTAAGTGACGATGATGCCGAAGATAGAAGCGGGCTTACCAAGATTCCCCAATGCAATGGAGAACTGGCCATCTGATGTTTGGCTGCAAGACTTAGATAAGATGTAGGTAGCTAGCCAGGCGGGCTTAGAAAATGCCCTACCACCAACCAAACCGAGTCTTACAAGTTGACCCCACCGGGAATCGCACCCGCGACCTCCTAGTGTGAAGCGAATGGACTAACCATTACGCCACGGGGGCGGTTAAATAGTGAAGAAATTTAAAAGTGGCAAGTTCCGTAGTGTTTAAAAAATAAATGTATAAATCTATATTATAAAAGAAAGTCGTGTTTGTTACACCATTTATGACTCAAGAACGGCTGGACCGATTTTGTTAATTCTTTTTTCGTTATTGTCAGGAGAAGGTTTAAGGGTAGGGTAGTTTAGTGTAGTGTTGGGTATGGTAGGGTAGTGTACGGTAGAGTAGAGTAGTGTAGTGTAGGGTATGGTAGGGTAGTGAAGGGTAGGGTAGGGTAGTGTAGTGTAAAGTGGAACGAAGTTCGCCGGGACAGCTAGTTTTAAATAAATTATTTTTGCAGTTATCAAACATTTTGTACGGAAAATCTGACTAACTGCACATCTTAAGTGGTCAACTATTACTCCTTAACTAAGGAAGCCTACTAGACCGTAATATTCTTTTTTTTTAATTGATTATAAATGGCCATAACATTTACAATATTTTTCAGCTTTCTTTTTCTTACTTTCTTTCTTTCAGATTAGGTGGTAGAAGGTGGAGACATTTAACTCTAACAAAAAAATTACCTTTGAACCTTAATATTTAGTAAAATAATAATATGTTAAATGTAAGTTTTACAAATAAAATTGCCTACGTGGGTTTAAAGCCACCGTGATCTCAAAATATCTAAATCATCTTATATGAATGATCTTAACGACCCTCAATAACATTAATTAGACCTTTAATAGATTTTTACAAACAATAACGATATCTTAGACAATATGTTAAATAACCAATAAAATCTCCCCAAATTTTAAATTTAGAGCAGGTACCCTTATGAAATATTATATTTTGACATCATCATTACAGCTCATATACGTCCCCACCGAGGGGCTCGTGCCTACCCTGAATCAGGGCGATTAGGCCTTAGTCGACCACGCGGGCCCAGTGCGGGTTGGTCGACTTCACACACAACCTTCGAATTTCTTCGCAGGCGTGTGCAGGTTTCCTCACGATGTTTTCCTTCACCGTTAAAGCAATCGGTAAGTATGTACGTAAGTTTTGAAAAACTCATTGGTACATTGGCCGTCCAGATTTGAACCCGGTACCTCTGGTTAGATGGACCGAGTCGTTACCGGTTGAGCCACCGACGCTTTGATATATATTATTTGAAACCTTTTAAGGGTTCACAGATTTGTATTATAACACCAAATTGCAGCTTTTTAGTTGTAATAGTCTTTAAGAAAAACGGCTTTGATATACCTAGGGACAGACAGACAGACACACGAACATTGCGTAATTATCAGGGTTTCTAGATTGACTACGGAACCCTAAAAAATTGATAAACTAGGCAAACGCTAGCCGGAGTGGCAAAAGTAGGGTTCCGTATCTTTTTATTTTTCTCTCTCTCTCTCTCTCTCTCTCTCTCTCTCTTCGTAGTCGGTCCCTCATGAGTCATGACTCATGCATGACTGAGAAATTGAGAATAGTGGTTGATGTACATGAGCGCACGAATTGCTTACATCTATTCCTATCACAGAATTTATTAGATAGCGTCTCTTTCAACTGATCTGTCCATCTTGTTGGAGAGCGTTCCCTTGACCTCTTGCCGTTGTTAGTAGGTACGTCTCATCATAGATAGTGGACAGCCTCGTGCGGATTTTCAGTTGGTTGAGAATCAATACGTTTTCATTCCATCTACTCGAAAAGAAGACTTGGTTCGCCTTTTAGTGCACCCAAAGGTCATGATTTCTATAAGAAACTTTTAGCGGGCAGTAATGAGTTTTTAATTCTCTTTATAAGTGCGCCGCAATTATCTTTGCCGCGCACTTTTTGAATTTGGAAAATCTTAGTGTTCAGCGCCATAGAAATCGAACGCAAATATTGTTTGAATAAAGACTGGCTGTGGACGATTTGTGGCTGATATGATGATGATGATGATGATGAAAGGCTGGCTGGTACGACGGCCCATTGTCGCGCCGCCGGCTAAATAAAAAAAGAAATCAAACAAAAAACGCGCGAACTACAGCCCGCGTTTTTATCAATTATCACGGATTGTTAGAAATTCATGCTTTTGTATTGAAAAATGAGTTCTTTAAGTGACAGTGAAAGTATAGAATTAACTCCTGAAAGTATTAGAACTGACGCAAGAAATGTGATGAATAATCTATTACCTTCAAAATCCCGGGAGAAATATATGAAAGCCTATGGTAATTTTATTGAATGGAGAAATGCATGAGGCGCCAAAAATTTTTCAGAATCTGTTTTTTTGGCCTACTTCCAGTACTTAGCCAAAACTAACTAGAACCAACTGTTGATTTTAGCATTGAGTAGATACTCTTTGAAATACCTACTCAATGCTAAAATCAACAGTCGATTCTAATAACGACGTAAAACTGGACACATATATTATTCGAAATCGAAATCTATTTCATCACATCAGCTCATATACGTCCCCACCGAGGGGCTCAAGCCTACCCTGAATTAGGGCGATCAGGCCAAAGTTATAGTCACGTACCGAGTTTTATCATAATCTTTATATCCATTTTTAAGTAAAAGAATAAAAAATGATTGGCAATCCTAAAAAAGATAGGGAAAATTTGAAAAAAACGACTGGAGATTTAAAAACAATGTTGCTCTAACTTAAATTTTGCCAAAACTCATCCTGCAGTTTCGGAACTAGAGCATCGGACAGACATACAGACACACACATACACACATTTTTTTAAGTCTACTAGACGTCCGTCCGTGTCTACGTCAGTGTTATTTTCGATTTTAAAAAGTAAAAAAAAAGGTAAAAAGTAGCCTAATTTCCTATTCCACGACTTAACCTATATGTGTGCCAAGTTTCATTCCGATCCGTCTAGTGGTTAAAGCGTGAAAGAGTAACAAACATCCATACATACATTCATATATCACATTACAAACTTGCACATTTATATTAGAAGGATTAGTGTATAAGATAATCGAACCCCACCATAATCTCAACTTCGATTTATTTGCCATCACAATAGTTATACTTCTTCAGTCCTTCGCTCGTAGCTCAAAAGTAAAAATGGAAGGTTGATATTACATAGAAAGTAGTAATTTTTTTAAGTCCACAAAACTTCAGGGCCGATTTTTTTGAAAAAGGTAAAACTTTACTAATCCAAAAAGTAAGTGTGTGGTTTTATGAAGCCACGGTAAAAGTAAAACTTTACAGAGGACGAAACGATCATGGCTGCTCTCGCTACGGTACTGAGGACGAAACGATCATACCGTCAGACGAAAGCGACCGTCACGGGACATGCAACACACAGACGAAAAAATTTGAGACGATGTAATAAAGTTTCACTTAAAAATATTTCTTCAAATATATCAATCCCAATTTTCATCAACATATTTTTTACAATTTCTAGAGTAAAGTATTTTTATGACTCAGTAACTGACTCGCACACACACTCACTCATCAAAATTATGGACCACTTCCGTGACTTAGAATTGAAATTAATTACTATTGAAATTGGGCACCTAGAGGTAGGTTATTAGACGTATACAATTCAAAAATCGAAAAACGGCCAAGTGTGAGTCGTACTCACGCACTAAATTCCGTATCACCACTACGTATCAAAATATATAACTTATAGTAACTTTTCAACTTGAAATTTGGCATAGAGATAAGTTAATAGGTTTCAATAAAGAAAAAAATTAAAAAACCGGCCAAGTGCGAGTCGGAATTGCGAAATTAAAGTTCCTTAACAATACCATTTATACAAATTATAGACCACTTCCAGGTGACTTAAAAATGTTAGGCATTCAGGTAGATCCAATAACCTTAACTCCTTCAAAAAGAAAAAAGAAAAAGCGGTGAAGTTACACCATTAGTAACACAGAGCATAACACATTTTCTTTTACGCAACTGAAAACCGTTGTACCGTATTTATTATTTGAAGAAGTCTATAATCTTAATATTAATAAATAGTATTAGTAGTAAAAGCCTATTCTTTTATTACCTCTGCCCTCCTACTCTTCTAATTTACTTGTGCAAGCACATATAAGAAAAAAAATTTGCCGCTCCGATAGATTGATGAAGGAGGCGTGGCAAGCACGTCAGCGTCTTGTACAACGAGACATGTTGCTGTCATTCGTAAATAATTGTACTGCGCAGAAATTGCACGATTTCATGGCAGGCTGACCTCCGCGTATTTTGGTTACAGATTTAGATCTCTGTTAATTTTTTGTATCGAACTTGGCTTCCTTTCACATTCATGTTTTGTTGCGATTCTTCTTGTGAGCTTTTATTTAACTTGCAATGTTCGTTCGTATGTGAGTAAGTTGTCTGCTTTGATTAAATTTAATTTGCAAGTTATATTTGACCCCCTTCCCGGTTTCCGATTGAGCTGAAATTTTGCATACACGTTTAATTCGGATGAAGATATATGGTTAACTAAACGTTATTATAAAGATTCTAAAGATAGCTGACTAGTCTTTTCTATGTACCCCACGATATGGGTATCAAAATGAAAGAGTTTGGTTGTAGAAGAATACGAAAAAATTAAAATTATTTTCAAACAAAAGCTTGTAGGTAATGAAATGTTTTTAGGTTTTTCGAAATGAGCATATTTCGAAAGTATAGGTAAGTAATGACATCGCGTATGATTGGCAAAAAAATTAAATATCTTAAGTATTCCGCACTCACTCAGACAGTTTTCCGGTGCCTACGAGTACTTGTAACACAGTAAAAAATGTAAAAATGTCCATCTACTGAATTTGATAACAAGTCTTAACAAGCTATTATTGAAATTATTTAAACTGTGTCACACGCAGTGACGACAACTAAGTGCAGCGATTAACCGTAAATTGATCTGAAGGACGAACGCACTTATAGAAGAGCATAGCCCGGCATTTGTGTTTTTATCACCGCTTCGAGGCTTCATCGTTTTGAAGATGTTATAGTTTTTATTTCAATTTTCAAGCGACAATTGGAGTAAAAGAGTGGCATATGATCGTCCGAAGAATTTAATACGGCGGGGTGCGGGGTGCCATAGCCAGCTCAACTACGTACGATGCATTCCATGCGAGCCCTCATAGCTAGCTTCCCTGGTGTTAAAGATGCCTCTAGTAGACGGTGGCTGTGTGTGTTGTGTGTCCGTGCTCGTACTAATGATTTACAGTGAAGCAACCGGACCGATTTTGATGAAATAGTAAACAATTTAAATTTATTTGTAACAAAAATTTTTTGATTTTTATTGGAACGATTTTAATGCAGTAGTACATACGAGTAGTTTAAAATTATTTGTAAGAGGCAATTTTTTTTATGATTTTCTTTAATTTAATTATTTTATCTTCCATACAAAAAAAACTTACCTAAAGACGTTTTTCACATATCGATAACACATACCTATCCTAATTAAACTAATATTATAAATGTGAAAGTGTGTGTTCGTTTGTTTGTTCTTCTTTCACATCACAACGTAGTATCAGATTGCACAGACGGTAGCTAAGAAGGTAGAGAGCGACATAAATAAATGTCGTGGCCTGATCGTTACAATTGACCAAATTATGAAATGCCCGGGTATTTCATTCCAGTGCTCCAAAAAATACCGGGTCCACCAGAGATATGCTATCTATCCTTACTAATAATATAAACTAGCTTTTGCCAGCGACTTTGCTCGCGTGAACATAGTTTCTATGACCGGCCTCGAGGGTACGCAAAGCGCGAGCCGCAAGCGGCTCGCGAGTGTGGAATCAAGTAACCTATATATTAATCCAGGTCCTAATCCGTCTACCTACCAAATTTCATACAGATCCGTTTATCCGTTGTCGCGTGAAAGAGTAACAAACATCCACACATACAACCTTTCGCGTTTATAATATTAGTAAGGATGTAAAAATCTGTTTGTTTGTTTATTTGTTTGTTTGTTAACTTTTAACGCTTCAACACCTCAACCAATCTTGATGACATTTGGCATGCAGATAGCTTGTGTCACTGGGAAGGACATAGGATACTTAATATCCCGTGAAAAAAGCATAGACCGATACAATTCCTGAGGGAACTGAAAAAACTTTTATTTTATTGTTTAGTTTTATATCAGAACAGAGCAACAGGAGCAACGGATTGTCGTGACTTTTTGGACAGAAATGGTGGAGGGGGTAGGAAGTGGCAGGCTACTAATTAGCATAGTCCGATTTAGTTCTCGAGGGTTGTGGGAAAACTGATTTCCACTCTCGCGCACGTCAGCGTCGTAACGCAGCAACGGATTGACATGATTTTTGCTCACGGATAGTTGAGGACGTGGGAAGAGGGAAGTGACATGAATTACTAATTAAAATAGCCCAAAATACTACCCGAGGGATCTGGAGACAACTAGGTGCCACGCTCGCGCACGCTGCAAGGGAACAACGGATTGCAGTGATTTTTTGACAGACATTACTGAGAGGGTAGGGAGTGACATCCTTACACCGTATTTATTTTAGCGAGCTAGTACCGAAAAAATCGTCTAGTTTGTGATTGGCCGCAGTGATGACTCTAAACACGCGTTCACGGTGCGTATTATTTCAGTCTATTCATGCGGCTCGAACTATTTAGACGTCTAGACGTGTCCACCTCTCTGCGATCGATTGTTGTGAACCTAGTGATTTGGCGTGTAATTTGGAGTTTTGAATCTTCTACTTTGTGATTGTGACCTGGCTTTAGTGTACTGGACTCCGAGTTTTAATACTGGATGCAGTTTTACTTTAAATTGTTTTTGTAGAAAATGGCTGATGTCAACGTAAACTTGTCAGACATTCAGAAAAGACGTCGAAGGCCTTTTTCATCGACTGAAAAAACAATGATGTGTAATATTTATCATAGTTTTAGGAAAGAGACACTTACAGCTTCACATAATGATATATGTAAAACTATTGCGTCTTCAATGGGCGTACATTGGGTGTCCATCTACAAAGTTATCACGGAGCAGAAAGCTAACGACGGTGCAGTGAAATCTCCCGAGAAAAGAAGGCACAGAATTTCGATCATTGATAAAATTTACGATTTTGAAAAGTGCACAATCAGAATCATTGTGGACAATTTTTTTTAAATGTAATAGTATAAATATAAAGAAATGGTTTTTTTGTGGTCGTCCTTCTTTCACACGCAACGGAGCAATAGAGATGGTTGAGGAGAGATAACTTAGCCCAAAATAGTTCCCTAAGGTCTAGGTAAAACTCACTTCTACGATCGCGCACGTCGCAACGGAAAAAGGATTGACGTGATTTTTTGCACAGAGGAGATGGAGAGTGACATAAGCTTCTTTTTCATCCCGTAAAAATAGCATAGTCCTATACAGTTCCTGAAGAAACTAATTTTATTTATTGATTACTTTTCTTTGCATTGAAGTAATGGATTGTCGTGATTTTTTGCAAAAATATAGTTTAAGGGGGGAAACTCATTTCTCACGTCGCAACTGAATAACGGATTGACATAATTTTTTGCACGGATATAACTAAGGGGGTAGAAAGTTACATAGACTACTAAAAAGCCCGACATACTTCCCGAAGAATCTGGGAAAACTCATTTCCACGTTCGCGAGCCGCTTGTGACAGTCATAAAAATCATGTCCGCGCCGGCGAAGCCGCAGGCAAAAGCTAGTTTATCTTATGAAGTGCATGTGGTATATCTGGGAAAATTCAAAAAAATCCGTCTTGGCTCATTTGTACTGTTTCCGACAGCTCGGCCTAGTCCGCGCCTTAACAGTACCAGAGAGGACCGTAGCGCGACAAGTTGGGGTCATCATTGGGATCACAGACTTTCTATTAGTTTGATTTGTTAGCCGTTGGTCTTATACGCAGTTCTTCCATTTCGCAGTTCGTCCATCAGGTATTTTTTTAATCCATTACGCAGTGCGTCCATTACGTAGTTCGTCCATATATCAGTTCGTCAATTACGCAGTTTATCCATATCGCAGTTCGTTCATTACGCAGTTCGTCCATATCGCGATTATCCCAAATTGCAAGTGGTCAATTACGTAGTTCGTCATTACCGTAATTTGTCCATTACGGAAATCAGTGACTTTATAGTACTCATAGTCTCCAAGTAAATCGACTGTAACAGTCAGATAGACGAGTAGACGAAATTATGCACCTTTCTCAGAACAACCTTAATTTTACATACCAGCACAGTATAATAAAGAGTACTACGTACAGTATGGTCACTCCCTACCTCTCGTTGAAAGTGCCGCCCACCCCCGCTCAAATATCTCCCAGCAATCCTAGCATGTCTTATCTCACTCACACAAGCATGGTACGCGTTCATCTACACGAGCTTAGACTGTGTGCGTAGGAACGCGTTTGTTTCATACAATTGGTCGCCAGTGACCGAGGTGTGATACTAGTTTCTAGAATACACTAATTTTTTGCATATTATTTTATGCCCTAATCTAAATAAAAAGAAATATAAATTCGGTTATTACAAGTTATGCTAGAAATGTTCACACTCAATATTTGGTGTAGATAGTTTTAGGGATCCTTAGCATAATGAACAAGTCGCAAGATAAGCACTAGCTTAAGTAGCATAATGTGTAGGTAGTATAACGTGCAGATCGTGAAACGTGCAAATTCCGCGACTTAAAACGTGTGTGTAAAAAGTGTGTATGTGTGTGTGTGCGGCCGTACGTGTGTGGTTATGTGCAAGTGTGTGTGAGTGTGTAATTATGCGTGTGTGTCATTATTTGTAGATATGTCATTAAGCGTGTAATCCCACATTTTGCGTGCTGCCTGCTCATTTTGCAACCTGCACATTTTACGGCCTACCCATTTTGCAACTTACACATTTTGCGATCTGCACATTACAAAAACTGCACATTTTGCGTAACCTGCTCATTGTGCGACTTGCTCATGATGCTACGGATCGAGTTTTAGAAGTGGGTAAACGGACTATATACATATTTACTTAGCAAATTTGATATACAATAAATAAAAGTTAGCTGACCTGGTTGAACATGAAGCAAAACTATGGACGTCTTTCGGCTGATATGATGATGATGAGAGGTAGAATTTAAGTCACAAACGACGAAAAACCACACAAAAAATATTTTTACGCCACGTTTGCTTCAATTCATCTTAACAATGTTTTCGTTAGGGCCGCTGGTCGCTAAGAAAATGTAAATAAGAGTAGGTTCAGCTGTTGTATATTTAAGATCTTCACACAATAAACGAGTGCATTTCAAATTAATTAATATGAATTAATATTATTAATTCAAAAATAATTAATTAACTACCGCAATTTCCTGTCTAAGGAGATTTAATTCAAAATTAGACTGTAGGTATCTATCTCACAGAAAGAGGCATAGACATAACAAGCATCATTTACCTAATTTAAAAAAAACGTATAGAAACGTAAAAGCGGTAAAGAGATTTTATTCAGAATTAGGATGTATCTATCTCACCAGAAAGGAGATTGCATAAGCATAACAAGCATCATTTACATAATTTAAAAAAAGAGCGGTGATGAAAAATTCTTAATGATCCAACGCCATCGGCCGACGGAAGAACTAGAACAAATTGTACGCTGGACGAAAGGCGTGTTGGACTAAAACCTTGTTGGACGAAATGCGTGTTGGACTAATACCTTGTTGGACGAAATGCTTGTTGGACTAATACCGTGTTGGACTAATACCTTGTTGGACGAAATGCGTGTTGGACTAATACCTTGTTGGACGAAATGCGTGTTTGACTAAAACCATGTTAGGCGAAATGCGTACTAAACGAAACAAGACTTGATGACTGTTTGGACGAACTGCGTATAAGACCAACGGCTAACAAATCTTTAATTTTGCTCGTTGTGTAATTACAAAACTATTCCTAAGTTCTGCACCCGGTTGGTGGTGTCGTTCCTAAGTCTGCTTGGCCACTGGGATACTTACTGATTGGGCATTCTCTGATGATATTGTTTATGTTCTACACCGGAGCTCCACAGTCGCACAATAAAAAAATTACCCAGCCACATCGGTGCACGTATGCCTTGCTGCAACCATGGCCCATCTTGAGTCAATTTAGTTGACCCAATCCTTACTCTAGAGTGAGAATTCTCTTGTTTTTTTTGTATATATTGTTATAGGTCCAGGCGTCTACGACGTCCTAGGCGGAATACAGGGCGGGTCCAAAAATGAATTTTTGTATGGTCGTCAGACAGATCTTATGGGCGGTATAATTATTATTTTCTATGTGCTATAGTTTAACCGTACCCGTCGCAA
Organism: Coleophora flavipennella; assembly: GCA_947284805.1. Lineage (NCBI taxonomy): Eukaryota > Metazoa > Arthropoda > Insecta > Lepidoptera > Coleophoridae > Coleophora > Coleophora flavipennella. Next base: position 25,178,626 of record OX369308.1, read on the forward strand.
TATTTCTGAAATGGGTAAACGCTAATCACTTAATGCCGTATACCAAAGCGTTTGTTTGGCTTAAAATTAATGACAGGTGATCGATCGTGCCTTCTCCTCCCTCACCAACCTTTCGTGAAGTATTCATCATAATTTGTGAAGTATTTTCAGAGAACTACATTACCTATTAGTTACCAACAGAAAGACAATACAATACAATATTATTTATTGTAACAAAACATAGAAAGAAGAAAACAACATAGAGAGACCTGCAAATGCCTACAGATAGGGTAAAAAAATTGTAAAACAGCACTGCATATATACTTACTTTCTTGTGAAGACATAACAGCATAGCACGTCAAAAGCGCTAAAAATGAAATTAGGTTTCTTAAGTAGTAATTTAGTAAAAATATTATAAATAAAAATTTCCGTTGCATAAGGGCTGACCTTTTACGAAATTTTCCAGAATATGTAATACTGCCACTTGATATCTTCATATTATCAGCTCATACACGTCCCCACCGAGAGGCTCGAGCCTATCCTGAATTAGGGCGATCGGGCCTTGGTCGACCTCGCGACCAGTGCGGGTTGGTCGACTTCACACACAACCTTCGAGTTTCTTCGCGGGCGTGGGCAGGTTTCCTCACAATGTTTTCCTTCACCGTAAGAGCGTCGAATAAACGTACATATGAAATCGAAATTCGAAAACACATTGTTACGTTGCAGGATTCAAACCACGGCCTCCCGGACAGGAGGTAGCGGCCGTAACCGTTACGCCACCCACGCTCTCTTGATACACACTATTAATATTTTTATTTTTTTAGTTTTGTGTATATCTTATCTTATTCTTTGTTGAATGGCAGCTACCTGTTGAAGTTCTTTTTTTGGTAATATTGCAAAGATTCATCAAAATCGTACCTACCCTTAAATGGCAACCCGGCCAGACTCTCCTCAAAATCCATAGACATGTACCTGTTTACAGGAATGCATTTACAGCTAAAACAGACCTGCCACTTGAGTTAAGCAATTCTGTGAGCTATGTCGGATAGTTCTTCAAAGGATCTTGTCCTTTCTAAGTCAATTATGTAAGAAAACTCCAAATACGGTTCACTCCATCGCCCTATGGTGATTATGTCAGTGGGTAGGCAAATAGCTCGTAGAACACAAGGCCGTTGGGGTAGTAAATTCTCGAGTGACGACTGCGCACTGTAATACATAGCGTAGACAAGGCCTCCCGCTCGGTGAACCACAACCTAGTAAAGGTCGCGCTGGACGCGGCCAACGCAGAACCGGTCGTTATAGAAATCCATGGGGGTGGCTATTGTGCAGTAATATATGTGTTGTGCGCACTAGAGCAAAGTGATGCATCACACCCAGACAGCGTCTGCAGCTGTATAAAGCTAAAGCTCAAGTGAGACCAAAAATGTCTGCTCATTAACGACTCCATCCAGCGATGGGCCATCAGAACTGCTGGTGACTCGGTGCGTACTAGCGGTTTAGAACCCCTCAGGTCCCGGAGAGACTTTAGCTCTCTACGTATGTACCAGTCTGTCTTCTACAAAGCATGTTTTCTCTGAGGAACTGAAATAATACACGCACTGCACTAGTCGTCGGATTGGAATTCATTCAAAGCCGAATTGGTGTCCTTTTTGCAATGCGATTGTATTAAATTTTTATCACTATCTGTAAAATCACAGTGTTAGCTAAACAAAATCGAAGCTGAATTTTTTTTCAAATTTCCTTTTAGTTATCTGCACACGCTCTCTGCCAAATAGTTTAAGATTTTCAAGAATCCTTTCTATGAATCGCATTTGATCCACAGACGGCTTGGCGTCAGCAGACGGCGAGACACGTAAATACATTTTAGTGCATTACCCCTGCTAGCGGCCACCTTATTGCAAATTTCTGGCGTCACCATCTGCTTATACCTTTTTCCAATACACATTTATTGAAGCTATAAATATAGATAGAGTATTAGGTAGATCGAATAGCAAACTCGATCATCGTCGTTCTCGACTAGTTATTAGTTAGTCAGTTTGGCATATTGTGATTATTATAACAGTCATCACATCAGCCAAAAGACGTCCACTGCTAGATATAGGTGTCCCCCCGAGTTAGGGGGGGGGGGGGTCTTGCCATAATCGCCGTGCTTGGTAGGCTGGTTGGCGAATCGCAGTGTGCACTGTGCAGTGAGGTGGCACAGTACACACGAAGGACTCTGCTGCCCATCCTCCGGTTTTCTATTCCAGTCGACTCTTACTTACGACACCCTCAGGAAGAGATGAGGTGGTACTAGTCTAGCACTGCACCGTTGGCCAAAGTTCTAAAGTTTCAGTTAGGTTTATTTAAAGGCTAGTTTCTAGAGTTCGTAATAATTAATTATATAAGTTAATGTTTATAGAAAAGTGTTTTGAAATCGTCGTGTTATCTCTTTATTAAACAGGTACTATTTTATCGATTCGTTGCCTGCTCTTGGCATCATTGCAACAGGTAAGTATTTCACGAATTAGGTAGGTACCTACGTATTTGTTCAACCGTGAACGTGAGTCGAGATCGTGCAAAAAGGCTACAATCATTGAGTGCTCTCTCCCGGAGCACCAGCTGATATATTTCAACTGTTTATGAACAGAGCGCCATTACGTCACTTGCTCTAATAACGATCTATAGTATGGTTAAAAATTGATTTTCAGACACAGATGAGACGGACCGTGCCATTGTTGGTTTTACGTAGGTACACACATAAATATTCTCGCTTCAGCTTCGTTAATTACAAGGTAAAGTGGAGGCGACCAAGCTGTACCTATACTATATACCTACGATAATATTCGCAAAGCGTGAAACATCTGAGTATACTAGCGAAACATTGCAATCGCCTTGGCATTGTAGTGTGCTATACAAAAAATGTATGTTTATATAAACTGTCTGTAATGTTCATGTAAACAAACGCCTTAGATATGTGCAGGCAGATTTGTTCGTTAACTACATACTTTAATACTTTACTTGATAGATACTATATATCAGCCATTAAATAAGGTTTCTTTCAATTGACATGCTGGCAAAACGTGAGCAAAGTACTAACGTAACGTGAGTTATCGAGGGGCCCAGGGTAGTAAGATTAGTACTTAGACGGGAGGAGCCATAGTGTAGAGCAAGGACGTCGGCTTTCGGCAAATGGATTTGTCCTCGGCAAGGGCAGAGGTGACTTACCCAGTGGCTGCTGAAGCGCGGCGTGCGCGTCGCAGTCGGCACAGATGGTGGAGCGCAGCATCCGCTCCCGCTGCAACCGGCGCAGCAACTGCAGGTGTTGCGGAGTGAACACCGTGCCCGACCGCTCACCCACCAGCACCACGTCGCCCGCTTCCCACCACGCCTGCTCCCGTAGCGTGCCGTCACGGTTGAACAGACCCATGTCCTTGTACCCTTCCGGCGGGCTGAGCGCCCCAGATTCTGGCTCCTGGTACCTCTCGCACGCTCCGCACCCGGAGCACTCCTCACCCTCGCCTTCATCTGAGTATCCACACTCATCGCGCACGACAATGATGTAGTCTGCCTCGAAAAATTCATTCGCGGTCTCGTCGAAGACCACTCTATGTTTCTTAGGTTTGCTCCCCTTTTTGAGAGAGGATTTGAGGTTCTCGTGGTCCTTATTGTGGCGCGTGTCACGGGCGGCGCGGTCGCCGCGCATCGTCGCGTTAAGTCGCGGCGGAGCCGGTCGCCGGAGTGCCGCGCGGGCCACGCGCCAGTACGAGGCGGTGCGAGGACGACCGCGGCGCCCGACTCGCCGCCGCCTGCAGCGCCGCGCTATCGATCGCGCCGCCGCCGCCGCCGCCGCGCCGCCGCCGCGCCGACACGCCGCCGTTCGCTGTCCTCACTTTTCCTTGGACATCCACGCATCAACACCTTATTTGATTATACCCTATAATAGAGGCACAATTCCTATTTTGCAAACAAGACAGACTTTATACCACTTAAAATCTCATGTCCAATTAGCTAATCAACAATTCAAACTGATATTAAATTATGTAGGTAGAGAGGTTACTTGATCTGGCACTGTATTACTAGCTTTTCCCGCAGTTTCACCCGCGTGGTCATCGCTTACCCGTAGGAATTTAATAATTTACTTATTTTGACCACCTTAATTCGTCCTCTACCCTCTATTTCCAACCAGAATAACTCATCTTTATGTCTCTATCAGCAAAATGATAGGACTTTTATATAAACTTACGATAGTATTTACCCTCCCTAGCTGTGACGTCGCGTCGCGTCGTGCTGCGCTGCGCAGCTCCATGTACAGAGGCCAGCACATCAAGCTATACTTAGTCAGGTCCTAAGTTCTGTCAAAAAGTTTTTATAAAATTAATGATACACTTTTTGATAATTATATAGAAATAATATATGAAATGAAAGGTAATTTCATTTACAATACAATTTTATTTTATATTCAAAATGCCCTCCCCTATTTTTAATACATGCCCTTAATCGACGCGGCGAATCATCAATCCCAGCACGCACCACATTCTTATTTCTGCCGCTGCTTTATCCACAGATGCTCGGAGAGATTCCAAATTCTGATGAGGTTTAGCGCAGACTTTCTCCTCCAAATGTTGCCATATCTTGTAATCCAGTGGGTTTAAATCTGGACTAGAAGAGGGCCAGTCTTCATGTCCGATAAAGTCAATTTCACGGGCGGTCTACCAGTTTTGTTTTGCTTCGTGCCCTATGAGCTGGTGCAGCGTCCTGTTGGAATATCTAATGTCTATTTTTGAACATTGTTTGAGAAAGAGGTTCCACTATGTTTTTTAGGACGGTATTTTGGTACACCAAGGCACTGATTTTTACACATTTTTCACAGAAAAACATTTTCAGTTAAGCCCGAATATGAGACTCCAAGCCAAACCATGAGTGACGAAGGATAATGTCCTCGTTGAACCCTCGGAATACGCGTGCTGGCTTTTTCAATGCTGTGGGCATACACCTTATCGTTTTGTTTATTATACTTTCTTCGATGTTAATTTTTTTTTCCGAAAAAAAAATTCGTGGTATTTTTCCCCCGCGTACCGCCGCCGTAACAAAGCGCGGGATCTATCCAGCCTATTTTTTTTACAAACGCTCGTTCAAAAAATGCCTGGTCTTCATTTATCACTCTTTTGACCGTGGTTCTGCTTAGGCCCATCTGAAGAGCTAAGATTTTTTGTTTACGAACAGGATTTCGTTGAATTCGCGCCTTCACTGCTTTGATGATCGCCGGTGTCCTAACTGTACGAGGTTGGCGGTCCTCTTACGATCTTCGAAGCTTGAATCTTCAGTGAATCGTTTGATAGTGCGATAAACAAATCGTAGGGTTATTTTCAATTTTTGTAGAATATTTAAAATCTCTTTTGGCGCGTAACCACAGCGGTTCAACGCGATAACCGCTACTCTATCTTCTTCTTCTAATATGGAGTGTATATGAAAATGAATGTCTTTTATATTTTCGGCATGCGCAAACGTTCTATTTTTAAAATTGGTGAAGTTCATCTAGCCAGTATTCGAAAATTTTAAATAATAAGGTTTTGACAGAACTTATGAACCAACAAGTACGCCCATAGTACGATTCTGATCCATACGCATTCGGCATAAGAACGGTACAAAGTCCAAAGTGTGTAGCTTAATGTGCTGGCCTGTGTACTTCGACATGTATCTAGTTCGCTATCGCGCTCTCACTGTGATTTGTATCTTTTTATATAATAAATAAGTTATTTCATGATGCGCCATATCGCGTCGCATCGCGTCTCGTCTCGTATCTATCAGAACTGACCCATAGTACCATTGGAATAATAGACATCTACAGACTAGAAAATCATTTTATTTTATTTAACAGATGATCGTTGGGGTAGTAAAGTTAACGAGCAGCGACCGTGCACCGGAAGACGCAGCGTTGTCAGGCCTCTCACTCGGTACATCGACGACCTGGTGAAGTTCGTGACAAGCCGCGTAATGCGGGCAGCGTAGGACCGGTTGTTGTGGGGGGACCTTTGTACAGCAGTGGACGTCTTTCGGCTGATATGATGATGGTAAATTATTTTCCACCTATGTGTACCAAAGTAGAAGTCGATTTAAAGTATCTTAATCCTAACCTAATACGGGAAGCTGACAAGATGACGTGCAATGTCTTTCTATTTTATCGTGTGGCGCTCTACTTTACCCTCGGTCACTTGTAAGGCTGTGTCTGTCCTCTACATCACGGCGTCAGACCACGATGCGCACATTTCATTTAAAAGAACTGTAGACTTCGATTAGCTTTTAAGGTAGCTTAGCTGCCAAGGCTACAGGGGGTTGTTATTAGGTAGTGCGGTTTTGGGCCTGTGCATATTTATTTATGTATATATGTGTATGTATGCATATAGGCGCAGGGCTGAGAGTCCCACGTAACCAGTACAGCCGGCTGTATTGGTATGCGTAAGTAAATGCATTTTCCCACTTCCCTCCTCCGCAGTCCGAGGGCAAAAAAAAAAGAGTACCCGATCGCATTGAATTACAGCGCAGCGACGCACCGTGTGTTGACGGCTACGTGCACAGTTAGTTTTCAAAGTGCGGCATCCCCGCACCGTAATCCAACACACAGTAACGGCACAATATATATATATTAGTACACTAACGTACAGTATGGACACTCCCTGCAGCTCTCTAGATTCGACCTCACACCCCCCCCCCCCACCCCCACCCCCCGTCACGCAGATTGGTTATTAGATTGGTTCTCGAACGTAAGGGTTGTCACACACGGGTAAGATTAATTTGGCTGTTACTTGAAAGCCGTTAATTTCCCGTTATTTAACCTTTTTTGTTTCAAATTAGATTTAGTTTACACCTATAAAAGGAATACGTCACATTTCGTACCGAAGTTGGTAAAATAAATATTCCAAATAACAATTATAAGATTATTTGTTTTATTGAATTAATAAAAATTGAATTTATAAATAATATACTTCTACGCATACAATACAATTAGACTGGGAATGATAAATGGCGGCGCTTCTATTTGTGTCTTGCTCAAACAATAATCTCTCGCTCACATGAACTACCAAACCTATGCAAACAATGCTATTTATATTCTCAGTCTTTAATTGTACGTATATAAAAAAAAATACTTTACCTCACCTTTTGAAAATACATTAAAAAATTCGATTGAATATTTTTCGTGACCAATGCCGCCGATGATCAGCCCTACTTGCATTTCATGTCTATAGGTACGTCTAAGTTGTTCGTATATATGTCGCAGGCATAATGTATAATTGGTCATTATACATACGGTCAGGCAAATTATATAATGGTGAGGGCGGGAAAACCTGACCGAATCTAAAATACGGACGTATTATACAATTTGCCTGACCGTATGTAAAATTACTAATCATACAATTTGTCTGCCACATATATATCATATCTCGCTCGTTAGTATGAAGTGTCAGGGGTGTGGTAACGGCACCGCGCCGGTGGTGATGAGGCCAGGCCCTGAGGCATTCAATTTACGGACATGTGCGACGCCACTACTATTTGACTTTTCGATACAGGAGAAATCGTTTTTTTTCTATTTTAGTGGTTTTATGAACTCTTTATTGTTCTTAAACTGTAGTGAATAAAAAAAATTATAAGTACCATTTTGAAGAAAAGTTGTAAAAACCCAAGTGCGAGTCGGACTCACATGGAGACAGTTCCGTAGGTACCATTCCGTTTTCTGTAAGAACGTTGTCTTAGGATTTTTGTTTAGGTTTTCCTGTAAACTATAAGATTTACCCTTATTCCTTATTTTAAAAAAACTATTGGCTTAGTAGTTTTCGAATTAAGAGGGCAAATGCCCAAATTTTGTTATTTTTTTAAATATCTTCTAAATTATAACTACAATAATAAAAAATGGTGATCCCACCTATGATTTTATTTACTATCTCATGGTACACCTTACTCACCTTAGCCTGTTCTCAAGTTAATCTTTGTTTGATGATGTGCCGCACCCGTGAAGTGTTAATGGTCCTCTTTCTGCTTCTTCCTGGACCAGTGTGGCCCAACTCGTAATAATAATAAATAACGTTTGATGACCATAGAAACCAGTTGGCGGCTGACGCCGAGGGCTTAGACTAAGCCAAACTCTCTTTTTCCAGCTTTTTCATTGCATGAGGCAAAGAAATTACCGCTTCACGATGACTAGACATGGCGAAATTAATTAAAACATCAAATGATTTTCACAAACTTTGCACACCAAAATGGCGGGAAAATCTGTGACAATTAAAAAGTCAAACCAAAAAGATCGCATTTCTTTCGAATTCCGAAAAGTTTGCATTTAAATTTTGTCAACGTATTTATGGACCACCGTAGCATTGAACTTGAATGTTATCGATGGGTTATTTTATGATATTTTGTAAATGCCTCAAATGTGGGCAACATTTTGAAAAGAAAATCGATCTTTTTTAACCGGCCATACGCGACTCGGGGCCACACAAACAGGGTACCGCACCAAAACTTTCACTACTTACCAAGAGAACAAGAACTCTCAGTACATACTTTGTAAAAAAAGTTTTGAAAACTATATCGTGTGACATATCAAACAAAGGGTTTGTTGTGAGAATCACAAATACATATTTTTTATAATTTTGAGATAAATAGTTTTAAAGTTATTTAAGAAAATGTGTGAAAATTTACCTCTCCCTCCCTTATCTCTGAAACTGCTGGGCCTAAAATCTTGAAAATATCACAGTATATGAGGTCAAATGCATAGATTACAGGAAAACCTTTAAGAACATCTAAATGTTGTTAATTGTCTAACATCTTTCGGTTGCCACAGGAAAAATGAAATTTCCAAAGTCAAGACGTCTGGTAAATCTAAATTGGTAGATACTATTAAAGGCCTTCCGTTCCCACAGGAAAAATTAAATTTCCAAAGTCCATACGTCCGGTAAGTCTAAATTGGTACCTGTAAAGACCTTCCATTCCCACAGGAAAAAATAAATTTCCAAAGTCCAGACGTCCGGTAAGTCTAAATTGGTACCTCTAAAGACCTTCCGTTCCCTGAGGAAAAATTAAAATTCTAAAGTCCAGACGTCTGGTAAGTCAAAATTGGTACCCCTGAAGACCTTCCGTTCCCACAGGAAAAATTAAATTTCCCAAGTCCAAACGTCTGGTAAGTCTAAATTGGTACCTGGTAGACTTCGTTTGTTTAAACTGTTAATTATTACTGCTTGCAAAGTTTCAACAAAATTGTTAGAGCTGTTTTATGTTTGCATTTTCCTCTTGCTTTCCTGCAATCTGTGAGAGTGATTGATTACGTCAAAAGGGACGGAAGTGCGCAGGTAATGTGTTTTTTCAGTATGTTATGTTTTTAAGTTTTTTTTTAACGGGCGTTGCTCCATAACGCAAACCTAATATTTGCTCAGTTTTTGCATAATTGTCATGAGTACAACTAGTACTTTCATTTTATTTCTTACTCAGCCATTTCCGTTGTTTTTAGTCACTATAACTAGTTTTTCAGGCGCTTTAAGTACATATAACACAAGTCACAACCACTTTGCGCAAGCAGCCCGACATATTTAACATCAGTCAGAGGGTTGCCCTTTCTCCTCTCAACATTACCGTTATCGTTACCAGATTCGTCATGACCTCCTAGTCTAGCTATATTGTCTCCGGGGCACACTTGTACTACACACAGGTTCTAAATCCATGTTTTATGAAAAATCCGGCCAATGCGAGTCGGACTCGCACTTCAACGTTTCCCCACACCCCACACCTCTCCATACAACTAATACAATGATACTCATGTTTCATTTATATAACAAACAAAAGACACCAATGCGAACGACAAAAAAAATGCTTTCTTTATGCATTCATTCATTGAGTACGACTCACACACCAGTTTTTAATTATCTTTGGTTTTACTTCAAGATTATTACTATAATCACTCAAGTTTCACGCTTGTATGTATTAACGTTTTTTACGAAAGAGCTAAATCAAAAATACTTCTAAAATACCTGTACACTAGGATAAAACATGTTTTCTGTATGGGCGACCACACTTAATTTTTATTGTTTTTTTTATTAGAGCGGCAATAAAAAAAATAATCTGTAAAAATTTCAACTGTCTGCATACTGGTTTCATAATCATTTAATAGAAAACCTAATGTTATATTTTAAATCAGTGAAATTTGGAATTTTGAACTGAAACGTCTTTGAATCACATTCGGAAAAAAGTCAGAAAACTGTACTATTACGGAAGTAAACGAAGGAGACTTAAATCTGCTTCCGGTTCACGGCAATGCTATAGCCATGTCGCCGTCATCTGGTTGAATCTGCTATTTGATTAAATGACTAACGCGTTCATTGAATAACGAGATTCAAAAAATAAAATTATAGCCGTAGACCTTGTCGCTGATATTCTTTCCACTGAGGGCGGCGGGGTGATCATTCCCTTTGCATCCGATGCCCTGAACGCCTGGTTGGATATCTGCCCAGATGTGCCGGATTTTCCGACCCGGCAACGTTCGTGGGATGACGCTGCCTCCAGGCTTGCTTTGAGTCACCTTATTGGCAATGCCACGGGGTCGGACTTGGCAAGGTTGAGGGCATCGTCATGCCCGGAGTCGGGAGCATGGCTTCATGCGTTACCGTCACCTCACATTGGCACCTTACTGGACAGCGACTCATTGCGTGTGGCCGTGGCTCTCCGCCTGGGCTGCAGTGTTTGTGAAACCCACGTATGCACTTGCGGTTCAATGGTAGAGGCTAACGGTCATCACGCCCTGAGTTGTCAAAAGTGTTCAGGCAGATTCCCGCGCCATTACGCACTTAACGAAATCTTACGGGGTGTTCTGGTATCGGCTAATATTCCATGCCTACTGGAGCCGCCAGGACTTAGTCGTAGCGACGGAAAGCGACCCGATGGCCTAACGCTGGTGCCATGGCAGAAGGGGAGGAGTCTTCTCTGGGATGCCACATGTCCTAGCACTTTCGCACCCTCTCACCTAGCGCATACATCAAGGGCAGCAGGTTCCGCTGCTGAAGCAGCCGCTCGGTCGAAGCACTCAAAATATGCTGCATTGGAACAAACCTACATGTTTGTTCCATTTGCCGTCGAAACGGCTGGCTCATGGGGAACCGAGGCTAAGGGTTTTGTTCGGGACATTGGGCGCCTTCTGCGGGACAAGGGATTTGACCCCCGCTCCGGGGCATTTCTGGTGCAAAGGCTGTCTATAGCCATACAACGCGGCAACGCTGCGAGCGTTATGGGCACCTTTGCGCCGGGCACGCTCAGGGGTGGGTTATTTTAGTTTTAAAAATTTTATAATTTGTATATTTGACAACTGTAATTTACATGAATAAATAAATATATATTAATTTTGTCAAATGGGCGATATCATATTACCAGCTGATGTAAGTATAGTTTTTTGCAAAGTTTTCGTTAATCGTTTGGTCAACCTCCGCCATCCTCGTAATCACTTTCTCGGGTATCGGACTTCCCATTAAAAGGTGGAAAAAAATGAAATGTAACAAAATCCTTAGAAACATGAAACAATTATGGACGTGATTTACATGGAGTGTAACAAACCTGTGGTAATATTTCAAGGTGCATTTTTGGGGTTCCGTGCCCAAAGGTGATTGGGACTTATTAATAAAGCCTACGCCGTTCGTCAGTCCGTTCCGTCTGTATGTATCTTTTGAATAGTGAGAGGTAGCATTAGAAGACTTTTTTCTGTCACTCTCATTGATGTTTTTTAATTGAAATCTGGTAAATACAGGAGTCTATGCTCCGAATATGATTTTGTCCCATTCGGTGTCGAGACCCTTGGTCCGTGGGGTCCTAGCGCTACAAGGCTTTGTAAGGAAATAGCAAAAAGGTTAGTTGACATCACAGGAGACCGAAGAGCTGGCAGCTACCTTGGACAAAGAATTAGTCTAGCTATTCAAAGGGGGAACGCTGCCAGTATCTTCGGAACCTTGCCTAAAGGGACTCCTTTTAATAATATATTTTAGGCATATTATATTTTTTAAGGTTTTTAGTTTTAGGTTCATTGTTCTAGTATATATATATTTTTATTTCTATTAATAATTACATTGAAATCAATATCATATATTTAATGTAACAAATATAATAATAAATAAATGAGCTTTTATAATTATGACAGGTACCATTTTAAGAGATTTTTCAGATATATCACACAATGCATATTTTAGGTCATCATAAGTGTTGACGATGACATTTGGACAACATTTTTCATTAAAAAAATATTTTTTACGTTTTTTAAACTGAAAAATGTAAGAAAAGGTACCCCTGCAAAAGAAAACATACATCCGTGTGAAAATTACTAAGAATTACAACATTATTTTTTAACATCCAAATATTCCACTACACATTTCGGCAGTAATGTAAACGAAAGTACTCGTAAGTACTTTGTTTTCACGTAAATGGTAACTACGATGCAAATTGAGGTGGGAGGAATATGCCGAACGGTATACTCTACGTGGGGCCACTTAGGGCCGGTTTTTCAATGCTCAAATAAACAGACTGATAGCGATAATTCGAGATATCGCAAGAATATAATTTTTAATAGTCGGTTAATACTTATCTGTCGAATAACTCCATTAACTGAAAAATACATCTACCTGATGCTATGACCGCCAGATAAGTGCATTATATCGATAGATAGTTTGACGTTCAGTATAAACGTAAGTATGTTCTTTTTGGTTAAGTAATTAGGTTAGGACTTTGAGCAAAGTATCTGGGGGCACGGTAGTGCCCCGCCAAGACGAGCCAAGCAAAGCGCAAGGGCACTACCTACCTTTTCTCGAAACGCTTCGTCGTTTTTTTGAACTCTCATAACTTTGCTTTGGATGATGCTAAATAGTAAAATTTTTGAAGATAGAATTCCATCAGTACAATCATTAAACATACAAATTTGAATGCCGTTGCTATTATACTTTAGATTTTATTAATGTCTCAAAACCCTCGATTTCGTCACTTATTCACTAACTCACTGATCATCAAAATTGTTAGGGTACTTCCTGAAGTCCTAGAAAGCTGAAATTTGGTCTGTAAGCTAATATTACTACAGAGACAACAAAAAAATTAAAAAACCTAACCTAACCTATCCCCTTGGAATAGGAGGGGGAAGCACAGATTAAATAATAGTACCTACTACGGTCAAAGTTTGTATGAGACTTGCGCTACAATTTGTGCTACATACATAAGTGAAAATAATTAAAATACTTCTTAAAACATAAAAAATACGTACGTCGTAATTTTTCGAAAATCATCCCCTAACTTAAAAAATGGGGGTGAAAGCTTAAACACGGTCCAGCGTCACTAGATGGCGCTGACTGTATTTTGAAAGGCGGTAACAACTTGTATATCGGGCACGGGCAGCCTTATCTAGCGAAGTTGTTTCCATTCTTCTTCTGCGCTAAAAACACTTAGGGAAAGAATATTCGAATTTATCATATTGTTGAAGCATCGTAAACAATTTCGATCTCTCACAACTTTGCAGTGGATGATGCTAAATAGTTAAAATTTTACAAGATAGAATGCCATAATTCGAGTTAAGTAGGTTACTGGTACAAATTATTATAAGTATTTCTTTGTTATTTTCTTAGAATTTAATATTGGAAGTTTGAATAGAATTAGGTATAGGATTAGTTTTGTTTGTCGTAAGGTATAGGTTTAATTGCTTTAGATTGAGTATTATCGGTATTCTTCTGATTTTAACATGGTTTCTGAAATCGTTGTACTGGAAGTAAAGGTGGGACCCCGCCGTCATCATGTGGTACACATGCCGGGAGATGGTTCCTGCCTCTTCCATTCCTGACCTATCGCTTATTTTAAACAGTAAATTATCAAATAAAAAAGGCAAATATAGAGAGTGGGCTATAAAAAAGGTGTGGCTGACGTGCAAGAAATACACCCAAAAAAGGAACTAAAATAAATAAAAAAAATCCATTATACAACTTACAAAAATAAATGAAATCTCACAAAAAACATTTTTATGTAAAAATGTTGCCAACACGAGTCTACGTAGCTTACCCTGTGAAAAGTTTTTCATATCTCGTATAAAGCCAAGCTCTAAAGACTGAACGCTTTAAACCTTCAAGCTCTACACTACACCTTACTCATAGTATCTGAAAAAGTGGTTAAATCTCATGTAGAGCCAAGATTTTTGATCTATGCGCCCTAACTTTACCAGGCCTATCTTCACAAATTCTACATTTTAGTCAAAACGTGTGGCTTGGCCGTTTTGCTACCGTCACGAAGATTTCATAGGTATTCGTTCATTGGGTGCGAAACTACCTTCACCTACCTTTGCCTCTCGAGGAAACACTGGTCAAATTCCCGAAATCAGAAGATTCTATAAATATAAACCAAGAACTTTACATAATGATACGGAGACGATCAACAAAATCTAAGATTATTTGGGAAGATATAGTCGATATCAATATATTAAGTAACCCAATGAACGAATGCCTATGAAATCTCCGTGACGGTAGCAAAACGGCCAAGCCACACGTTTTGACTAAAATGTAGAATTTGTGAAGATAGGCCTGGTAAAGTTAGGGCGCATAGATCAAAAATCTTGGCTCTACATGAGATTTAACCACTTTTTCATATACTATGAGTAAGGTGTAGTGTAGAGCTTGTAGGTTTAAAGCGTGCAGTCTTTAGAGCATGGCTTTATACGAGATCTGATAATTTTTTCACAGGGTAAGCTACGTAGACTCGTTTTGGCAACATTTTAACATAAAAATGTTTTTTGTGGGATATATATTAGTCTTTGAGGTTGTTTGTTTCTTCCGTGCATTCTCCTTGTCTTTACCTATTTGTCACCTCATCGGTCTTTAAAATTACGATATATTTTTTTATATTTTCATTACGTCTTGATGCTCACGAGTAACTGAACATCAGCAGTAGCAAAATTTGCCGAACGCTCTCTTTTTCGAGATTTCATTGCAATGAAACTAATAATTTAGTTAACGTCAAAGAAGATGTACTTATCTAGTACGAGGCAACGTAATTTTTTTGTTAGGCGTCCCAATACTTTATGAAACGAAGTATGCTGCGCATCCGTTTAAGTGATAGACAAAGACTCATAGACATCAGAGAAAGAACAGGAGTGGTCGATGTAATTAGGAAGGTCAAAAGCCTGAAATGGCGCTGGACTGGTCATATGATAAGATCCAAAACCGAAAAATGGACAAATCATATAACCGAATGGTACCCAAGACATGGAAAACGGAGGAGAGGTAGACAAATAAGGAGATGGGAAGATGATCTACCCGAAGGTTGGAGGAGATCAGCACGGGAAAGAGATGTGTGGAAATGTATGGAGGAGGCCTTTGTCAAAGGACAGCCTGACTTAGGTGTATGTTGACGGTGTCAAGTAATTTTTATTTTTAGTTTGTCAAACTACTATCTGTAATCTGAGTCAGAGAAATAAAGGCACATATTATTATTATTACTGTGTGGTCCACAAATACTTTGACAAAAGTTTTTTTGAATAATTAAAATAACATAACTTTTAAAGTTGTTAAGTTAAATTGTATAGTATAAGTTGTACTAACAAATTATGGGCATAGCCTGAATTAAAGATAATAATAATAATAATAATAATAATAAAGTACAAATAGTGGTCTATACTGAAAATTAAACTCTTTACTAACAATAATTTTTAATTATCTTTAAAATATCAGCGCTTGGCTTTGATACATAGCACTAAACGTTTTTCAAAATTTTCGACTATTCTCCGCACCTCATCCGTACTTATTTTTTCCTATTCTTCGAGAAGTTTCTTCTTCAGCGATTCAATAATGCTATGCCTTGTAGCACAGGCCCGTGCCTCCAAAATAGACCACACACTGTAATCCATGGGAATTAAATCCGACGAGTAGGGTGGTCATTCTTCAGAGCTTATAAAATCCGGAAAATTGTCTTGACACCACTTTTGAACATTCAGAGCCCCATGTGCAGGAGCAGAATCCTGTTGGAAAATCCATGACTGATTTTCAAAGTGCTGCTAACTCCAAGGAAGTACTACAGATTCGAGAATATATCGACGGTACATATCTTGGTTCATTTTCATCCCCTTTTCAACGAAAACAAGGGTTGTTTTGCCCGTAGAACAAATACCACCCCAGACTTGGCCTTTTGGCGATGAAGAATAAGTTCTGCGTTTGATCCAGGACGACTACAAGAGTAAATCATATCATTTTGGTGATTATGAGTTTTCTCTATCGAAAAATAATTTTCGTCGGTAAAAAGCTCATTTTTCCAATTTTCAGTTGCGGCGCGCTACCTCAGCAAACGGCATCTTTTTAGGCGAATTTTTTTATCTTTGTCCTCCAGCAGTTGGGCTTTTCGCAACTTGTATGCCCTTAGATTTAGTTTACTTTTGACAATACGCATCTCTGTTGATCGACTTATTCCTATCTTTGTGGATATTTTTCTCACTTTAGCATGTGGATTACGAGTTAACCTTTGTTTCATGATGTACTGCACCCGTGAAGTGTTAATGGTCCTCTTCCTGCCTCTTCCCTGGACGGCCACCAGTGTGGCCCAACTCTTAATAACGTTCGATGGCCATAGAAACCAGTTGGCGGCTGACGCTGAGGGCTTTGACTATGTCACTCTGCCTTTTTCCAGCCTCATGTAAAGAAATTATCGCTTCACGATGTATAGACACGGCGAAATTAATTAAAAAATCTAATGATTTTAACAAAATTTGAACTCCAAAATGGCGGGAAAATATGTGACATTTAAAAAGTCAAACCAAAAAGATCGCATTTCTTTCGAATTCTGAAACGTTTGCATTTAAATTTTGTCAACGTATTTATGGACCACCCTGTATATTATAACGTAAATTTAGGTTTAGTATTCCTTAAAAGTCGAAATAGGTAACACATAGGTAACACATAACTAAAAAATCCCAGTTGAATCACAGTCTCTAAAGAAGGAAAACAACAAAAAAAATTGACATTGACAGGAATTGAATACAACATTATGTCCTGCTCTAACGCATGAGTATGCAATATATCTATTTCACCTCTCTGAAGTTTGAGTTGCCAGAATTGAAATATCCCGTCAGATAGTTATTCATTGGATAAATGACTATTGAAAAATAGGCGACCAATTATCTGACATATGAACAGCTACAGTGCGACAAGGATCTTTTGGCACTTAGGTGACATTGACAGGAGGGCGTGGGTGTACAATTAAATGACAAACAATACACTGAACGATCTGTCAATGAATCCCATTTTATTCAAAAGATCGTTGTCGCACTGTAGATAACTATATTCATTAGGTAGTTTTCGACCTTACAATAACTGAGCATTAAAAAACCGGCCCTTACATGACATAGATAATACTTTGTATACGGGCACTATACGGGTGATAATTTAAATGATTTGGAACGTACCCAATTACCCGATTCGTTCGTTCATTTGCAGTCGTCGGCAAACAATGACCAATGACCAAAGCGAATTTACCAGAATTTACCCAACTTTCAGATTCAGATCCAACTACAGAGGAAAATAGTGGTTTAAATTACTCTTTAGGTATTTGTGTTCGTTTCGTTCACTTTCATTAAGGGTGACCATTTGTGACAAACTTCTGCCAATTGGGCAGATTTCGCTTAAATTGACCTCTGGCAGAACAAGCGGAAGATTTAGAAAAGGTGGCAGGAATTTGGCAGATGTCAAGGAAAAAAGGTGCGGAATTTGGAAAATTTACAGGAAATCCTTATAAATACACTCTCATTGTCTTATTCTTTACATTTATTTTTTATTACTTAATAAGTAAGAGAGTTAAGAAAATTATTTTTGTGTCAACTCAACTCAACTTGTGTGTGTGTGTGTGTGTGTGTGTGTGTGTTTGTGTTGGATGCAGTATCACAAACCACTTCCTTCGTCACGCTTCGAGTTCGCGTAATCGCCCTGCTTCCTATCAGCACGAATGACCGTCATTTCTGTACAACTTAAACGTGCGAATTTCAAGTACGTACTTTAAAACAAGTGTTAATATTTTTCATTCAAATTCATTTTTACTGAAGTTTGTAAGTTTTGAGAAACTTAAATTTTTCAACTATTTCAGTTTTAGAAATTTCAGTACGAAGAGAAAGTAAAAAAAAGCAGAACTGAGTATTTGTGCTTCCTACTTTGCTAGTGGAACACAATAATTTAATGTTGCGATTAATGGATCATTTGAGCAAAACTTTAAATACGTTATTAAATATATAATTGTATTACATTATTGATTCTCGTTCCCGTAGGGACACTAAAATGATGTCGTATTTTTGACATTTTATGGAGTCGAGTTTGGCAGATTTTGCTGGATTTTTTGCTAGCGTCGAGCAGCTTCACCATTTTTGAGATGATCACAATGCTGTCATTTGTATTGAGACTGAGACGTGTTTTTGGCGGGATTTGTGGTGAACACATTCGTAGTTTTATTTTATTGTTTCTGCTAGAGTTTTATTTTAAAAAGTGGTGCATTTTGAAGAAAACTATCTGGTGCATGTAAGCAATGTGGAGAACAAGAAAATAAAATGAAGAAGGACGTGAAGACCCGACTTGCACTGGGTGCAGGTTTATAGACGCCCTACCGTTCCAACTCACAATGTGGCTGCTGCAAATACTGTCAAGAACTCCAAAGAAGATTTGTAATGCACTGTCACTAGCATTTCAAATTTAAAAAAAAAACTAAAAATGAAGATTGTCTCAAAAGAGCTTGTACCCAGAGACGTTAATATGTTTTTTAACTAATTGTCTTGAGACTTGCCAGAATTCTCTTCTCTCTTCTCTAATCTCTAGTCTCCCAACTCGACTCGCTCGTTTGGTCTTTCGTTCTCGCCAATTTAATAATTAAGTAATCTGTGAGTTAGTTTGCACTTTGCTGCTTTTCAAAGAAAATAAGTTATTAGATACCGTAATTTTTAGAAAATAGCCTATCTATTTTTCATGAATATGTGCTCTAAGTTGCGGTAAGTGTCATTTTTTTGTCTTGAGTCAAGTAAATGCAGATGGCACAATCACTGCATTTCCACATTAAGGGTTTATTGTTAAAAGTGAATATTAAGTATATTTTGCAGTTCCCCCAATTAATCAGCAAGCAAATATTCGTTCAGGGACTCTACATAATAATCCTTCCTGCTGTGAATATTTAGGTAGTTTGTTGTCTTCTTACCCAGGTAATTAGAACAGGTACAAGTAGCAGGTAATACACTCATTGAAAATAAGAACTATCAAGTAAGTAAACATATAGGTACTTGCCTAGACTAACTGTAACAGAAAATTAGTTTTTGACTGGAAAGTATTAAAGTTAGAATTTAAATAAAACTATTTTATACTTTTATTATTTTACTCATAGATTTTATTCTTTTAAGTGCACTCCAAATGAGTGTATGGTGGTTCTCTGTGAGGACTCATTACACACTTCCCTAGTTGGTACATGAGCGTTCGTGTCCCCTCATTGTAAATAGAACACACATATTTCTCTATCATTTTCTTCCCCACTGCTGAGCAAAGCCACTTTCACCCACTCCTTTCAAGTAGGCCCAATTTGTCTTACCAGTGCCGCACAAGCCTGCTGTATGTGCAAGGTGCTTTGGTACTTTGGGGAAACATGCTCTGCCTAGTCCCTCTTTTATCTAGCTGTCTTTTCACCAACACCTGTAATCTGAGTTCTAAAGAGCAGTATGGTTTTAGGATGCGATTGATCCATTTTATCCCTAATTAGCTTCAATTCATTGTCCTCTGACAAACCTTCAACTTGGACTTCTGATAATCAGTCAATGACCACGTCTAAGCACGGTAGGTTTGGGTAGGCAGAATACAAATGTCGATAAGTTTATGCTTCAACCATGAAGTAAGGTTTTCATTCATCATTTCCTTCATGTAGCTAGAGACATTTTTCTTCCTCCTTTTTTTGTCTGTTTTTGAAGGAAACTACTTGATCCAGATAAATGTACTTGAAATATTACAGTACTTGCCCATCTACCTCGAACCTAAGATTGTGCTATTAATTATTATCTGGGTCTTCACGAAATTCAACTGTAAGGCTTGCTTCACAAGTCTTGGACCTTCATAACTAGAAAGAAAAGACAAAGTATTTTCTATGAAGCAATACCATAAGCTTTATTACTCTGCTTATTTTGACTTGGAACATTTTACATTGTGGTTTTTGAACTTGCTTATTATTTACACATTATAGTAAATAAAGAAATAAGTAGTTAAAAAAAATATATAAACAAATTTTAAAGTACAAAAACAATAGATTACTGCAAAAAAAATAACTTGAAATCCACTTTCTAGTATCTATGGTCAGCTTTAAAAAACTATTTTGATTTTAAGCACCATTTTTGGCGACGAGTCCTGTCCAGTTTTAGCTGTCCCTTGGCTGATTTTATCTTGGGTAGTGTCTGGTTCAAGTTAAGTTTCTGGGGCAAAATTCGGCGGCACCTTTGATAGTAATTGTCGGGAGCCAAAATTCAATTCTGGAATGGGGGTGAAAACTTTAAAAAGGTAGATTGGGGTCATGTGCGATAAAAGAGGTTTATCTAAAATTTTTTAATTTTATGCCCATAGTTTATTCCCATAGGGTTACCAATTGTGGATAAAAATGTTCTTAAGGAGTTCCTTTACTATTTTTAAGAAAGGTACAAGCTTGAATTTGAAAAGAATTTTAATTATTTCGGATTCTTTCAGCAAACCCTTTCATTTGATACCCATATCATGAGGGTGCATAAAAAAATAATGGAACCGACATCTTTGGGAGTCCACCATGTTGGACTTAGAATGACGTCACTTAGCTAACTATGCATTGTTCTCAAGCTTAACGTGTATGCAAAATTTCAACTCATTCGTAAATTGGGATGTGGTTCTAATTTATCTTCCAAGATTTGTCCAAAACTAACAGACAGACTAGCTAACTAACTAAGAACAAGCTAATATAAAACTTGTAAAAATTGGTAATAATGAGACCCAATAATATAACCTAATCACGACCTAATCAAGACTCAATCATGACCGTACAGAAGTAAATCTACCATAATAACACAGGGCCAGTAAAGTTCTAGAGTGGCGACCGCGCACCGAAAAACGTAGCGTAGGCAGGCCTTCCACGCGGTGGACCGACGACCTGGTGAAGATCGCGGGAAGCCGATGGATGCGGGCAGCGCAGGACCGGTCATCATGGAAATCCTTGGGGGAGACCTTTTTCCAGCTGTGGACGTTTTTCGGCTGATATGATGATGATGATGATGAAATAAAATATTCCGACGAATTGAGAACCTCCACGATTTTTGAAATCGGTTAAAAATGCGACAGGCGTCTTATAACAAGATTCGAAGAAGAAAGCAATCTCTTTTTTCAGGTAATGGGTACATGTTGGTGCAAAAGGAAGCCGACAGGCGACGAGACTTCATATACGCCGGCGGCGGAGCCCGCGACGCCTCCGGCCGCCGCGGAACCGCGCTTACACATTTCCAGCCGGATCGCTTGCCGTATGGTCGACCAACTGGTTTTGGAGACTTTGACTTTGATCGCTTCCTTTGTTGACAAGTGAGTGAATCATTATAATCTCTGCTGGAAAACATCCATTATCGAACGCAAACCTTCCCATCCAGCTTCCACTTAGAATCTTATCAAAATTGGTTTAGTAGTTTTGCAAAAGTTAATGGCGTTGTGATACGGGTGATCTTGTTGCTTAGTTTTTTTTTGACAATACCGCTAACATGTCAAAAAAGTAATGATTGAAGAACCAGTGGCTTGTGTCAGAGATACAACTGTAAATTATTTAAGTGGATACTTATACCGGCTCTTTACGCTCCGCTCCTGCTGCTCCCTGGTCCTATTGCAAGTCGAAAAATAAATCCTTACCACTATTAATTCAATTCCTATGGACTCAAATAACTACCTACACTTGGCACAGAGTTAAAGTAAAGAGGAGAGAAAAACATACAATACTTTTTCCTCGTCAGTCGTGATTGGGTTATTCATTACACTATATACCTACCAACATACCAAATTTTAAATTATTTTGTCTTGTAGTCTTTGTATTGGGTGTGACTGACAGACGACGTACAGTACACACAACCTACATACCAAATTTTAAATTCTTTCGTCCTTGTAGTCTCTGTATTGGGTGTGACGGACAGACTGACAGACAGACACACTCATGAGTGATCTTGTCAGATCAGGGTTTCTTTTAATCTGATATACGGAACCCTAAAAAAGATATATAGATGCATCTCTTTTTAACTTCACTTTCAAAACCTCACTCTCCGTGTCGCACTAAATCGCACCGGAGCTGCGGAGGTGACCTAGAAAATTCTAAATAGCCCGCCCCCATCCAGGTTCCAAACTGCGAACAAAGAAATATCCACTTCTAAAATAATAGTCGATAAATTGATCAGCGAAAAACTTTTCTTTTGATTAACGCTATTATTAATTTGAACAGCGAAAATTAATTGATTTACTATTTATCATCTCCTGTAAAATGGATTGATGTATCTTATATAATCTGCAGTAAAATACCCGTGATTATTGTAAGTACCTGGGCGTCCGACGTGGGGGCATAATTTGTCATTTAAAAAAAGAATCATCATTCTGTTCACAGCCTGCAAAGAAATCGCGAAACATATTTACACACAAAATAAACTTTTCGATATGTTCAACAAAGTATAATTTTCAATTTATGCCTGATAATAATCTAAAAGCATTTTTTTTATCTTAGCCACTTCTTGCGGCAATCACACCTATCAAAAAATATTTTACATAAAATATACAAATAACTGAGATACGTTTCTTCTGCGCCGGGACTTGGGTAATTTTCTATGGAGCTTGGGTGTTCTCCTTTAAAACAAACATGATCATTAGTTAATAATGTCAAAATAAAATCATTCGGACATTATTATTATATTAATACCTATGACAAGAGTGACCAGTTCACACGGATAGCACTCTGTCACAAGTATAACGCGAAATTCAGCCATCGCATCGCAAACTCCTCCTTTTTTTTAAGTCGGTTAAAAATAAGAAGCAGTTTCTTATGTCGAATGATATTTTTTTGCATTATTTCCTGAACTGCAAGTTTTTATTATTACCCCTCAATTCTCCGTTTACTTAGGTACATGTTGCGTCTTTGGGCTCGAAATTCCTTTTAATCCCAATCCTTTAACAAACCATCATGATCTCCACTTAATGCGAGCCCGCCTATCGAACGACGAAGTGAAGTTACTAAACTAGCGATTATTTTTCGAAAAACTGTGATGATAATTGTGTAAATAGTAATAAACTAGCGGATTTCCACTGCCCACGTCACATTTTATTGAAAACTAGTAGGTGCCCGCGGCTTCGCCCGCGTTGATTCCGTTTCCTGGCGTTCCCGTTGTAATTTCTCAAAATCCTTTCTTAGCGGATGCCTGTGTCAAAAAGCTATCTGCATGCCAAATTTCAGCCCGATCCATCCAGTGGTTTTGGCTGTGCTGACCAGTCAGTCACCTTTTCCTTTTTTATACGGTGGCTTTTAATTAGTGCTTGATAACAAAAGATATGCATTTACTCGTGATTACAAACAACTTTCCCAAAGAAACTATGTCAAATCAGAAAAATTATGTTTGGTCCTCGATACATAATAAATAAGTTATCAAATCGGCAAAAATGTATAAAGGACCAAGAATTTTTTTTATATTTGGTAAATAGTTTCTTTGGGAAAGT
Source organism: Coleophora flavipennella (assembly GCA_947284805.1). Classification (NCBI taxonomy): domain Eukaryota; kingdom Metazoa; phylum Arthropoda; class Insecta; order Lepidoptera; family Coleophoridae; genus Coleophora; species Coleophora flavipennella. Next base: position 25,202,322 of record OX369308.1, read on the forward strand.
TGTTTGTAATCACGAGTACATTCATATCCTTTGCTATCAAGAACTAATTAAAAGTCACCCTATATATTTTACACAGATTACGGTTTTTTTTTAAATTAATCCACACTATTTTATGAAACTAATTTCGATATATGTTGTACTCACTGTTCATTTTTAGAGTTCCGTACCCAAAAGGTAAAAACGGGACCCTATTACTGAGACTTCACTGTCCGTCTGTCTATCTGTTACCAGACTGTATTTCATGAACCGTGATAGCTAGACAGTTGAAATTTTCACAGATGATGTATTTCTATTGCCGCTATAACATCAAATACTAAAAATTTGAAAAAGTGAGAGTCCCCATACAAAAACGTATTTTCTCCTAAACGTGAAGAAACTAGCGCCATCTGGTATGATGGTTTCTTAAAAACATGAAATTAGCGCCATCTAGTATGATGGTACGGAACCCTATGTGTGGGGTTCTGAGTCGCACTTAGCCGGTTTTTTTTATTTCTTACAAAAGAATAGAACCAATTTTGATAAAAATTAGAAAAAGTGAAAAAATAAGGTGGGGTCTCCATACAACAAAAGTGATTTGTTTGCTCGTTTTTACTCGATATTGATAACGGCAACAGGTAGACACTTGAAATATTAATAGAATATGTAATTAATATTCACTTTAAAAATAAACTATTAAATTAAAATAAAACAAATATTTAAGGGGGGCTCCCATACAGCAAACGTGATTTTTTAGCTCGTTTTTGCTCGATATTGATAACGGCAACAGGTAGACACTTGAAATATTCATAGAATATTTAGCTAAATATTCACTTTAAAAATAATTATTTACATTAAAATAAAACAAATATTTAAGGGGGATCCCATACAACATTTTTTTTTGCTTGATATTGATAACGGCAACATTTAAAATATTGAAATATTCACAGAATATTGAGTTGTTTTATTCACTTTCAAAATAAATAATTACTTAAATTAAAATAAAATTAATGTTTAAGGGGGGCTTCCATACAAAAAACTTGATTTTTTTTATAGATAATGGTACGGAACCCTACGTGTGCGAGTCCGACTCGCACTTGGCCGGTTTTTTTAAAGATTTTTGGAAGTTCATACAACAATGACGTCACAAATTAAAACACTATATAAAAGGCCAGTGTTAATTTAAACTGACGACATTAAAATTACTTTTTACTACAGTAATAAAATTGAAATATTATATCCAAATGGTTTTTAGGGTTCCGTACACCCAACGGTTGGCCAACGGGACCCTATTACTAAATCTCCGCCGTCTGTCCGTCCGTCTATCCGTCTGTCAGCGGGCTGTATTCCATAAACCGTAATAGGTAGACAGTTGAAATTTTTACAGAATGTGTATTTCTGTTACCGCTATAACAACAAATACTAAAAACTAAAAAATGTAAAAAAAAATAAAGGGGATCTACATACAAAAAACGTGTTCTCTATATTATATGTGTTTAGAAGTATTTTTGATTCAGCTCAACGGTAATACATACAAGTGTGAAACTTGGTGTGATTATAGTACTAATACTCAAGTAAAACAACAAACAATAAAAATCGGCCAAGTGTGAGAGCTGAACTGAATGACAAAAAGCATATTTTTGCCGCTCACGTTGATGTCTTTTGCTTGTAATGTGAATTGGTATCATCATATCAGCCGAAAATCGTCCACTGCTAGACAAAGTCCTCCCCCAAGGATTTCCACGATGTCCGGTCCTGCGCTGCCCGCATCCATCGGCTTCCCGCGATCTTCACTAGAATTGGTATCATTGTCATGATACTATGTAGTTGTGTGGAGAGGTATGGTGGTAACTGGTACGGAACCCTCGGAGTGCTAGTCCGACTCGTACTTGACCGGTTTATTTGGTTAATGAAACAACGCAACGGAACAATGGATTGTTGTGATTTTTTTGCACAAAGATGGTTGAGGGGGTGGAAATTACATAATTCACTAAATAAGCATACTACTAATACCATAATATTACGAATATGCCAAAAGTCAAATTTCAAATGACAGCCATATATATGACTCTGAAATCTACGTGCAAAAATAAGTTTTTTCTACATCCTTCGGAAATTACACATTTTTTTCGCATTTGAAATATCCTATGTTGTTCTCTGTTCTTTACTTTAGTTCTGTGCCAAATTTAAAAGACATTGGTTCAGTAGTTTAAGCTTGGGAGAGTTACAGAATGACAGACACCCTTTAGTTCTGTGCCAAATTTAAAAGACACTGGTTTAGTAGTTTAAGCTTGGGAGAGTAACAGAATGACAGACACACCCTTTTTTAATTTATTATTTATTACACGACTGCCCACAAAAAAGAAGTGTATTGCTTTTAGGTCTAATGTACGTATGTATGTTTCTTTATTTCACTATATCTTCTAAACGGCTTGATGGATTTTAGAGTGCGAAGTATCGTTAGATTCGTCTTGATCCCGTGAGTGACTCAGGAAATTTTTTACCCCACTTCACAAAAAAGAGAGTTAGTGTTTTTATGCAGTCGTGTTTTATTATTATCATCATCATCATCATATCAGCCACAAATCGTCCACTGCTAAACAAAGGCCTCCCCCAAGGATTTCCACGACGACCGGTCCTGCGCTGCCCGCATCCATCGGCTTCCCGCGACCTTCACCAGGTCATCGGTCCACCGCGTGGGAGGCCTGCCTACGCTACGTTTTCCGGTGCGCGGTCGCCACTCGAGAACTTTACTGCCCCATCGGCCATCTGTTCTACGAGCTATGTGCCCTGCCCACTGCCACTTCAGTCTAGCGATTCTGTGAGCTATGTCGGTTACTTTAGTTCTCCTGCGGATCTCCAACTCCAACTCGGCTGGGCAGCGTTCGGGAAGCTTCGCAATATCTTCACGTCCCAAATACCGCAGTGTCTCAAGACTAAGGTCTTTGACCAGTGTGTGTTGCCAGTGATGACTTACGGAACTGAGACATGGTCGCTTACTATGGGCCTCATAAGAAGGCTCAAGGTCACCCAAAGGGCAATGGAGCGTGCTATACTCGGAGTTTCTCTGCGTGATCGAATCAGTTTTATTATAATTTAAAGTTATATTAGTAAGAATAAGGTTTCCCTAGTAGTCTGACTTCGTGCATTCTTGATTCAATTTGCATTAATAATTTGTGCGATCTGGGCGACGATGGCCGTGCAGGCGCAATCTGCAAATAAAGCTGCATCCAATTGATGCTGTGTAGCATCTCAGATATTAGTAATTGAATAATAGACTTGCTTACTACCTATTTTGCACTAGAAAAAATATCAGAGTGCCAATCTTGCACCGTAGTGAAGCTTCAAATCGCAAAATTTGGCCATAATTGTGCTCTTTGTGATAAAAGCATGAAGTTTTGCGCTGTTATTATGGACAGGCCTTACCACAATGATAATTTTCAAATGTGGAGGGAAGCAGATTCGTCACCTGTGCGCGGGGAACGGGGGAGAAGTACGCTTCCGCCGCGTAACTATGGATAGGACTTACCACATTGATCATTTTCAAATGCGGAGGGAAGTCGGATTCGTCCCCTGTGCGCGGGGGACGGAGGAGAAGTACGCTTCCGCCGCGTAACTATGAATAGTACTTACCACAATGATCATTTTCAAATGTGGAGAGAAGCAGATTCGCGTCACCTGTGCGCGGGGGACGGGGGAGAAGTACGCTTCCACCGCTCCTCGGTTATATTTTTTTACTGAGCTACTAGGGCTTGTGTGGTATTATTTTCGTATAAAACAGATACCTACATGAAATTCATTTTACTGCCAAATAGTTAAAATGCCCAACAAAAAAAAAGAAATTTTAATGAAAAAAAAACCAATCATTTAAATTTTATTTTTCAATAACCACTATAATTTATCAAAGTAATAAAGTAACAACTGTCTACCTCTTATCTGTCGGTGGGAACCGCAAAGAATGAGACGCGCTATTTTACCTCGACGCATCAATGATTTTTTTACTTAAACTTATTGTAAGAGGTGTCCAATAAGTATATATTTTTATAAACTAGATTAAACAGAGTTAATGGCAATATTTTTTTATTTACATTTATTAAGATTTCAAAAAGATATAAGGACTAGTAAAAAAAAATATGATTTTTTTTCTTTTCATTAAATTTTCTTATTTTTTTGTTTGGCACTTTAACTATTTGGTAGTTAATTCCTTGTATCTGTTTTATACGAAAATGATACCACGCAAGCCCTAGTAGCATAAAGAGATCAATAAAAAAATATAACCGAGGCGCGGTGGAAGCGTACTTCTCCCCCCCCCCCCTGGCAAAGAGGATTAATATGACTTCCCTCCACATCTGAATATGATCATTTTGGTAAGTCCTGTCTATGGTAAAAATTTCATGCTTTTATCACAAAGTGCACATCTATTTGGCTATTAATCTGTACTACCGTGATTCTGTAATTGTATTTACCTCACTCGTACCTTTGATTTGGTTGCATTATTGAGTGCTTTTATCAGTTTTCACAATGTTGAAATCTTCATAAATATCTACGAAACGATTAGTTGAAGTATTATAATGTTTAATATTTTATATACGATGTTTGCCTTTTAATAATTGCGGTTAAATGTGTTGCATGTGTTTAATTATTAATTGCTCAAGGTCTGATAGCAAAAGTATGCGTATTTCAATCTATTTAATGATTGGCGTAGGATTATTTAATTCCAATCATTTTAATTTTGATGCCCGCGATTTTATTCGCGTACATTTTGAGATTCTATTTGAAAAAAAAAGTGTCGTCCGTACGTACTTTCATTCCCATTACACGCACCTAGAAGGTGCATTATGAGAACTTATTTTGATTGAAGAGTACATGTGCTCTAATCAAATTAATCACCAAACAAAAAAAAATAACACAGCGCAGATAATATTATCTGTGTCCGTATCTTACGACGGCTTTCGTACCAAGTCGACTCGTTCCCTAATTGGACCCTTTCCCTAATTGGACACTTTCCCTGATAGGGATGATGACTGTTAGCCATTTGAGTTACTTCTTAACGTCTGCCAAAAACGTAATTTCGTTCTGGAAATGTTTGAAATACTTAAGCGTCACGTCATAGTTTATCAGCGTCATTTATGTACTCACTAACTTTTTCCCGCGGCTTCGCCCGCGTCGATATCGTTTTTATGACTGTCTTTGAGGATGAGTGAACGGCTCGCGAGCGTGAACATGAGTTTTCTACAGATCCCTCAGGAACTATATCGGGTTATTCTGATTAGCAGTCTATGCCACTTCCCACTCTCTTAACTAATTCTATACAAAAAATCACTTCAATACTCCGTTGCGACGCTTTCGTGCGCGAGCGGAGCGTGGAAATGAGTTTTCCCCAGATTGCTCGGGAACTATGTCAGGATATGTTAATTAGTAAATTATGTCATTTCCCAACCTCTTAACTATCTCTGTGCAAAAAATCACAACAATCGGGACAATTCCGTTGCGATGTTAAAAAGGGTATTTTTTCAGTTCCCTCAGGAACTACATTGGACTATGCTATTTTCACGTGATAAAAAGTACCCTATGTCCATTCCTGTGACACAGGCTACCTGCTTGCCACATTTCATCAAGAATTTCGAGGTGTTGAAGCGTGAAAACGTAACAAACAAATACATTTTCACATTTATAATATTATTAAAGATTTTATGAATTTGATGAATTACAAATAGAAGACTTAGTAGGATAGTAGTTTAGTGATAACTCGTCCATAATTTAATTTGAATGCTGTCATCATCCCAATTCGTTACAATAGTCAATACGCTACTTTTTAATACTCTACTAATTCGAAACTTCCCAGGTGCCGCGAAGCGTTCTGCCGAGTTCTTCGTTCCACCCAGGGCCTGCCAGCCAATTCTCTCGTAAAGTGTCGAATTAGGGAAAGAACCCCCCCTCCCTCTTGATAGCAGAACGCTTCGCGGCATTTGAGGAAAGTTTCCAATTAGGGAAAATAGCGTATTGACCAAAGTAACGAATTAGGGAACGTGTCTACTTGTTACGGAACCCAACTTTCCCGTACAATTTGATAATAGTTATTTATGATGCAAGGGTGGTAAAAATGTAAATAACAAACGAGTGACATTTGTAAGCCTGAGCCACAGTTTGTCATTTCCTTTTACACCCATGTACGAGGGATGTTTGATAAGTATCCGAAATGAGGCATTTAAAAATCTGATAAATTAAAAACAAAATTGGCATTGTCAACTGTCACTATACACTGGAGTACTCACATAAAATCAGCTTATTTTATCGGCAACATTGTGCTTGAGAATTTGTTATTAAAGTAATCCAGTGTTTGGTTCTATTAAATTGGACAAAACAGAATTCGTGGTGTCATAAAGTTTTACGTATTGAAAGGGAAAACTGCAACTCAGATAAAAAATAAGCTAGACGCTGTTTTAGGGGAATATTCTCCTTCATTAAGCACTGTCCACACATGGGTAACCGATTCCAAACGCGGGCGACAAAGCTGTGAAGATGCTCATCGCGGTGGACGGCCAAAATAAGTAAACACCCCAGAAATGATGAAAAAAAACCCATAAAATCGTAATGAACGATTGTCTTCTAAAGTTGAGGGACATAGCATAGATGGTAAACATTTCTTTTGAACGTGTTTTTAACATTTTACACGAACATTTCTGTGCCCGTTGTACAACATCGATTAGACGTTTCAGAGGAGTGTTTTAGACTCTTTACGCGCAATTCAAGCGAGTTTTTGGACGTTTCTTAACAGCCGACGAGACTTGGATTCACCGCTATACACCAGAGACCAAAGAGCAGTCTAAACAGTGGACAAAAAGTGGTGAACCCTGTCCAAAGAAAGCAAAGACAAAATTAACGGCCGGCAAAGTGATGGCAAATGTTTTCTGGGATGCTCGTGGAATAATATTTGTGGATTACCTCGACAAGGGAAGGACGATAAATGGGCCATATTATGCGAATTTGCTGCAACAATTAAGCGATGAAATCAAGGTTAAACAGCCGCATTTGTCAAAAAAAATTATTCCATCACGATAACGCCCCAGTTCATACAGCGTCAATTACAGACGCCAAATTGCATGAACTGCACTCCACCGTATTCGCCAGACTTGGCCCCATGCGACTTCCGTTTGTTCCATTTGTCCCTTGCTGAACGAGAGGCCATCTGGAAAGACAAAGAGCCGCACGGTAGGTTCTTCAAGGGCCTTTGTGGATCCTTCGTAGATCAGAAGGCCTCTGTGCACTGGCTGCGCTTCGGAGACCGAGGGTTTTGTCTGTGCAATACAGGATCAGGTGGTCAAGACGAACAACTGTAGGAGGTTTATAATAAAAGACGGCACCTTGGACGTCTGCCGGTTTTGCCGTCAACCAAGGGAGACCCTGCGTCATATAACCTCCGGTTGTTCCATGCTTACCAACACTGAGTATTTGCACAGGCACAACGAAGCAGCCAGAATCCTAATCAAAAGATCGATCGCTCTAAAGTATGGCCTAATATCTCAGCGGTTGCCATATTACAAGTACACGTCGGAGCCGGTTCTCGAGAACGACCGTGCCAGCACTACTGGGAACAACCCATCATCACGAACAGGACGATTCCTTCGAATAAGCCTGATATCGTGTTGATGGATGTTTGGTGGGTCAAGGGTGTTTTTGGTGGATGTCACTATCCCACACGATGAAAACCTCGTGCAGGCTGATGCCGCAAAAAGGACCAAGTAGTCCTATCCGTGAACGGTCTAATTTCAGCCGACCTTGAACGTCACCTAAGGCGGCTGGAACTCTGAGGCAGACCAAAAATTGCGGCAATGCAGAAAGCAGTCCTCCTCGACAATGACCTGATAGTCCGACGTTTTCTCTCCCCGTCGCACTGAACTCCAACCGCCTGTGCTTCCGCTGCAGGTGCTCCTGCCACTTCGCCTCGTGCCAAATGAGCAGAGAGGCTTTAATTTTATATTTGATGATAATAATAATAATATTGTATTAATTATATAAATACTAGCTGTTTCCCGCGGCTTGACCCGCGTGGACCACGTTTCTATGACTTTTCGAGGGTGCGCAGTGCGCGAGCCGCAAGCGGCTCGCGAGCGTGGTAAAAAGTAGCCTATGTCTACTTAATCTAGGTCCTAATCTGTCGACCTACCAAATTTCAGCCAAATCCGTTCAGTAGTTTTTGCGTGAAAGCGTAACAAACATCCACGCTTTCACATTTATAATATTATTATATTATATATAACGCTTTCACATTTATAATATTATTAAGGATTAAGGATAATATCTCAAAGGGGCGTGTTGGATCGGACCGGCGCCTTTTAAAAAGCTGAGATAAACATAATAATAATACATATTATTTTCGGTACTGTTTAATTTTTTTCAATTAATAGTTGTTTATCCTATACTTTACGGTTTCCATTTAGACACAAAAAAATCTAGTTTTCTATTAGCTATTCGAAACAGATGGCGCTACATGACTAGACAGTGAGTTAAGCTCGGTCGCCCATCTGCTCCACAACAGATGGTGCCACGTGACAAGACATCGAGCAAAACTCGGTCAAAGTAGGTATATATATTAGTACTAACATAGTATGGACACTCCCTGCCGCTCTCTAGATTCCGATCTCACCTCCTCGTCTCCCAGATTGATTACAGTTTGGTTGTCGAACGTATAGGCACACCCTGGACACTTCATACAACGGGCCAGAAATGACATTTCAAAAAACGAATGACGGTACAACCAAACGGTAACCAATCTGAATCAATTTGGGAGAGGGTGAGGTCGCAATCTAGAGAGCGGCAGGAAGTGTCCATACTGTATGTTAGTACTAATGTATGTAGTTTGGTAAAGGATTTCGCCGCCATTTTGTTTGTTCCGTCATTCGTTTTTTGAAATGTAATTTCAGGCCCGTTGTATGAAGTGTCCAGGGTTTGGCTTGGTTGCCCAAGTACTTTTCAAGAGGTTTTTATAAAATTAAGTATATATTTTTATTATATCTGTTTCAGCGATGAAGAGTCCCCGGTGTCACTGGTGAAACTGCATGTGATAGCTGATAAGGAGGAGGGGTGGTTGCAGGTGGTGTCTTCCATTGTGAACGTGATTCCTCTAGAAGATCCCTTCGGGCCTTCAGCAATCACGATACTGCTAGATGACTGCCCGTTGCCGTCTAAGGAATCTGTGATCAAAGTACGTAATAATCAAAAATACTAATGCGGCGGCGTAGTAGAGCCGCCAAACGTGACTTAGGCTTACAATTCAAGGAAAGTGGACTCTGCAGCAGCTAAAAGCAGAGTATAAGTTACAATGCAAATAATTTTAACACTGAAATGATGCTGTAATATAATATTGCAGAAGCAAGAAAATAGACAATTGCAGGTTGCGTATAGATTGGACTTAATTTAATTTTTATTACTTTGAGTGCGTCTGATTGCAGTTTCCGTTTCAGCCGAGGCATATACTTGCTTTTCTGAAAAATATACAAGAAAATAGTCGAAACAAAATAAATAATCGAGATTAATTGTGTTCTCGCATTTATAACAGAGAATCCATATTTCAGACAAACTTTTGCGTTTACGCAAATTTAAAAAAAATGCCATTCAACATTTTTGTACTACGTCTTTCGTTCCGAATTTCAAAAAAGACAACATTCCATATAACATTGTTGGGTTTTTTGCTGTGTATACTAATGTGATACATTGCGTATTCTTTTTTGGAAAGTATTAATATTATATCCGCGTATGTTTGAGAAAAGTACCGACTTTAATTTATTCCAAAGCATGTCTTACTCTATTTCCCTTATTTAATGTTAAAAGGAATATTCTAATTATTGAACGTCGTCGGCGCGAATTTCTTACTGATGGACTGCCTTGCGTTTAATTACTAACAGAGCTTATTGGGAAAGCCCTGCTGTGTATCGATTTATGTATGTCTGTGTATGTATTGTATTATCGATATATCCATAATATTATTGTAACCTGACATTACATAATATTAATATCGCTAAACTGAAGTGGCAGTGGGCAGGTCACGTAGCTCGTAGAACAGATGGCCGTAGGGGTAGTAAAGTTCTTAAGGCGCCGTGGGTCCTATAAATCCACTTAAACAGGTTTTTAGAATACATTTTTGAAGTAGTTAACAGTAAATTTAAATTCTAGGAAAACATACTGATATTATTGAGAATAGTTACAAAGACTATATCGAATGGAAACACGATTTAATAAAGTTGGCTCGATAGAATAAATCCGCAGTTACCTCTTTTCGAGCCATTTTATCGTCTATTTTCGGTTTTATTCTTAAAATAAGTAATTTGATAATATGATTTATTTACTGAAATAAAGTTCATAGGTAACTGAAGGGACAACATCGACTGCATTTTTATTTAAGATAAATATGATGAAAATAAAAACTAAAAACATCGAAAAAGTGCAAAAGTGTGGTTATTTTCTTCTCTCTTTACACGTAAAGAAAAAGACAGACATATTTTTAAGTGGCGACCGCGCACCGGAAGACTTAACGTAGGAAAGCCTCCCACGTGGTTTATTATTATCTTTTAAATATTCAGTCGATTTTTTCATTCAAATTTCTCCTATCTTGATATTTTAGGGTTGCCACCATAATAGTTTTTATTTTTTTCTCATTGTTAAGAAAGATTACTCTAACGATTTGGATGAAACTATACATTACTATAACTTTTGTGTACGCTTCAGTTCGTTATTCTGGGAAATATCGGAATAAGGTATCTCCCATACAAATCCAGGTTGTGTTTGTAACTTTTTGCTCTTACTATTTTAATAAAACTTTGTTGTTCACAAAGACTTAATCAGTCCCACTGCACTGGGTAGTTTAATGTTAACAAAAAAAAACTGAATAAGGTACCTCCCATACAAACCTAAATTATTTGTAAAATTTTCATCAAATCTAATACACCTCTTTTATTGCTACTAGGTAAGCGTTATGTTTATTGTTGTTTATTCCCCGACTACGTCTGATGATGAAGGTTTTGCGAGAAAGTATGCACGGCGTGTCTGTACAATTTATTTCTAGAATGGTTAGGAGAAGATCAGATTGTCAAATATAGGCGCTTTGTTTTTAATTCTCTTCGTTGCAAAACAAGTGGAATATTAGGTCAAGACTTTTTAACAAACAAAAAAAACTTTAGAGACGATAACATGACGCTTTGGATTGATAACTAACACCTTAGATTGCATAATAAAGATCGAGATTCACGGTCATGCGGTGACGAACATAGTCACCCTTTTTGTTCACGGAGGTGTACTTTCGCAGTTTTACCTTCCTTTTTCTAGCATAGCTAACTGCATATTTATATTCTGACCACCTGCCAAACGACTGTCGTGACGTTTTTTGAAGTATGTTTTGTATGAAATTGGGTTTTTTTGTGTAAAAGTTTACCAATGACTTGAGACTTTAATGCTTTGAATATACCTGATAGGTTTGAATAGATATATATGATTTAGACTGATCCCATCAAAAACGTAAATGGAAAAGGGAGCTAAGTTCGATACAAAAAAAATTTACAGAGATCTAAATGAGCATCAAGTTCTATTATGGTTTCTTAATTTAGTCATAGTTACGGGGATTCAAATTGATATATATTTAATTACAGACTTCTCCAAATGATATTATTTACGGTTTGGTTTGCTAAAGGGCATTTTCCTAACCTGCCTGGCTAGCTACCACCATCTTATCTAACTCTTGCCGCTAAATATCAAGGTTAATAGCATTAATGTGTTCCGGCTTGAAGATAAGATAACTAGTTCCATGCGTTGGGGAATCTTGGTAAGCTCGTTTCTATCTTCGGCATAATGTCACTTATCATTAGATGAGATGATGCCAATGTCTTACCAATTATGGATAAAAAAAATATTATAGTTCTAACTGCTTTCCTAACCACTGAAATGTCCAAAAATTGATAAGCATAGATTTGACAACCCTAATTGCTTTTTTTGTTATTATTTGAAAAATGCGTTGGACTACATCTCACTAAATTGCTATCGTTCAATAACAATGAGTAGGTATATGATTTGATTGCAATTCAATAAAATCATATACAATGTAACAAAAAACATATATCATGTATTCAAAGGCAGATTATTTGTATTTTATTTACTATTATTTTTGTACTTTTTCATTACATTAAAATCTAGTACTAGTTGAAGGTAGTTTATACAATCAAACGCCCGTCCTCTAGTCCATCGTTCAGTATGATGAGTAGAGCCCCAGTCTCAGGTCCTCAACAAATATAAATTATCAGGTTATTGTTACCTTACCTAATAATATGAGTGTAAAATCTTCGAATTTATTAACTTTCGACCCGGTAAGTACAAAATAGAAAAATATTTAAAATCACATCATCTAACCCCAACCAAACTAGGATATCGTGTAAGTACCTATTATGGGAATCACATAAATATTATTCCGATTTCTGTGATGGTAACCAAAGGCTGAACTACATCACATACTTATGTAATTTGAAATACAGACATAATGTATATGGATATTAAGCACCCAGACACAAAGCAAACATGTTCATCACACGAACGTTTAACTGAAGTGGGAATGGAATCCACGGCCCTCCGGCCAGTAAGCAGGACTACTGACTACTGGATCACCTTAAATCTTAAAATCCACACCAAAAAAATTGTGTAGGTTTTGAGACCCAAAGTTTATTATTTTACATGGTATCCATACAGGTGTATACTTAACAAAATTGGTGTATTACCAGTTAATCTGGTCTCCTACTCATCGTACTGAAAAAATTTCTCCATGGAACTCATGAACAATAAAAAACTCTATTTACAGGGTGTTTTTTTAACACCGAGCAAGCCGTTAAGGGTGGGCTCTACTCATGAAACTGACCAACTTTCCCCAAGAAACCCGTACTAAATTCGCAATTATTTTTTTACACTTTAAAGAAATCGATCATTCTGATTATATATCCAACTTTGTATGGAGTCAACTTTTTTTGCGATATCAGTACGGGTTTCTTGGGGAAAGTTGTTCAGTTTTATGAGTAGAGCCCATCCTTAACAGCTTGATCGGTGTTAAAAAAACAGCCTGTATAAAAATTATTCATATCAGCCGAAAGACGTCCACTGCTGGACAATCAATCAGCTGATCGATTTGTATGAAAATTACTTTTTTTGTTTTAGAGAATTGACTGAATCTTTTTGAAAAAAGTTGTTTAGTATGATGAGTAGAACCGTCAGTTAGGGGGTGCCACAGACATTATTGTGACACCTGTATAAAAATCAGGTTATTATTAACTTACTTAATAATATTATGTTACATTTTTCCCTGGACTCTTAGGTAACGCAACTCTTCGGTTTGTCGTCGCAGCGCGCTAACATTGGCGACATGAATGTGAGAGTGGAAAGGAACATATGTGTTGTTCTCGGCTGCATTGCGGAGAAGCTAGCCGGCCCCAACAGCGTGGCCGTACTTACAGAAAGCACGCTCGACTATCTACTTGCATTCCTGGTAAGTCCAAGAATGTTCTAAGTACACGTCTATAACACAATGTCTTGTGCTCGGCTGCAAAGTAGATCGTGCAGAAGCTAAACGGTCCCAAGAGCGGGTCAATGCTTTCAGACAGCACGCTTGCCTACCTCGCATTCCCAGTAACTTCAGAATGTACAACAAAATGCGTTGTGCTCGGCTGCGTCACGGATCGCAAATCATGCAGAAGTTAACCGGTCACAACACCGTGACAGTGTTTACAGATAGCACGCTTCCCTACCTACTCGCATTTCTAGTAACTTCAAAAATGTACAAAAAAATGTATTTTGCTCGACTGCGACGCGGTTCACGAATCATGCAGAAGCTAAACGGCACCTAAACGGTCTAAACACCGTGATAGTGCTTACAGATAGCACGCTTGCCTACCTACTCGCATTTCTAGTAACTTGAGAATGTACAACAAAATGCGTTGTGCTCGGCTGCGTCACGGATCGCGAATCATGCAGAAGTTAACCGGTCTCAACACCGTGACAGCGCTTATAGATAGTGCGCTTGCCTACCTACTCGCATTTATAGTAACTTCAAAATGTACAACAAATTGCTTTGTGCTCGGCTGCGTCGCGGCTCGCGAATCATGCAGAAGTTAACCGGTCTCAACGCCGTGATAGTGCTTACCGATAGCACTCTTGCCTACCTACTCGCATTTCTAGTAACTTCAAAAATGTACAATTCGTTGTGCCCGGCTGGGTCGCGGATCGTGAATCATGCAGAAGTTAAACGGTCTCAACACCGTGACACCGCTTATAGATAGCACGCTTGCCTACCTACTCGCATTTCTAGTAACTTCAAAATGTACAACACATTGAGTTGTGCTCGGCTACGTCGCGGCTCGGGCAAAAGCTTAATCATCCCGAAATGAGTAGATATGCAAATTCAACTTTCTTGCCTTCGTCCATTTTATTGTTCTTCAATTTCCTTTAAAATTCTAACTTGTCATTTGGTGTTCTTATCTTTTTTTAAATCCATAATGCATAAGCCCAGCTTGGCATCATCACACCTAATGGTAAGTGTTAGTCGGCATGACTTAGATAAGATGGTGGTAGCTAGCCAGGCGGGCTTAGAAAATGCACTTCCACCAACCAAACCGAGACTTACACAGTTAGATTTTGCCGGACGTCGAAACCGCGACCGCCATTCATTTCCATTTATTTTTCTACTTTCAATGCCGTGCCGGTGCCGGGGCACATGCACTAGCGTAAAGGATGTAGGTATCCAAACTACTTAGATAATTTACGTTTGCATTGTTGTCACCACCCACGTATTTCTTTATCGCACTTTACACATACACTTGGCGAATGACAGTCAGGTCGAAAAAAGTAAGATTTCGTCCGCCACGTAAAACGCTGACATCGGGTCTATCTATATTTGTGTCTGAATGAGTGAGTCAGTCAGTGAGTGTTTTTTTATATATGATTCATCAGCTTTAATAAAAAAAATACCAAGAAATAAAAATATTAATACATAGTAAGATAGCGAAAGGTATTTCGTTCCAACCGGGTGTCCCTCTCGAGCTTTTTTTTCCATTTCAAGGTAAATCGTCGAGAAGCGTGCGTAGTGCTGTTCGCTCTGATAGCGCTTGAGAAGTTCGCTCACACGACGGAGAACAAGCTGACTATCAAGTCTCGTCTGGAGAGAGAGCTGGAAAACCCGTTAATGGTGCTCGAGCGGATGGCGGACGATTCCGACCACGAGTGGCGGCAGGTCGGCTTCTGTGCGCAGTGGGCGCTGGATAATATGTGTGAGTTGACCTTTGATACGACATAACAAAAACAGAACTTTATTGGTAATTGTAGGTTTCTTTAAACTGTATAGGGAGGGAGTGTTGTTAACGAACCTTAACGTCCTAACTGTTAGGGCACGGTTCGTGTTCCAAACTCTGAAAAATTAGGTTGTAGCATAGTCCAGATTAGTGGAATATTGTAGAGCTAGCGGTTAACACTACTGCCAGAAGTTTTAAGCCGCCTACAATGTACAAATCACACCGAACGGGCGCCGGAGCGCGTCGGCGAACATTTGTGATATGGAAAATGAACTTCCTGAAATTCATACTGGCATGAAACTTTTCATCTTAGAATTATGTCGGCTGCGCGCAGCTACTGTCGTCGCACCTTTTGACTCTGGCTGGCTGCGGCTGTGTCCGTTTGGCTCCAGTCACCCGCAGAAGCTGCCACGTGCGCTTAGATTCCGAACGGCTACTCATTGCTCAAAGGTGTTTTAATACCTACAGATCTTTGTCGAAGGCGCGCAATACTTTCCGAAGCGCTCTGGCGTGGCGCTTTTTGGTCTGAACAGTACATAAGGCTTCTGTCATGGCTTAACGACTGCTATCAATTACTTTAGTCCTCCTACGGATCTCGTCATTTCTGATTTGATCACGTAGGAAACTCCGAGCATAACTTTGGTATAGGTGTTAAATTTAACTAAATACTTATTCATTCATTTTTTTACAGTTATAGTAGAAAATAGGAAGCTCTCATACGAAACCGTAGATATGTCAAAGATTAACGTCCTACTGAACTCTCACGACGTGAGCGAATACCTGAAGATCTCGTGCAATGGCCTGGAAGCGAGGTGCGACTCGCACTCGTTCGAGTCTGTCCGATGCACCTTCCAAGTGGACGAGGGCTGTTGGTATTATGAGTCGGTGATCGTCACGCCTGGCGTGATGCAAATCGGATGGGCCACCAAGAACAGCCATTTTTTAAATCACGTAAGTTGTTTTTTTCGTGGTTGTTAAAAATACGAGTAGCTATGTTAAAGTCACGGAGGAAAAAGGGGAGCGTAGATCTCGCAACCCAAATCTTTTTTTATTATTATTATTCTCAATTGGTAAGCCCTTGGCATCATCTCACCTGATGGTAAGTGGCGATGATGCCGAAGATGGAAGCGCGCTTACCAAGATTCCCCAACGCAATGGGGATCTGGCTATCTTATCTTCAAGCCGAAACACTGAAGTTTGGCGGCAAGACTTAATAAGATGTTGGTAGCTCTAGCCAGGCGGGCTTAGAAAATGCCATACCACCAACCAAACCGAGTCTTACAAGTTGACCCCGCCGGGAATCGAACCCGCGACCTCCTGGTATGAAGCGAATGGACAAACCATTACGCCATGTACGCGGTTAATTCAAAAACAGTGTAGTTAAAACGCGGGACGTTTTTTTTTTAGGAACATCTGGTTGTGCATACCCTAGTATCTGTACTAGGCAGAGCCTGAGTTACAGAAACTAGTCCCATTGTGTTGCAAATATCATCTTACACAGCCGTAAATCCTACTTACTGAGCATGTATGATGTAAAGTTCGTTTGCTGAATTAACTGCAGCTATGACGGCTCGCGACACACACTCTGTCAAAGAGGCCGCCTCGAGTTCAATTGCGCCGCCGCCAATTGAACTCAGCGCGGCCTATTTGTCCGAGTGTTTGACTGTCGCCGCTGCCGTCTCGCAGCATTCATCAAGGATGCAGTTAAATGAGCGAACGAACTATAATATTCTTTTCTTTGGTATAGTGTGTTTTGTTAGCACGTGACTTAGTTACATTTGTTCAGCTTCGCTCCCCTTTATTCCTGCATGGTTAAAGCCATTAGTCATCGAATACAAAAAAATAGTACTTTATTATCATTTTAAAGTATATCTAAACCTTAATAAGTTTGTCTTAATACTTGGTAAAAAGAAAGAATGATAATGAAATACTAATCAGTGCTATCTTCTCTCGATACCAAGTAAACGTCAGTTGAACTGATATTTATTATGTAGGTACGGTGTGTTCTCACTCTTCGGAACAAAGGAAGACAGTTAATTTCGCCAGGCGAAGTGGTATCACTGGCCGTGGTCCAACCATTGATTGGTTGGAAGTTGTATGTATGATAACCTCAGAAGAAATGCTGATAGCCCGCTTTAAGTTGTTTCTGCTAGGCTAGGCTCACTTTACCGACACTATACCGAAAATATCCCGGACGTAAGCCTGTAGGAGAATAGAATACCTCTCAAACAGCTCAAGAACAACAAGGCACCGGGTGATGATGGAATTACGGCTGAACTTCTGAAAGCAGGTGGAACACCGGCACTTAAAGCTCTTCAGAAGTTATTTCATTCCGTTATACTCGAGGGAAAAACGCCTGAGTGTGCTCATGCTTTTCATCAAAAAGGGCGACAATGCCCTGCTGAAGAACTACAGACCCACCTTACTTCTGAGTCTGAGATATGTCTACAAGCTGTTTTCGAGAGTCATTATGAATCTTCCCGCAGGAAGGTTTGACGACTTCCAGCCTCCTGGAAAAGCCGGTTTCCGAAAAGGCTTTTTTTAGTACCATAGACCACATACATACGCTGCGGTAGTTTATACTGAAGACTGAAGAGTACATTCAGTCACTATGCTTGGTTGCTTGGTGATTGTGGACTATGAGAAAGCCTTTGATTCAGTCAAAACCTGGGTTGTGCTAGTGTCTCCAGCGGTGCCAAATTGACCATCGATACATCGAGGTGAAGTGTCTGTATGAAAACGCCACCATGTCGGTTCGCCTCCAGGACCAGAACTCGAAACCTATCCAGTTGCAGCGAGGGGTGACACAGGGAGACGTTATATCTCCGAAACTGTTCACCGCCGCCCTGGAAGATGTTTTCAAGCTTGCGGACTGGGGTGAATTCGGCATCAATATCAACGGCGAGTACATTGGACGTTTTCCGGCTGATATGATGATGATTATGATGAGGGTCACTTTAGATTGCAGTCATTTTTTTAACTTTAAGTGCGTTTGACTGATGGAAAGTGACGATGCAGTCGAGGATAGTACAAGCTGGTACAAGCAAACTCAAATAAAGCCTATTCACTCTTGCGTTGAAGATCTTGAAGTTGTAAGAGTCTGTAAACCCAGACGCAGGCGAGTAGATCCACTACTTGCTGACTGCAAAATAAATGAGGAAGTGACATATGTATATGTCAGTGTCATCTATAGAGGCGTGTATGTACACTGCCTATAGCGATCTTTTAGGTCGCCACACGTATTTATTAAAAAAAAAAAAATTAATCGCGCAGGAAGGTTACGGCATCGGTGACGACCTGTACTCCTTGTCGTACGACGGATGCCGCAAGTTGGTGTGGTACAAGGCGCGGCCCGTGCCCGTGACGGAGGTATCCGCCTGGCTGCCCGGCGACGTACTGGGATGCCTCATAGACCTAGTCGCCAAGGAGGTCATTTTCTCGCTCAACGGGCGACCACTGAAGCCGTGCAAGGAAATATTTGAAACTACCAGGTAATAACCTAACTTTTAAAGGGTTCGTTATTCACTAGAACACTTATAGTTATATCCGTATGTCTGTCCGTCAGCTTGTCACATTCGTTTTTCTCAAAGACTATTACAGCCATAAAGCCGAAATTTAGTATCGTTATAAAAAATCTTTGACTCTTATTAAATATATAAAATCTGTACAAAAAATATTTTAGACTACCTCCTCAACATGTAATGGTAAAGCAAAATAGGGGTGAATTTTTTGCTCACTTACTCTATATCGTGTGGGGTATCGTTGACTAGGTCTCAAAACATTTGAGGGTTTGCTAAGATAATTTTTCCGATAAATGATTCGTTTACTAAATATAAATTAGTGGCGATTTTTGTTAGACTTGCATGTCCCCCTCCTCCCGCCTACCAGCTAAAGCGCTATTTCAGTAAATTTGAAATACTACGGCTTTTTATAAATAAAAGGAATATTGTCAATGCTAAGTAGACTTTCTTAGTTTAGGAGTAATAGTTAGCCAACTTAGCATGTGCACTTGTGCAGTTGGATTTTTTAAATGATATTTACCAACTCCAAAATAACTTTGTATTTAAAAATATACATTTATTTATAGAAAAGACTACGGTACCCTACTTTGCGCGTGGCCCGACACGCACTTGGCAATTTTGTTTAAATGCTAGTGAAAAAAATTTAAAAAGTGGCTAAGAAAATGCACTATGAGTTATAATCAACTTTACGCCCGCTAACCTGGCATTTAAAGTACCACTTTTCAAACTACTGTATTAAAAATTTACTTCACCTGTACAATAAATTACAACGCAACGACACAAATTACTATCCCCACAGGTACGGGTTCTTCGCTGCAGCTAGTTTCATGGCGTTCCAACAGTGTAAATTCAATTTCGGCGCGGAGCCGTTCCGCCACCCGCCGACTGACCGACCGTTCTCTTGCTTCAACCAACACGGGCACCTCACGGACGAACAGAAGAAGGTAATTATTAAGTTCCGAGCCACTTATCTTACAGTTTCGCCAGAAACAACTAAATTTCTACAGGGCGCACAGAAACGTCACTGGATATCCATAATCTTAGCATTATCAATGTTCCAAGGCTTTACATTACATACTAGTTGTTGTTGTCCGGGAATTTGTCCACGTGTAGTACTAATAAATAAAATTTTACGTTGATATCTATATCATTGCTTGCTCAACCTTTTAGAATCTAAGACCTGATACTGTTATCCTTGAAAATCATGGAACCCAAGTATGAAACGCAATCTAACAGTGAATGTGCCATTTTAAGGCCCACATATAGCAAAGTAGCGAAAACCTATCTACCGTGAGTACTAATATGTTCTGCGATGTGTCACCGTGCTTAAGTTCAATAAAATTGATTCAGCTATTTGTACGTGATGGGTAAAAAGTTGCTGCTCTTTTATTTTTGAACGTATATTAATGTCCAACACGGTTGTTATTATTTTCTTTTAAAAAATAAATTAAGTACAAACTCTACCCCGTTACAGTTTTATTATTATATTAATTAATAATAATATTGTTCTAGGTGGTACCAAGGAGGATATACTTAGAACAACTAATGAGCACCAGTGTGAAGGAAGACTGTTGCACGCTGTGTTTCGATGATACAGCGTGCTGTGCGCTGGAGCCCTGCGGGCACAGGTAATTGTTGTTCAAGCAACTGTTCGGACAGTTGACTGCATTAAAAATCAATTATGAAATAAAATGCAGTAAAAATCCTTCTGTCATTTCAGAAAAACTTATTCATTCGGTTTATCAATAACTTTTTCTTTTTTTGATTTGTCTAAATCACAATATTAGTATGTTAACTGCAATGAAAAATTATGAAGATATTTCAAACATTTTTATAATGAAATTTCGTTTTTGACATTTCTTAAAAAGTAAGTCAAATGGTTACTACCGTGGTATCAATTCAGGAAAACTGGGCATCTCTTCTGAGAGTTTTCGAACTTTGTTTTGAGGAGTAGGTAGTCCCCGCACTGAGGCGACCTCAATCCAATTCACTATTCTTTATTGCAATACAACACAAAAAAAACGAGCGAGCCTTTATACAGTAGTCGCATATGATGTGTAACATCTTACATAAGTATAAAACCTGCCGGTCTCCTGCCTCGCATTACCATGTTTCCTTAGCCTTCGTGACTGAAAAAACACGTTTTCTATTACACAATTACTTCCGTTCCTTTTCACGGAATCACTCCAACAGAAATCATTCCCAAGGATTGCAGGAAAGCGAGAGGAAAGATGTTACACATCAAAAGAATAAAACAATATAGAAGAAACATTATTATAGGTACAATAGGCGGCCTTATTGTTAGGTCTCATCAGTTTTTCAAAAGAATAAAACAACATAGAATAAACATTATTATAGGTACAATAGGCGGCCTTATTGTTCGGTCTCATCAGTTTTATTGTTTTTCAAAAGAATAAAACAACATAGAATAAACATTATTATAGGTACAATAGGCGGCCTTATTGTTAGGTCTCATCAGTTTTATTGTTTTTCAAAAGAATAAAACAACATAGAATAAACATTATTATAGGTACAATAGGCGGCCTTATTGTTAGGTCTCATCAGTTTTATTGTTTTTCAAAAGAATAAAACAACATAGAATAAACATTATTATAGGTACAATAGGCGGCCTTATTGTTAGGTCTCATCAGTTTTATTGTTTTTCAAAAGAATGAAACAAAATAGAATAAACATTATTATAGGTACAAGAGGCGACCTTATTGTTAGGTCTCATCAGTTTTATTGTTTTTCAAAAGAATAAAACTACATAGAATAAACATTAGTATAGGTACAATAGGCGGCCTTATTGTTAGGTCTCATCAGTTTTATTGTTTTTTCTTTTAATTTAAAAAGAAACGGAAAAAAGTAAGGCGGCGTCACTGCATTACATAAAAAACGCGTTTTATAATATATTTACAGTAGTATATACTATATGGTATGGGTTAACAGAAAAAAAGAAAACGTCGTCGCGGTTTTCACTCTTTTAATGACACTGTTCAGCGTTGTACTATTGGTAATATATTACGAGGAGGACCCGTAATGCTCCGAAGCATTATTTTTATATATGCCCACCGCGCTTGTCATCGTTGTTGCGCGGTGTGCAAGAAAGCACCTAGCTTCCCTCCAACTAAACCAAATTAAGTGGGCATTAGCTCAAATGAAAGATCTCATTACAACGAGTGTTCTTAGACCTAAACGAACCGCGTATTTTTATTAGAACTGAAGATATTGAGAAAAAAAGCTATGAAAATCGCATTTGGGTTTAACTTGAGAAAGGCGAGAGGTTGGTGATTTTCAATCTGTGCATCAAATTTCATTAAAAAAATAAGCAAATCGGTTTGATAAAACTGCCGGACGAACTCGAAATAGATTTAATTTTTTTTATTTAATTCAATTTTTATTTTTTTTATTTGCTTGAGAAAGGCGAAAGTTGGTGATTTTAAATGATTAAAATAACAAATCTACGCATAAAAATCTTTTATTTAAAAAAATAGCAAATCTGTTTGGTAGAACGGCCGGACGGACGCGGATTAGATTTCATAACTTTTTAAATATATTTAGAAGGGCGAATGTTAGGTGATTTTCAATGCTCGATGACAAATCTGTGCATAATACCTTTCATTTAAAAAAAATAAGCAAAAATCAGTTGGATAGAAAGACCGGACG
The DNA here is from genome assembly GCA_947284805.1 of Coleophora flavipennella. NCBI lineage: Eukaryota > Metazoa > Arthropoda > Insecta > Lepidoptera > Coleophoridae > Coleophora > Coleophora flavipennella. Next base: position 25,224,799 of record OX369308.1, read on the forward strand.
GACACGCTTTAGATTTTATAAATCCTTTTAATTTAAATATTAAAATGACACCGCCTTACCTTTTGCCTTTTTTTAATAATAGATTGGCAGTCGTTAAGCCGTGTCGAATGCCTTATAAGCGGCTTAAAAAAATTCTGACCGTGGGGTTGGCACCAACCCTGCAACCTCCACCAACCCGGACTTGTTCCCCGTGTGTGGAGTATGGCCACAGTATTACGATATGGCTTACAGTAGCGCAACGCCTTTGATGTCGCGCAATGCGCCAGCGGCATAGATACCAGCCTGTAGTCAGCCTGGCAAACTTGCGGAGAGGCACCTACCCTTCCGTTGCTCTGCGTAACATGCGTAACAGTACATTCGTTGCGCTACTGTAAGCCGCTATATTGTAATGCCGTGGTATGGCCCAACATTCGCGAGTTTGGGAAGGGACCCGTGCCCCAGCAGTGGGGATGTTTATATGTTTTTAAAGAATAAAACATGATGAGGGAGCCACTGTGCGGGGACTACCCTTTAATGGTCAGAGTGGGCTGATTTTGGCAAGCCGTTGTGGGGTCCTCAAGACGCGCAGCCTTGTACGATCAGTGGACTTGAAAATCAATTATTATGACCCGTCTTTTGATTTTGGCTTTAAATAAGTTAATTATTAAGACATTCGTACTTTCATTCTAGGGGCTTCTGTTCAATATGCACTTCTCAACTACGGGAGTGTCCGATGTGCAGAGCGGCGATAGTCAACGTGCGCCGCGAGGACACATGACAGGGGGCGCGGGACTCCGCCAGCGAGTCGCCGAGCCCCAGTGTCGCAGTGAACGCGGCCGCCGCGTCATCCGCCGCCGCCGCCGCTGCCTCCCGCTGCGAGCCAGACCCTCCAGACGAGCAAGTGTTCGACCTGCCAGCTCACGAGCTACTCTCGTGCGTTCGGTACCACCTAGGTTAGTAAACTCAGAACCCACATCTACTTGCAGAGGCAGTAGTTTAAACCAGTTTCAGATTGTTTATTTTATTATGTAAAAATTGAAATATTTCACCGGGTCGCAAGCAGCGGGTAGGATGACCAATACATATCTGTATTATTTTTAACACTTTTACAATATATTTTATCATTATTTTTAAATCATTTGTTATGTGTTTTTCTTAATGAATTTATTACAAGCAAATTGAATCACACTGAGGGATTGTCTTTCAACCCGCTATAGTTTGCGCTCACTAGATGAGCAGCCCTAACCCGCCGCAATTATTTCGTAAGACAGTTATTTTAATATACATATGATATTTAGATATGACGTTGCAACGAAAAATTAAAGAACCCCGTATATTAAAAAATAAAATTATAAATACTTAATTTTTGATTGACCTAAATAAAATAAGAAAGTCATTACGCATAGTAAACATCAGCGACGTTTTGGTACTAATATTATACTTTGGTTCTGGTGAAGATAGTTTTCAAATATTTATTTCAAATCATTTTGCTCAAATTGGGAATTCGATAAAAAAACAAATAATGTAGCTCAATCGTGCGTGTTTGACTTGAGTTTAAATCGCATCGCCTGTGTTGCACATTTATTTATTTAAAACTTCTCCTTTCAAATACAGTAGATATTTTTTCTTTCCAAGTAGATTACGGGTCTTATACAAAATTAGCGGGAATAACCTGTCTTTTCTACACTATTATTTAAGTTGAAATGTGCAAAGAAATGTTCGAAATTTGTAGAACAAGATGTTTTAATACGAGAAGATAATACTCGTACAATGCTTGGTGGTTTTTTTAAAGAGCTGATTTTAATCTCCTCGGTGTATTACCAGATCTTTGTATAAAACAAATATATAACATTGCAAATAAAATGTTTCAAGCAAAGACGTAATAAAGGGGTTCAGAAATTCTAGTCGAAAACTTCACGACGTTTTCATTAAACACGTTTTAATTTTATTTCTTTATCTACATCGACTAATATAAAAAACATGCTATGAATGAGTCTAATTACTACATAATTGCATATATGTGATCGAACATATTTAAGTATGTATTAAGCTTGTGGTTTTAATGGAAGCTGGTATGATTTTGTAAGTACCTATAACCCACAAAAAACTTGGTCGAATTTAACTAAAACATAAGTTAGTGGAGAGAAGGGAAATTGCGGACACTTAAACTTTTCCATAAAAAGAACATACTATTTATCTACTATTAATCTATAATTACAATTAATCTTAAACTAATAATTAAAAAAATACAATTTATTTATATTAATCTTTAATTACAACTTTACAAAATCAACATAACCCTTTATTCGTAATTAATCGTTTAAAATCCTTAAACATCGCTACTGTCGTATGTCTTCCCAACTAATAATTAACCGTTGCATATCGTAAAAATGAATGGCGACACCGTTTGGAGTGATTGTGAACTTCAAAAATCACAAATTTGCCTCCGAGACATATGCCGCCGATTGCCGCCTGTCCAATTTTCATGTGTCCATCTTTGACGCATAGTCTCCAGAACCTTTTGCAGGAGACGAAACATACTTCTTGCAACAAAGGATTCAAAAATACTTTCAATTTCTGCTTCATCGTCGACATTCTTAAGATTTTTAACTCCTTTCCTAGCCATGTTTTAGTATCTTCTTTCTTTATATTTTATCAATATTCTGAGTTTTTGTTCTCTTTTATCAACTTTCACAGGTTTCAGATAAATTTCACTGGTCTGGATTTCCCCCACCCCATCTTTCACGTCCGTAATTAGCTGACTCATAGCTTTTGTACTTCTAAAATAGTTTAGAGGTCATGTTAGCTAGCACTTGTAATTTATTTATTGCTACAACTTAAAGAAAAAAAATTAAGAAAACACAAGTTAAGTTTATTATTCACAATTGAACTTAACTTACCCCGAAGAGCATGCGTGGCTTTCTTTCTTAATTCTCAAGGCCAAATCATTGGAATGCTTGGATGCGGAGGGGTCCTCCCTACTAAAAACAATTGCTTTACGGCGTCCGCAATAACCCCAATCTCCCGTAATAGTAATTTTAGTAAGTTGAATTTTAAAAGTTGACAAAGTTATCTATGATCCACCTATCTTAAGTATATTTTTGAAGGCTAGGTAAAATGACATTGTCAAAGCGTAAAATTGTCGCAATTATTACACGACCGTCAACTAGTAATTGCAGTTTATACGATGGCCCGTTAATTAAATATTGTTGCTAATTTGAAGATTTGGTTGCGACTTGTATTTTGTTAATTTGTATATCTGTCGCAGGTATGTTATCAAAGTCGTGATATTATTTTTTCACTAGTGAAATTATAATAGCACGGTAAATTGTCAATCGGCTCCATTTCTAACAATTTCACGGCCTATTCTTAGTATCATTGTAATTTCACGGCGCCGGCGGTCATAGTGACATTATTATGATTAGTGATATTACACTAAATGAGCGAACGTAGCGAGCAATGTTAGGTTCGGTCAGGTTTGATTGATTATAAAGTCAAAGAGCCTGAGTAGCAGAATGCTTGGCAGAAGATGAAATCATCGGTTTTATTCGAAGACACAAAGATGACACTAAGAATAGGCCGTGAAATTGTAAGAAATGCAGCAGATTGCCAATTTATCGTGCAGTGAAACTATAATATCACGACTTTGACAATATACCTGCGACATATCCACAAAGTAACCGACTACCAGCAGGAACTTTATTTAATTTTAACGGAACTACGAAACCAGCGACATGCTAAATGTCACTTTGCTCCGTCTTCACTCTGTCTACAGATAGTAGTGCTTGACTCATTAGATTTGTGACCCGGTGTCTTTGCAGTATTGTGATTCAGACTCTCTATGTCTTGTCTCTAGAGTTTAGATGTATATTTGTAAGTATTAAAAGTGTATTGGTTGTTTTCAAATGTCCTCCGACTGATTTAACCCGAGGAATATTGTTGACATTAGCTTCAAATGACTGTATTATAGAAAGCCGTAATTTTGCCAAATTATGATGGCAATAGTGTTGTAAAATATTAGAGGTAACTTTACATTTGTACCTATAGTACCTATAAACATGTTTTTAGCCTAATGTATGGAAAACTACACCGTTGTTTAGGCTAAAACTTCTCAGTTTCAAACACTGTCTAGTACAACTTTAAATCTTTGAAATAGCAATATCCACGAAAGCTTTTTAAGCCGAGTTCACGCAATCCCAGTTTGTTAAAGATAAGCTGTTAATGAGCTGATACAAATTGACCACAACCATTGTCCAGCCCGATTTTATCCCTTTGACGCCTTTTATTCACGGAGATAACATTGCTGAAATTTTTGTTTCTATTTTAAAATTGCAATTTTACAGTCAATAAGTGCTTCCAACGCCACTACTCGCCAGTGAAATGAAAAGTAAAGCTTTCATGTATTTAAAATACGTTTCTATTAGCCTATTAACAACGCATTGTAGGCCCAAGTTTCTATTTAACAAGTTCCTCCTTTCGGCCTTAGATCCCAAAAATACTATTACCAATGTATATTCTCAGTCAATTGTGTTTGAAAATACGTTTTTGTAGTTTTGGTAAACTTTTATTAACTTATTGGTGTTAACGTAAAGCTTCTCTTGTCATTTGCTTTAAACGGTGAGGCCTTTCATAGTTTTAACTTTTGCGTAATGATGAGTGATGTCAAACATCCAAATAATACATACATATTTTCAAATTACTGTACCTATAATAGTTTATAATAGGGTGTTGACTTTATGTTAACTCTATGTAGATTTTATGGTAAACGAATGTTTTAAAATATTGAATTTTTTTTTAGATTGGACTTATCCAATAATACGACATATTTTTCTAAAGTTGGGTAATATAGGCCTAAAGTACATTAAGTATGTACATAATGTTATGATACTGTTTTAATTTATTCGTTGCAAACCTTTTAAACTAGGCTTCTAGGTACTCGTGATTCTAAGCAAACTTTTCCTAAAAGGAATCATGTAATTCGAGAAAAAAATTGGACCTACCTTACGAAGTTGGCCTGCTTTTTATCAAAATTCAATTTTCTGTAATTTAGATAGTAGCGAGTGTAATATATGTTTAAAGACATCAGTTTTAATTGTTTATTTATCCTAAACAATAAAAAAATCGCAATAACATAACATAGGATATATTTTTAATCAATCAACAATGTAAAAACAACTTTACAAAGTAATTATAATCAATCACAGAATTCAAAGACATTTGTTGTCTTTCCTGATTACTTAAATATATAAATTTACCAAAAAATGAAATGAAAATTCAAAATAAAAGATTTTTACTTCACTTAAAAAAATATAATTGCTCTCGTTATTCTGAAATAATCAGACTTTACATGAGTCATAAAAACATTTACATAGTTTTTTTATTGTTGTATTTAAATAGAAATACCAATTTACTGACTTTTTCTACTCTGAGACGATTCGTCAATTTCGAATAGGCTATTCCAAATGAAGAGAAAACTATTTCTATCGCCGCAGAGGACGCACATGCTATGTTGATCAAAAATTCTAATGAAGCCATTCTCGAAGTCTAAATTTCCTCTCTGAATTATGGATTTCCACCAAATTACTGGCTTTACATTTTTCAGAATTTCAGACTCAAATAAAATATTAGAAAAAGGATCCGATTTAGCTTCAAAGATGATCAGTAGGAGTAGACCAGGATTGGTATAAGTTTCTTGAGCTAATTGCAATGCATATATTTGTCAGAGGAGTGCCTTTTTAAGAGTGAAATTTGATTACTACCATTACGTAAATGTTTCCAGAAGAAAATACAAACAAAGAACTTAAAAAAGTAGAAAAACAAAATTTAAATTTATTTTAATTAGTTTTTTTATTGACCCAGGATTTCTTGGGGAAAGTTGTTTAGAATCACGAGTAGACGCCATGTCTAAAAATATGACAAAAAAATTAACAAAATAGGACCTTATCTTTATTTAAAACGTAATACAATATGTATTATAATACAGGTATGTACAGTTTAGTAACATGTCGATGATCTTTAAGCTATTACTTACTATTATGTGCTCTTTAGAAAATATTTAAAGAAATTATACGTACGAATACATAGGTGCTATATGCTACATACTATTAAAAAAACACTCTTATTTCACTGTACTACGTAAGTACATATTAGTTTCAATACTTTGCTACTTTTTTACATTTCTATCTCAGAGGAACAAGACATTTTTAGCAATTTAAAAAAAATATAATAACCAAAGGTACAACACCTTCTTTGTGACTGAAAGGAGAAATTTTAAAGAGATGGTTGTTCTTCTGAGAGGTTGCCTAGATAAATAACTCTAGTTGGTTAGATACTCCTTGGGTCATATCTTTGTGAAGAAAGGAGAATAAATACTTAACCACGGTGGCCTGTGTCAGAAGCGCATAGGTCACACCAAGGAATACGTCATTTATCAACAGCTTGGTTAATAACCTGTATCGCAACGTGTAGAAATTAAAAAAGTGTTAAAGTAAAAAGCACGTACGCGGTAATTGTACGCACAACAACTGGTACAACTGGCATATAAAATACCACTTTTCAAGCAACTGTTTTAAAAATAATTATAAACCAGTTTTAGAAGGAATAACTTCGTGGAAAATATTTGACTCCTAATCATGAATACGCGTATTTAATTATATATAACCGACCTCAAGAAAAATACACTCACTCGCAAAAAATCGCACAATCTATTTTTTTCAGTAGATTTTCGTACAAAAGCGGGCTCTAACGGGGATGAAAACTATCAGTGGCGGGGCGAGACCTAAATTTAATGTAGGCAAGGTACATTTCGCGAGGCCCTCTGATGGCACAATATATCTGGAGTGATTTCTATTTCTAAATTCAACAGAGTCTCGGATACGGATATACGTTTTTATAGAAGTCGAAGCAATTGATTGTTACATTGGTTCGCTATATTAAAGAAGATTGTGTACTGTCTGCTGGTAATCCGCTTATTATGTGCTTCGTTAAGCGAGTTATGGCGCAAGTGTTGGGCTCTGAAGCCGAACTACTAGTTGGGAGGGAGGTTTTTGAGTTGGACTACGTCCTTAAGTCGGGCAAGTAGCATGCGCTCGTACAGTTTGCCCAGAGCCTTGAGGAGGCTTATGGGTGGGCCTACAGCTGGAGGGTTCTGAGGGAGGTTTGGTAGGTTTCCGAAACACCTTTTACGTTGCAGCCCAGACGCACCTTCCGACTCGCGACGTTGCTGTCACGATAATAAATAATAGATGGCAGGTCAGCATTCAATAAAATAAAACAAAGGGATACCACCAGCAACGAACTATTTATAAAAAAAAAAGAAAAATAATAGTAAGTGAAAAAACAAACAATGATGGAACAGTCATCATAAAGGACTAAAACGTTTGGCTTGGCAGCGCTTAGAGAAGGGAATTCCTCTTTGCGCGGGGCGGGGTGGCTAGCGAGCCGTGTTTGAGAGGCGTAAGTCGCGGCGCCTTTACAATGGAGGCTTACGGCTGGATAGTGGTGCCTTGGGGCACTCGCGATGGTTCGCTGGGTCTCCCAGGGCGCCGCAGAGTACTCAACCCGGAGGTTTCGTGCACTCGTTCTTATTTTTGGTCGGTATAATGTCACAATCGATTGTAACGGTAATGGACTGTAACATAACCGAAAATCGGCTGGTTTTGAACCCACGCACTCCAGTTTGATACTGACGACTGAAAGTTTTCGTGGCGTTCCCGGCTTTAAGTAATTTTCTTTTAATTTATTTCGGCTTTGAGGCGCGAGGCCCTTCGCACCGCGAGTGCGGAGGCGGTGGCCCACGTCGCCCACGCCTTATGCCACCTCTGAAAACTTAAATGTGGTACAAGTAGGTTACTCATTTGTTGCGAGGTTGTAGGATTGCCACCCCAAAACCAGGGAGGAAACCAGCAGATAATCTTAAAAACTTTCGCCCCATCTCCTGTGTCACACCTTCAAACAGTTTGAAAGACTTCTAATCATTCGTCTTTTCAGTCTTGTTGACTCGCAAGTGATTCCTGCGTAGGCTAGTTTCCACCCGGAAAGTCGTGTTGTAATCAGACCCTCAAGCTAACAACATATTGATTAGGACAGTTTTGGGATAGGAAAGATCTAATCGGAGAAAAGCCGTTGGCGGGCTTAAGATATATCGGCTTATCTCAAGGCGTTGTCTTAGAGCGGCCGTTACTTTTTAATATCTATACCAAAGACCAGCTATGAAGCCCTAACACGACCTGCTTTCTTTCTGTACACTGATCATTATGGTTTAACTTCCCAATCCATAACCTTTAAGGAAGTGGAAGCAAATTTAAATGTAGCACTTGAAACACTACGGGTAAGTGTCGACTTCGGCCAAGATGCCTTAAAACCTAAACCAGCTAGAACCAAGTCATGCGCATTTTGCCTTTGCAACAGACAAGCGGATTGTAACCTCAAAATCTAGTGGGGTAGAGTGCCAATCAGTCACTGTATCTTCCCGAAGTATTACAGGTACAGGTCACTCACATACGGGAAGAACTACGGAACAGTTAATCAGCAATAATTAATATGTTAATTATATATGATAATTATATATGTTTGCTCGCAACAATCTCCTTCAGAAACCGAGGTCGACGATATGGGATGCTTCACCAAGTGTCCTGCGAACTACAGGGCTGGCCCTCTGCTATTCTGCGGGCGAGTATGCATGCCCTGTATGATGTCGCTCCGCACACGCAAAGCAAGTGGATGTAGCTTTAAATGAATGAAACGTGCCGGGTTATCACTGGCTGCCTTAAGCCGATTCCTGCACAAATACTGTATCTTCTCGCTGGAATTGCGGCCCAACATTGTTTATTTCAGTTGTTAGGGTTAAGTTTTAGTTTTCTTTATTTAAAAAAAGGAATCGTGCTTATTTGTACGGAAATGTAAAGAAAAAAATTAGGTTCGATTTCTTAGACTGCGAGTGTATCTATAAATATATTTTCATTTATTAAAGAGCTAGCTGCAATATCTATCTCTCAAGCGCTTTTTGGATCGTAACAAACATTTAAAAGACCAACCAAAGAGACGACGGTACCTTATCAAATGAAAAATTGAGTTGGTTTAGAAATTTCAAATACTAAAATGCCGAGATTTGTGCAGGGGATTTAAGGCATATTTTTAATAGTCGTTTTATACTCATAAAACTGAACAACTTTTTTTCTAAAACTGCTGAAATCGTTTAAAATGTACAACTTTTCATACGCAATTGTCTTATCACCTGATCGCTTTGTATGAAGTCCATAATTATATTTCCGTTTTAGAAAAAAAAAACGAGACCTACAGTACTCGCATATGATGTGTAACATGTGACAAAATACTTATGAAATTAATTAATTATCGGGTCGTACATTCACGGGCCGACCCTTCGAATAGTAGTATGTCATCTTTGCCTTTGCCATCACACTAGGCTGCATGGCTATGACAACCTTAGTTTTCGAGAATTAAAAAACGTTCGCATTTCCTGTTACACATTTCCGTCCCATTTCACGAAATCACTCCCACAAATTGTAGGAAAGCGAGAGCAAAGATGTTACACATCAAACACAGTATCATTAATAGAAGCCCCCTAAAACTATGCCCTTCATTACATGACATCCTCTATATAAAACTACATCTCTTTAAGGTCAGTTTAATTATAACCTTCTGTAAAGTTGTTTTTAATACTGTAAGTAAAGGTAGGCATTTTTTTCTATCACATTCACATCTAAATTAATTATGGTTCATTTAAGTACGTAATACAATTAATATCCCGTATTGATTGATGGTCGATGGTTGGTTTGAAATAATTTTGGTATCGCACGTCCATTATTGTAAGAGTTAATTCCATCCAAATAACATGTACCTATTTTCACTTTTGTGTAGCAAACTTTTAGAAGTTATTGTCTCGTACATAACTTACATACAGCAATCCTTTATTGCCGATGTCGTAATATTTTGTTTGGGTATTTAAATTAACATTAAGTTTCAATATTTATTTGAGACACGAATCGAAACCCAGTTAATTACAAATTTTTGTTTAAATCGAACCCCAGAATAGTTGTTGGTGTTCACTTAAAAATACCGCGTTTAATGATCAAAGAGATTTTTTTAGCAGGTGAATCATTTGAAATCGCATACCATTTTAAGAAAGGGAGCTATCTTGATTTTTGGTGCGGGTGTCGTCAATGCCGTATATTGTATTTTATTGAGTCGAAATACTTTATGTATGAAATGATTATGGTATTTCCTACATTACAATGACGACCAAATATTTTGAAATTGTATAAGATCAAGAACAATTTAAGAAAATAAGCACTATTGTGACTTAAAAAGACATGTTGAAACTTAAAGTGTATAAAATTCAAATTCGTTTTTGTTTATTGTGTATGTAACAGAAATATATTTTCTTACGAATAAATGAAGATTAAGTGTGTTTATGAATACTTGTAATTATAATTTACCTATTTAAATAAGTAGGTTCACTAAATATACAGGGTGTCACAAAATTGGTATAGGACCCGTTTCTTCTTGATATTCCAACAGGAGCAATGGTAAATTCGCAAGACATCCTGTAATGCATCTGACATCCGACCAGTCACCTGTATTTAATTTTTGAAGAATTGTTTAACGACACCTATATTATATGTAATTGGTTGCTCAAGTTGAGCATGACATACATATTATGAGAGGCGACCGCGCACCGGAAGACGTAGCGTAGGCAGGCCCGACGACGCCCTGGAGAAAGAAGGTAGCGGGGGGCCGCTAGATGCGGGCAGCGCAAGACCGGTCGTCGCGGAAATCTTAAGTCGTTCGATTTGTAAAAAGTTCATAGATTTTCCATACAGTATATTTTTTAGAATATACATTTATTTTTTTAAGATTAGGTAACCCTACTTTGCGCGAGTCCGACTCGCTCTTGGCCGGTTTTATTGTTTTGTAGTTTTTATCTGTGTGACAACTATCAAGACCTTATAGATGTATTGTGGATTGAGAAATTTTGTGTGCTGCGTAAAATTTCTGCTCCGTTTATAAACCAGAAGGAAGAGACTCGTCAAGGCATCGGCTAAAGTGCTTGGTAGGTAAGCATATTTTCATTGTTGTCCTTAAAAATTGTGTTCAGGGTTAGGGACAATCATAGGAAAGCGGACCCACCGCATTCGGCCATAGCCCACTTTCCCATCACCATTAGTAATTTTGTGATAATACGTTTTCGCAACTTACGTGGTTAATAAAGTGATCCCTGAAATTTTCTGAGCCGAATTCTTTGGACGGATGAGACTAACTTTTCAAATAATAGTAAACTGAGATTACTTAACAGATTTATTAATTTCTTGAAGTGTTTTTATGACGTAAACTGATGTATTATCACGTATCATTTCAGGGATGTATAACCGACGCAACAACCATTATTGGTTCACAGAAAATTCTTTGCGAACCACTGGAAGCAGCAAGCAAATTAGATTTGTTAGTGTGGGATTTTTGGACAATAAAGTCGTGTCCATTCAGTTTAACATACCTGAATATTCTCAGAAATCTTGATGATGATTTAGATGATTTGCCTTTGGCGGCAATACGGAACATGGGGTTCCAACAAGATGCAGCGGTTTGTATTTATACTTTTTAAGTATCCTCATTACAGTACGCTGTACAATAGCCATTTCCGAAGGGATATCTCTCGACGAAATATCTGGAAAACTCTCGACAAAACACAAAACATTTATTTTGACATCTCGGCTGATGATGTAGGAATGTTTTTTGTGAGACTTCGTGAAGCTTCCGTACCGCAGTAAATTATTTACACCGCGACTTGGTGTTTCTCTCAGGAGGAATTCATTACGATACCAGTCAATTGCCAATGTTTGGTTCCTGTTACTTAAATGATACCCTCTCAATAAATCAATTTTCTCGGAATTTGACAATGATTTAGGCATTTTACCTATTTAGTTCACCATTGAATTCACAACACAACTAATTAATTGACTTAATTATGCATTTAATGATTGACAGAACACACAACTTGTTTTTTAAGTCTGAATTTTTTTTTTTCTTTTTTTCCTGTTTCGTTTGTAAATACCTATGGTGTCCATAAAATTTTCGATTTGTAATTTTGTATAGTGATATGCAATCGATATAAAAAAAATATTTTCTAAAAAAAGCCATATCCGAACCTATTTAGATTTTTATTTTATTTTTTAAAACGTCATTTTCATTTTCTCTAAAATTGAGATCAAGGTTCTTAAGAGCGTTTTTCTCTATCTCTTATAGTTTAGAATTTCCCCATTCTGACCTTTAAAAAAAACGAATCCTGTATATAAAAATGAACCCCTATTTCTTCTGGTCATCACAGCACATCACATCACGTTTGAACGGCTGGACCGATTTCGCTTATTCTGTTTTGTCGAGTTCGTTATTGTCAGGAGAAAGTTCTTATGTAGGGTAGGTTAGTGTAGTGTAGTGTGAGGTAGTGAGGTGGCACGAATTTCGCTGGGACAACTAGTAAGTAAATTAATTTAAAAATAAATAAGTACACTATAATACACTAAAATATAAATACACTAAAATTAACGCGCCTGACAGGGCGACGCTCAAGCTCAAGTGGGGGCCTACCGCTGACCGCAGCATAACCACGAGCGCCTCCACCCCAACACGCGGTGGCCGTCAGTGTGGAGCTTGCGGTGGGTGAATATCTCCTACAAAATTAGAACATTACAACTAACCGCCACCGCGCCTGTCTGGGCGAGGATTTAGCGTCGCCCAGACAGGCGCGGTCAGCGGTGGCAGCCTACCGCTAACCGCAGCAGTGACCGCGAGAAGCACACACTGCCGCGATGGCGGTGGCGATTATTTGTTGTATAGCCTCTGCTATGTCTAATAGTGTTGATGCTTTGTGAGGAAGAGAAAATATATTTGTATATTATATTTATAGCGTATTTATTCATTTTTAAATTTATTTACTTGTATTTATATTTCACTAGCTTTTGCGTGCAGCTTCGCCCACGTGGGCATCGTTCTTACGACTGTCCGAGTGGTGGCTCGCGAGGGTGAACATGAGTTTTCTCCAGATCCCTCAGGAACTATATTGGGCTATTCCGATTAGAAGTCTGTGTCACTTCCCGTCCCCTTCGATGAATTGCTACTATTTAGTATAACCTGAGACAGTTCCCGAGGGATCTAGAGAAACTTATTGCCAGGCTCGCGCACGTCGTCGGCGTCAAAACGGAGCAATGGATTGACTTTTTTTGCATAGAAATAGTTGAGGAGGTGGGAAGTGACATATACTGTTAATCAGAATTGCCAGATATAGTTCCCGAGGGATCTGGAGTAAACTGCTGCTTGCGCACTACTTACCCTTAAAGACAGTCATAAAAACGATGTCCACGCGAGCGAAGCCGCGGGGAAAAGCTAGTAATTCATATTTATGCTATGTTATCCCATATGTTTTATATGGTTTCGGTTATTTCTATAATTCTCATGGCCAGTATAAAAAAACGGGGTAATTTCTGACAAATTCTATTAATTCTTTCGTAGGCGGCATTTTTAGTCAATAGAAACGCGCGGTCAGTTGTATAAGTTTACAACTGGCCGCCACCGCGCCTCGACCCCGACGGGCGCGGTGGTGGACGGGGCGGAGCTTGTGGTGGCGGGCAACCGCCGCTTGCCCTAGCGCTGCCCGTGTGTATTTGAATAGCTCCTACAAAATTAGAACATTACAACTGACCGCCACGCCACCGCGCCTGTCTGGGCGAGGCTTTAAACGTCGCCCTGACAGGCGCGGTCAGCGTGCAGCGGTGGCAGCCTACCGCTAACCGCAGCAATGACCGCGAGAAGCACACACTGCCGCGGTGGCGGTTATTATTTGTTGTATAGCCTCTGCTATGTCTAATGGTGGGCGCGGTGGCGGAGGGGGCGGAGCTTGCGGCATCCGCCGCTTGCCCTAACGCTGCCCGCGTGTGTGTGAATAGCTCGTTCAAAATTAGAACATTACAACTGAACGCCATTGCGCCTGCCACCGCTGCCCGCGCCTGTCAGGGCGACGCTATTGTCCTTGAATTTGGCAAAGTTAATTTCTTGATATTATATTGCATAGATATGCTTTATCTTTATAGTAATACTAGCTTTTGTCCGCGGCTTCGCCCGCGTGGACATAGTTTTTATGACTGTCTTTGAGGGTGAGTGGTGCGCGAGCCGCAAGCGAGCGTGAACATGAGTTTTCTCTAGATCCCTCGGGAGCTATGTCATGATGCTAATTAGTAAATTATTACATTTCCCACCCCCTTAACCATCTCTGTGCAAAAAATCACACAATCCATTGTTCCGTTGTGATGTTAAAGAAATTAACCAAAAAAGAGTATTTTTTCAGTTCCCCCAGGAACCGCATCCGACTATGCTATTTTCACGGGATAAAAAGTAGCCTATGTCCTGCCCCGTTACACAGGCTACCTGCATGCCAAATTTCATCAGGATTGGTGAAGGTGTTGAGGCGTGAAAAGGTAACAAACAAACACATTTTCACATTTATAATATTAATACTAAGGATGAGACTTTAGACTTCTGGCGCAGTCGGGTAAAAAATAGATGATTATATATGTTTTATTGACTCTGTTCGTACTCACTTTTTATTAGTTTTTGTGACTTATGAGAATGCAGCTTTTTACCCGACTCCCTAAGAAGGAGGATAAGGTGTAGGTATGTTTGTATGCATGTTTGCTTCACGCCGCATGAGAGAATGTTCACGCACCCACGTAGGTCGCTCAATGGTCACAGCATCCCGACATGGCTCACTAATTCAGACCAAGTTCTGATGCGCCGATTCAACCGAACCAATAAGTATCAACCTGTCGTAGAAGAAGAACTGCTGCAGGCTAATCCTGACTATTCTTTTGCGCTGCCAAGTCGCAAGTTCGTGGTAGGGTCGACATCGAACCTATCTGGTCTTAGGAATTTTTCCATTTTATGTTAAATAAATTAAAGTAACTATACAGATAAACCTTTTATATTAGGCTTTATTTAACATAAAAATTACACGAGTTATTTTGTAGACATTGACATTTTATCACAGTTGACACTATACCAATTTATTCTCTTTATTACCACAAAGATTGCATATCATCTCAGCTTCTTTTGCTGAGCTTGTAGCCTAAACGGCTTGATGGATTTTGGAGCTCGACTTGTGGTTAGATTGGTTTTGATTTGGTTAAGGTTATAACTATTAAATAAATTTAAGTAGTTTCTGAGATTACCCCCTACAAACAAAAATTTTTACCTCTACTATATAATATGTGGGGCAATTTTCACGCTATTAAGTACTTGATTTTATCTCTAAAATCATAATAAACAGAGTTGTAGACAGTTTTATACTGAACTTTTTTGCTCTCAACATAACATTTCCTCTAGCATTTTTAGTCTGAGTTGTAGTATAATCTGGTTATAAAGAATTTTATTTAGTTAAAATTGCTGCTATTTGTTTTTGTTTTTAGGTAAGGAATTCCTTACCCAAAGGGTAAAAACGGGACCCAATGACTAAGACTCCGCTGTCAGTCCGTCTGTCACCAGGCTGTATTTCATGAACCGTGATAGTAGTAATTTTCACACATGATGTATTTCTCTTGCCGCTTTATCAACAAATATACTAAAAATTAGAAAAAGTGAAACTGTGTTTTTTTTTAAACGTGAAGAAACTAGCGCCATCTAGTATGACGGTACGGAACCCTTTGTGCGCGAATCTGATTCGCACTTTACCGGTTTTTTTTAAATAGAGCTAATTTGGCCCACCTCAAAATTGCTCAAGATCATCTTTTAGAATAATATACAAACTTTATTCTCATGATTTTTTAAGCTTTGTATTATCTTGCCGTGTTAGTTAGTTAGTCAGCACTTTCCTTGTTTGTTGTAATCTTCTTAACCCTTTCCAATCCGGTTTCCGTCCTGGTCATAGCACGACTAGCGCTGACTAAAATCACCGATGACATCAGACTCAGCTCACAGTCCATACGCTGCTGGACTTTAGTAACGCTTTACTATACTGTAGATTTCTACATCTTACTGGGGCTGCTGCGTTCTCTAAACATGACCCCAGCTGTAATCGATTGCTTTCATAGCTACCTTCACGGCCGAAGGCACCGCATTTGTGTTGATGGCGCGTACTCATCATGATGCTCAACATCTGCTGGCGTGCCTCAGGGTGATGTGCTGTCTCCACTCCTCTGCTATATTCACTAACTCTATTTCTCTAAACATTTCTTCTTCTTACCACCTGAATGCCGACGGCCTTCAAATTTGCTCTCAGGCTGCATTTACCGATATCACGGATGCTGTCGGAACAACTAATGAAGATCTTACCAAAATTTTAAACTGGAGTATTATGGGTTAAAAGTCAATCCTAGTAAGACCCAGACTACTATCATTGGCAGTCCTTACTTTATATCTAGGCTTAATGCTGTGTGTCTTCCCCCCGTTGTATTTGATGGCATCTGTATTCCCTATAGCAATAAAGTAAAAAACCTTGGCATCTTCTTTGACCAATCTCTTTTATGGGACGTACAGATTGGTGAGGCCAGCAGGAAGACATTTGCATCTTTCAAGGCCCTTAACCGCTTACGAAATTTTCTTCCCACTGCAACTAAAATCTCACTTGAAAAATCACTTATGTTACCCATACTTGGTTACGCCGACGTATGTTACCCCGATCTTTTTTTATTATTAAAATTTGCGTGCGTTTAGCTGCACCTCACCTGATGGTAAGTGCCGATGCTGGCGAGGATGTAACACGCAAGCTCAAATAGTGCCTATTCACTCTCGAATTGAAGATTCCTAAATTATACGAATCGGAGAACACAGACGCCGGCAGGGAATTCCACTCCTTAGTGGTTCGCATAGTGTACGAAGAAGCAAAATGCGTAAAGGTGGAACATTAACGACAAAGGGGTGGAATCGCCCTTCGCGCCTAGTTGTCCGATTAAGAAATGGAGAGGGAGGAATGAGGTCGTGAAGCTCCAGGTATCTGAATGTGATGTTTGTAAATAAGCCTGCAAAACCTTGCTATCAGATTCCTTTTTAGTCTTCGTAAATACGATCATGTGTCCGCTTATCGTAATAACCTGAAGTGGCTCCCAATTAAGTCACAGACGTAACCTTCATATCCTCTCTCAGCTTTATTATTAACTGATTCTTCCAATTTTCCTACGTTCCTTAAAGAACGATTTAATTTCCTTGTGTCCGCTCACAGTCATCCTCTTCGCTCCTCTGTTAACCTTCGCCTCTATATAAGCCTCCTCACTCTACCAACTTCTATGACCTTTACAGTTTCCTTCTAGTGATCCGCCTTTGGAATTCCCTTCCCGTTCCCATTCTACAAGCGCAATCCCTACATTATTTTAAAAAACTAGTCAAAGCACATTTTCTCGAACTCTGATAGTCTTTTTCGACATACAGCAGTAACTACTATAATATTTTATTTATATTACGTGTATACGAAGCGTCGGTGGCTCAACCGGTAACGAATCGGTCCTCGACGAGGTGCCGGGTTGAAATCCGGACGGTAATGTACCAATGAGTTTTTCGAAACTTACGTATTCCCTTTATTTTTATGAGCTTTGCCCTGTGGAAGGGGAGTTCAAGTACCTACACAGCTCATCGTCATCACATCAGTCAGGCAACGTTCACTGCTGTACAAAGGCGCAATCGCTTGGCAGGCAAGTGGGCGATAGCGGTGTGTGGCACGGTACGCAGAAAAGACACTGCTGCCCATCCTCCGGTCTTTGATCCATTAGTCACCTCTTACCACACCCTCGGGAAGAGACGGGTGGTACTATTCTAGGGCCATACCACAGGCCTACTTATCTGTAGTGGATTTATGATAAGTTAGGTAGTCTGAATACCTAACTTAAACACACATCCACTCCTCATTACTGATTATGGCAGCTGCTGGGCACGCATCGCCGTCAGGATGGCCGTGTCGGAGCGCAAGGACGTGGCGCCATCTATGCATGCGTCGAAGCACCGTGTGTTTTATCTTGAAACGTCAAGCGGTTAGCTAGGGTAGTAATAATAGTCATCTTTGGCCAAGGCGTGGTCTGTGCGAGACCGGAACCCGGAAGTTGGTAGTGTTGGTACTTGTTTGTTAGCCAATCAGAATCGTTGTGATTATCGAAGCATTAAAGACAATGCAGCCTACCTACAGAGGCTACGACAGAGGCGCCAATTATTTTACGAGCACTTTTGATCGAGCAGCTGAACTGTCAACTTGGGAAGCCAGCCCCGTGCCGAACTCATCGCTGTCTATAAAATAATCGGTTTTCATCCGAATCATCGTGAAGCCTCGTGTTGCAAACGTGTGTGAATATTGATTGTACACTCCAAAACTTCTCGAAGACGAGTTTATTTCTTAGATACGGCCAAAACCCTTCTGATGATCCGAAATATATTATTATTTATTATAAAGTACCGTCTTATTTATAAGTATTGTAACTTTGCAAATGTATATTATTCAGTTTTAACTTGTTTAACTCTAATTACATATCTATTGTTTTAGTTAGATACTCGTGCACTACCTGTTTTTAAGCTTTTGTCTCCAAACACCGGGTTGTCTAAAAGATATCGCTTTGAGCGATAAGACCGCTCAAATTGTACCGCTATAGTACCTATATAGGTTTCTTTTTTTATATTGTGTTTGTTTTTTTTGAGTTAATATTTTTAAGTTTTATAATGTGTTTATATTTTTTTTTTAACTAGTGTGTACAATAAAGAGTATTTATCTTAGTTTGTCTGTTAGTTTGGGAATAATCTTGGAGGCTAAATTAAAACCACTTCCCGGTTTCCGATTGAGCAGAAATTTTGTATACACGTTAAGTTTTCAGAAAAATGCATGGTTAGCTGAGTGACGGCATCCTAAATCCAATATGGCGGACTCCCAAAGATGGCGGATCAGTTATTTTTTCATGCTCCCCCATGATATGTGTGGGTAATTGGGTATCAAATGGTATCCCGAGAAGTACTATAACTCAATTATCCATAAGCCCATTCTATAGGTTTTCTTTAGGATTCGTGTCCCTACGAATTAGTAATATAATTAAACAATAGTTGTTGCCTCTCTATTTCGCTTCTTTCCCACTGCTCAACTAAAATGCTCAAACTTTAAAAAGTTCAGCATTAAGGAATAACTTTAATGTTTGCGCAAAATACTCAATGATTCCGATTAAACTCCTTATGAATGAGTAAATAATTTATTCCTATTGGCGGCGCTAGTGTGCTAATCGAATAAAGAAAATATTCGAGCCGAAGTCAACAGGACTCCCCAGTCGCTCTGTAAACGCGTTTTTGAAAACATAGTCAGGCTTTGAAGGCCGCCCTTTGAAGAACGTGGTTTTCAAAAAATGAAATCCGCATTTGTTGTTTGCTTTGTATTAGAGATGTAGTTTTTGTTTATTTATTTTATTCGAATTCTAAATCTGCCTCTGGGATACCCTGTGCTTTATTTATATATGAGGGATTTATTAACAAATAATGAAAAATAAAAGTAAAAAGTTATGAAACGTATTTTTTTTTGTTTTTGCTTATCTTAAAAACGGTTATACATACGAGCGTGAAAATTAGTGCATAGTACTTATTCTAAAGTAAATAACGAAAGGAATAAAAAAGAGAAATAATAAATTCGGCCACAGAATTTTTTTTTGGCCACGTGGTCAACCTTCTCATTTAATAACTAAGCATCGGGAAAATGAGATAGCCTCTAATAAACTAAGTCATCTTCTTTACAACGCCAACTAAAAATGTTAAAGAAAGCGTCGACTCAAGATCAACAATTATTTTTACTTGTCCTTCTGATTTATACATTGCCAACTAATTTACTGACTCGGCCACTAATCCGTCGACCACTCAACACTGTAGGAATAGTGTAGTACGGGGAGTTCTAAATGGAAGCGGGAGCGAGCGAAGCGAGCTAGGACTTGCGGAGCACCCCGACTCGGATCCGTTAGGTTCGGTTCCGTTAGGTTAGGTTCGTCAATTAATGTAGGATGACTTACTTTTTAAACATACTAAATTATACAATTAGAAGCTAATAGAATTACTATTTTGGTGTCATATATTATTATTTTAAAAGTTTGCTATTTGAATGCATGCCACAAATTTAGATGCTAAAAATAACCATCATGCTGAGTTATATTTACAGTGGCTTACATAGAAGATAACTAGTGGCTGAGATACTATTATTCAGACGCGCGTTGGTTGTGGCCGACTTAGTAATTTAGAAGGTAACTTATATTTTCTGAGGCGAATAATGCTATTAAAAAGAAGCTTGTTTAATTAGTACCCAATAAAAAAGCATTTTTCGGTCGCTCGCTTGATCTCTTTTGTTTGTAATGAATAGGTATTTTAATTTAATCCCTGCATCTTCTTGATTACATGCTTCTATTTCGATGGATGATGAATGATGATGTCATATAGTCCGAGCTGAGGCAGGAATCTGAAATGTGAACATTTAGATTTTATAAAATGCCAAATTATTGTGAATGGTTAATCTTAACCGCCTCCGTGGCGTTAGTCCATTAGCTTCACACCAGGAGGTTGCGGGTTCGATCCCCGGTGGGATCTAACTTTGTAAAGGACATCAATTGTAGTTTAAAAAAAATATAATATTTTTTATAGAACTAGTGTTAAACAATTAAGAAGAATAAAATTTATTCGTAAAAAAAACGTAAACTAAAGGTTCCTTATCAAGAGATAAACTGCTGCTACTAGTACAATAAGGTACGATACTTCAATATTTTTATTAACAGCACCAATGTTAGAATATAATAAAACGAAAATTGAAACGGTAAAAAATATAGCCATAGTCAATCCTCAAAAAAAAATACTTCATAAAAAATGGACAATCAGCTGATCAAGTTGTACGAAGTTGCCAAAAATTATTTTGCGAATCAACTTTGGGTTTCCTGGGGAAATGATGAGTACCAGCTGAATCGTCAAGTGGGGTGGACGGATCCTACACAAGTTTTGTTATATCCTGTATATCTACAGACAGACATCGATATACTGCCTTTAAATTAAAATGAATTGACTTAGCATTTCCTGGAAAGTCGTTCAGTATAATGATACAGGCTGAACCGTCATTTCGGGGGTCGACGGGTCCCACACCAGTTTTGTTATAGGTACACTGCATACAGACAGGCTTAAAATAAAAGGTCTACCTATAAAATTGCCGATTGGGTTAAAAAGTTTAAAGAAGAAAATTAATAAAAAAAGTTGATAAAACCATTTTTTAATAAATGTTTAATTTTAAAGCTCTAGAGTTTTTGCGGCAGTTTATTCGTCACAAATGTAATATTTGGGAATACTCCGCATAAAATGTCACGTTCAGGAAAATTCAAGAAAAATAACTAGTAAAAAAAATCGTAGTCATCGTAGCTCCGGGGATTGGAACATGAAAGATCAAACTGTTCACTAATAAAATACCATAGTGTATCATATGGTTAATAATTAAAAACAATTGCATTGCATTGAACTTTAAAAACTGAATCGGTAATTTTATAGGCAAACACATATTACATACATCTTGGTACAGCTTCATTTAAAATACACAATTATGTAGGTATTGGAATGGAGAAAATTAATCAGTCTAGACTAAAAGAAGTGAATTTATGATTGTTATAGATCATGATCCAGGTGAGAAGCTTTTTCTATTTATGTGTACATAAAATTACAAAAAAAAACAAGTTAAGAAGCTTACGATGATTGTACGCAGCATTGAAGTCAACAAAGCTGGCTGTGATATGAAACGAGAACCATGTCACAACCACTTTGTCAGCTCCGCGCTGGCAATGCTTCGCAGCCGACGCCTGCTTCAGGAGCCCCGCCGCGCCGGGTGGTGCATGCTTGACGCTCATCAAAGCTGGCTGTGATATGGACTGTACCAAGCATACGACAACCACTTTGTGAGAGACAAGTTGCACTCGACGATGCGTGAGTATTTTTGCATTTATAGGCCCAATGTGGATCTCGAAGTCAAGTCACACAGCCCAACTCGTCAAAAATGGCTGTGATATGATGTTTGCTACATTGCACAGCCATTTTTACGAATGGGCCATAGACTTCCAAGTGGTACATTTGAGCGTTGCGGCTGTCTTCGTAAACCGACCACATCAAAGTGGCTGTGATATGAGAACGGAATAGACATTTCACTGCCGCTTTGACAGGCTAGGCCCGAGAAGTCATATAGTTGCGATAAATAATCGTTGTTTCGTCGACTGGAGGCTGTTACGAATGAGACCATGCTCATCAAAGCTGGCTGTGATAGTTGCGCTGTGATCTATAACAAGCCGACTTTGATGGCAGGGCCACATTGAATGGATCTGAAAACACCACAATATAAACAGTCATACATGTAAATTCCGACTTTTGTTGGTGACAACAATAAGCGCAAGTTACAAACAATAAAATAGACATCCTATAAAATAAAACGATCGAATGTAAAAAACGGTAATGCAACTAAGAATTATTTATAATAATGACACAAAATGGTAGTACTTTGACTAGAGGCAAGTACCTATGTAAATAGAGTAATGCTGTTTTTGTACACCTTTTTAAAACTCCAAATAAAATAGCTACATCAGAGTCATAACTATCAGAATTAATCGAAAGTACCTACGCTCTTAAACGGTGAAGGAAAACATCGTGAGGAAACCTGCATACGCCTGCGAAGAAACTCGAATGTTGTGTGTGAAGTCGACCAACCCGCACTGGGCCCGCGTGGTCGACTAAGGCCCGATCGCCCTAATTCCGGGTAGGCTCAAGCCCCTCGGTGGGGACGTATATGAGCTGATGTGATGATGACCTATACTTTTACCATCAGACTGCCCGAAAGAGAGTAGGTAATGTTTTTTCGGGTGTAGTATGTATGTATGTTTCTTCGGCTGAGCCTGTAGCTTAAACGGCTTGATAGACATCGGAGAGTAATGTGGCGTTAGATTAGTCTCGATCCCGTGTATCCTACATTTTTAAGTAATCAGGGTTTTAATTTTCAGTTGGTATGATTATTTGATAATATCTTCTTAATTTTTACGTGACTGCATAGCGAATATTTCTTAACTAGTGGATGCGCCGCGGTTTCGCCTCGTGGATTACGCGGGCGCGCGGTGCGCAAGCTGTAAGCGGTGTCCTGAAAATTACGAACACAACAAAAAAAAACTGCCAAATCTGTCGAGCCGTTCTCAAGTAATGATAGTCCCACACAGTCGGCAATTTGATCAATCAATATAGACTTTGCGCGATTGATTTTATTTACTAGTAATACTTAATTTTGTACCTTCACAAATTACTTGCATAAAATAACTTCATATTAATTATGTTATTTAAATTTAAACTTTTGTTATGTTGAAAAGGCGAAAGTATAAAACCTTTTTTGTTTTTGTAAAATATATGATTAATTTTAATTATGCTTAAAAGATGAATGGCAAATGTGAGGTAAATAATATTGCTGTTGTTGAATTAAATACTTACATCTGTACAAGGGGCGAGCTTGTAGCGGACCCAAACCTAAGTCCTAAAGTGGGACCGGATTAAAGTAGCTATCAACTTCAAATATTATGTATAAGACTCCTTATTCCTGCCAGTTGCCTAGTTGTATATTTTTTTTGTAATTTTTGTCAGTTCACGCATCACTCAAACAAAACTGCTAACTCGGCTTGAGTAAAACTTTGCACGATTATTCCGCTAACATACTTTTTATACCGAAAATTCAAGGGTTCTCGGAGGAATATAAAAACCAATATTTCAATTCAATGCTGGATCACGCAAATAGTGATATTTGGTATGATGATATATCAAATAAGGAAGCAGGCAAGGAAAACAAAATCAAGTAGGTAAACTGTTATAATATTATCTGTGAGGGCTTAATTTATTCAGATGAACATTCACTTTTAGATTAGGCATACTTTCTCTTAACATGACGTCATATTTTTGCTCCCAGATATTAAAAAAAGGTTTCCATAGAAAGACAGAAAAGAACGGCGTAATGTATCAAGATGAAAGTTTTACTGTTAGAATAGTCGTATTCAATATGGGAACACCTGATCATAGTTACGAAAGTATACTTTTGATCCCGGATAATCGAGGGGTTCAGTGAGAGCGTCGGCGAAGTAACAGCTAAGGCCGCTATCCTGCCACGTACCAATGTGATTTTGAATTTCGATTGCATCTGTTTACGTTTATCCGACACTCTTACGGTGAAGGGAAACAGCGCGTCCTGAGGAAACCTGCACACGCCTGCGAAGAAATTTTAAGGTTGTGTGTAAAATCGACCAACCCGCACTGGGCCCGCGTGGTCGACTAAGGCCCGATCGCCCTAATTCAAGATAGGCTCGAGCTGATATGTATATGAACTGATATGATGTGATGAATCGACGGGTTCAGGAGAGGATCGTAAGAAATCATTGTTTTTCATTCGACGGGCGTCTTAAAATATCGTAGGTATCTTGGGAAGCAGAGAATAACCTAACGATGACTCTGAATGCTCTCAGTCAGTGCCTATTACGAGAGAAATTCGTTGAGATCATAATCCAAAAAAAACCCAGTCGTGCGTTTTTCACCTACACAATCGACAAATGCAACGTGTACTCAACATCAGTTGGCATGAAGTAACAATATATTACTGCAATCCACATAGGTATATGGTGTCGTGCTGTACCAGGCCTTAACGTATACACTGCGAAAACGTTAGGAAGAAGGTGTCTATGTCGGCGGCAGATCGTAAAATCCAGTAAATCACGATCTGCCCAGATATTCCAGGCAGATCGTGAAAGGCCCAGGCATTTCATCGCGGGGCTCCGAAAAATTCAATAGGTAAGGTTGCTTTACCATGTCTGGTCTCGTGCTTACGTAGAAAGTAGCCCCCCGCAAAGCGTGATTACGTCGACTTTAGTATTTTTCGCTGTCCCGCGATGAAATGCCTGGGACTTTCACAACTCCACGTCTAACTTCGACCACGTAGAGAGCTTCGCCGACGAACGACTGAAATGGGCGCTCTCATTCTCCGCCGGTCAATATGCTTGTCCGGTATGGAACCGCTTTGCCCACACAAAACTATTGGATACAGCTCTAAATCAAACTTGTAGGAAAAAACGGGCTGTTTAAAAAGAACTCCGATAAGCAAACTGTACCCACTGGCAGAGATCACCCGACTAGAGAGGTAGCAAGCTATGTCGAGAAAGCCAACCAAGAACACGACCCTAGACACCCCATATTTAGATGCAGCCCAGCTAGTTCGTCACAGACTAAAAAGTCGTAAGAGCTTTCTAGCCGCTGCAGACAAGCTACAAAATGACCCGCTACCATATAAAGCTCTATCTCTCACGGTAGGAGGTAATCTTCCACACTACTCATCCGATTTTAAAAAATCTTTCATTTATAGTTAGAATGGAGTTTCAGGATGGACATAGGCTAAAAAATCCGGCCACTCTCGATATCAGCTATCGGCAACAGCTAGTTAATAATTTCAAAAATATAGCCATAGAAGCCATATCCCCATTACTTATTTTTTTTTAGATTTATTTTCGTTGGATCCCAGTTTTAGATCCCATTTTAAAGGTATTAACGATGGATCCCATTTGCTATTTCCATTGAATCCCATGTTATAACAACATGTGTACTTTTAAGAAGAAAAGTGATTTACCCTTATCAAACATTTAAAAACCGGCCAAGTGCGAGTCGGACTAGCACTCCGAGGGCTCCGTACCACGCTTCTCCACACAACTACATACTATAAAGACAATGATAACTATTCACATTACACACAAAAGACATCAACGCGAGCTACAAAACTATGCTTTTTAGGTTTCCGTACCCAAAGGGTAAAAACGGAATTATTACTGAGACCCTATTACTGAGACTTCGCTGTCCGTCTGTCTGCCTGTCTGTCCGTCTGTCACCAGGCTGTATTTCATGAACCTTGATAGGTAGACAGTTAAAATTTTCACAGATGTACTTTAGATGCCGCTATAACAACAAATACTAAAAATTAGAAAAGTAAAAGTCTCCATACCAAAAACAAAGTTTTTTGAAACGTGAAGAA
The DNA here is from genome assembly GCA_947284805.1 of Coleophora flavipennella. Classification (NCBI taxonomy): domain Eukaryota; kingdom Metazoa; phylum Arthropoda; class Insecta; order Lepidoptera; family Coleophoridae; genus Coleophora; species Coleophora flavipennella. Next base: position 25,250,837 of record OX369308.1, read on the forward strand.
ACTAGAGCCATCTAGTATGATGGTACGGAAGTCGGAACCCTTTTAAACATTTTAATTACTTGGAGTAAAGCATTTTTTTTTTCAAATTGTTTCATTGTAACACTGTACATGCTAGCATCTTCCATTAAGGCAGTCAAGATATGCATATTATTCGTTTTTTTTACTTTTGTTGCCTTATTGAGTTTATTATTCCAATATTCGACGTTGTTAATAGTTCGGTGCATTTCATCGCTCACACGCCATACATCTACAAATGATTCATTTTGTAGCCAAGACTCAATCATGTTGTTTTTAAACTAATCCATTTTGGAATACATTGGGTAATCAGACTCTATGTAACACCATCCCTCCGCAGTTGCATCTCTTGGCAATAGTGGTAGCAGTGCACAAAGTGCGACGACTCTTTTTGCGACTTTTGATTTCGTAAGTTCCAACATTTTATGCACTTCATGCAACTGCAAACTATAACAATTGTATGCACTTCCTGCAATGAGTAGTACGCGTGTAAATCGATAGAAAAAGGACTGCAACATTATAAGTGGTCAGTTAATATAATCATACCCTTACAATTTTGTTGTTAATAGTACCCGCATTTAATTTTATTTAAACATTTGGGATCCAACGGAAATAGTTTTTGGGATTCAACGATAATAAAACGTAATTCTCTTGCATTTTTAAAATGTAGGACCCAACGGAAATACATAATAATGTTTTGTGGGATCCAACGCCAAAAATATTAAACTGGGATTCAAAAGTGGCTTCCAACGAAAATAAATCTTTTTTTTACTGGTAAAATTAACAAGTTAGTTTTGCAGAAAAAAAACTTTTCGTCCATTTTTTTTATTCACAATTCACAACCCTTGACAACATCGCACAAAAAAAACATACAAAAAACGTGTTTTTTTTTCTTAACGAAGAAATTAGCGCCATCTAGTATGATGGTACGGAACGCTTTGTGCGCGGTCCTGACTCGCACTTTACCGGTTTTTTTACTCACAATCCACAAAATCATCACTATTTTCTTAGGTATTAATTACGTAATTAATATCTCCGCAAACGCGCACGAAAAGTGTAATTAAAAGTATCGTAGGATTCGTAGGTCAAGACGGGTCATCCGACGAGCCGCCCTGGGCCCGAGAGTATTTCGTATTCTCTCGGCAATTTCCGGTTGCGTCAAGTCGCGTGCGGCGCACGAAATCTATCCTGAACATGCATATGTGAAAGCCGTATTGTAAATCCGCCGGTTTCCATAACAGCGCGCCGAACAACGCCGGATTGTAAAATGGCGGTTTTTTAATGCGGCGACATCACGTTCAGCCGGATTACAATGAAAGAAAGTACGCCGCATTGTATGAGGCGCCGCTTTGTATAAAAACTACTGAGTAACATAATTATATTAAATGAGCGAGCGAAGCGAGCGATATTAGGTTCGGTTAGGTTTGATTGATAATATAGCCAAAGAGCCTCGCGAAGCCTCCCCCTAGGGTAGCAGAATGCTTCGCAGCAGAAGAAATCATCCGTTGTTGGCTCAGTAGCTAGGTCACAAAGCGGCGTAAAATCCGCCGCTTTACAAAACGTTGCCATTTTACCATCCGGCGCCATTCAGCGCGCCGTTTTGGAAACCGGCGGATTCTACGTAACGGCTGCAACACATACACACGCCCTTTTTGTTTAAGCTAAAATAAGATAAATCAAAACAATCCAGCTCGATTTTATTTTACTCGCAATTATAAAACATGACTGTATGTAATGTAATATCTGTATAGTGCAATATGTACATCCCTATCCCTAGGACGAAAGAGTTGTATTTTGAATATGCACACATAGGGTTCCGTACCATCATACTAGATGGCGCTAGTTTCTTCATGTTTAAAAAAAACATGTTTTTTGTATGGAGACCCACCTTATTATTTAACTTTTCTAATTTTTAGTATTTGTTGTTATAGCTGCAACAGAAATACATCATCTGTGAAAATTTCAGCTGTCTAGCTATCACGGTTCACGAAATACAGCCTGGTGTCAGATGGACAGACAGACAGACGCACGGACAGCTGAGTCTTAGTAATAGGGTCCCCTTTTTACCCTTTGGGCACGGAATCGTAAAAATGTAGTCCGGTCATACAAAGTTCGCTATCAGCTGATTAATTTAATATCACATTATCAATAATTATTTTGAAATTGAGTACTTCTTTGGAGAAAGTTGTTCAGTTTCATGAGCTGAAAACCCGCTTTAATTATTTTCAGGTATTTCAGATGGCTCCTATAATATTATATTACACGAGAAACAGTATTTGACTACGTTCTAGTCATTCACTTTTCCCCTACCTTGATTTTTAGGGTTGCCACCATAGTAAAAAAAAACACTTATTATTTTTTTACTCAAAATGGCTCTAAAGGTTTTGACGAAACGCGGTATTTTACTATAACTATGTATGGCCTACAGAACGCGATAGTTAATTGTTCGAAGAAAAATTTGGAAGAAGCTACCTCCCATACAAATCCAGGTTGTTTATTTTTCTCAAAAATTGCTCTAACGATTTTAATAAAACTTTATTAATAACTAGGACTTCATAAGGCCTACTGCACTGGGTACTTCATTATTCCAGAAAAAAATCTGAGTAAGGTACCTGCCATAAAAACCCAAATTATTTGTAAATTTTATATATATATATACCTTTTATAGATATACCTAGCTTTATTCTTTGCTACTAAGCAAGTGTAAAGTTTATGGTAGATTTACGACGATGAAGGTTTCGCGATAAAGAATGCACAGAGTAGTACATATGGACATAGGGTAGGTAGAGGAAGTATTGGTATCGCAAAAAAAAAGTATTTCCAATTTTCACGAAAATATGTTCTAAGTATATGATTAACACACACCGCAAAACCGAATATCTCAATTCCATCCGTCCGTCCGTCACGCTTGGCTCCGGAGGCTAACTTCTTGATCCGATAAGAACCAAATTTGGAAATTAGTATTTATTAGTAATACAGAAAAAATATACTTTTATATAGCTTTTTAGCCGACTGCGCCAGAAGGAGGGTTATGTTTTTCGAGTGTATGTATGTATTTATATCCCGTTGGAATTTTGAAAATTCGGAAATATTTCCTGTTTTCATTGTAGAGGAAAACGTCTGTGCAAAATTTCAGCTTCCTAGGATTAAGGCTGGGTTGATGAGTCATTCAGTGAACGAATGAATCGGGACTTTTCTTCGAAATATAATAAAAACAGAAAATTACTGTCTGACTGACTAACTGGGTGACTGCTTTATCAACGCACAGGTCTAGAAACTTGGAATTTTGCACTATGGCCAAGTATGGTTCCTTATACGCAGACATCCCTTAGATAACAGGCATCTTCTAAGAAAGGGTTTAAAAATGTATTCCCTAAGAGGGTTTAAGTGGGGGTTGAAGTTTGTATGAGAAAGTTAGATTTTTATGCGATATCAGCTTGAAACTTGGCACTAATATACTTCAAATGAAATTGAGAAATTAGTATATAACATATTGTTTAGTTATCAACTTATCACCCTATGAGGGGGTCAAAAGGGTGTACCTACAAGCATTTTATTCACTTAAACAACTTTGTGGACCCGTTAACTGGGGTTTCACTCATACTGAATAACTTTTTCCAAGAAACTTAGTCAATTCTAAAAAAAATGGACCCTCCATACAAAAATGCACGAAATTGTTCGATCAGCTGATCGATTTGTATGAAGATTTTTTTTGCGATTTCAGCAAAGTCTTCAATATATAAAAAAATATTCAATATAATGAGTAGAAGCCCTAGTTAATGGGACCTACACCAACTTTGTTACACCCTGTATACCCTGTATATTATATTTTATGTACATGTCGCAGCCCTATTGTAGAATTAGCCGTTTTACAAAAGGGCGCGCCTCTTTATAAAACTGATAACTTAAAAACTCCGAATATAATAGGTAATGCTAAACACATTGAAAAACCGACTTTTATTGCAACAACTAAGTACAATTATTTGGCATTCTTATTTTTGATTGTTGCAAATATTTTAAAAAGAAGAACGCCGATGTTGATTAAAAATATGGGACCAACTTAGCAGCATACTACCCATCGAATAAAAAAAAACATAAAAATCGGTACACAATCTGCGAAGATATCGCGTTACAAAAATTCAAAAAAGATACGTCGAATTGAGAACCTTCTCCATTTTAGAAGTTGGTTGAAAACCGAGTCGGACGGAGCCTCTTTTCAAAATAAATCTAACCTAACCGTCTGTCCATCCGTCTGACAGTAGTATACAAAGCGGCGCCGTTTTGCAAAACGGTTAATTCTACAACTTGACTGTCACATACATGTACAGAATTGTTGACACAATCATCAATTACACTATAAATAAGTACAACTCCGCTTATTAACTATGTCGATATCAGAATGCTTCGTTGTCGGTTGCCGTGTTTTTGCTTCGTTGATCCCTCCTTGTTGAAAATATGCCCGGTCCGCATGAAAGACAAGGTAGTGAGAATTTGTGATGTACGGAACATCTCACTACCCATGTCTTTCACGTGGTAAAGGGCAAGTCGAGTTTTTCGCTGTTGCTTCCCAATTTAGTTGCGCCGTACCTTTTGAACGTCAACGATTTTAAACGAGGTGGTCCAACTGTCAATATAACGAAGACACAGCCCTATGTTCATGAGTAGGTAGCGAATATCTTTCATTCCACGCAATATGACACAGATAGCGTCTAAGAGATTGAAAACAGTGAATCTCTTAGATGCACTTAGAACAGTTTGTATAAGAATCTGCCTGCTCGAAGTTTTTTTACGGTTCAAGATAAGAGTGAGCGCCACCCCACAGGCCATACACAGTTTTAAGGGTATTTGTCATAGCCAAAAAATTAAAAAAAGAACTAAAAATCCCAACTGCTGCGGTGCAAAATACTAAACTAAAATTTTAAAAAGCATAAAAGTCTAAGACTGGATGATGTTTGTCATTAAAACACGTTATAACAGTATGTTTATTATAATAAATTTTAAATTTAAAAGTAACTTGAAAGCATCAAGCGGGATCCAATATATTTTTACAGATTTCAGGTGCAAATGGGTCCCGCCCGTTTCAGTTTAGTTTCTGAACGCTAGTTGGGGTTTTTAGTTTTTTTTTATTATTATTTTTAGTGGCGCGTGCAGTTCGCAAAAGGAGTTTTGTTCGTGTATACTTTAATTAAGTTTAATTTCAATTATTATGCAATTTGTCATTCTAATCGTAAACATATAGCGACTGCGTATATTTTTGTAATCGTCTTTAAAACCTCTATAATATGATACCAAATTTTTCATTTTGTTTTTTTCGTGCCCAGTGATACCTAATCGCTATATTAATACGAATCTAACGACATTTTATTTATTAAAATCGGTTTAACCGTGCTAAGTTGGTAAAAATTCATCAAATTCTGCCAAATTTGACCGTATTCAATGAAATTTGACCAAACTTCACATTTTTACTATTTTTTTACGGAGTTCCATCAAATTTCACAAATGCTCACTGAATTCGACCAAATTTTATTAAATACTATCAATTTTGATAATTCTAAACCAAAATCGGCCAAATTTAATCAAATTTGACCAGTTTTTTTTAATTTTATATTTAATTTAAAATTTTAATGCGTTTTTAAAATAATGCCTATTTCCTTTCGCCTTGAAGATCCCCAAATTGCAGGAGTCGGGAACACAGACGCAGGCAAGGAGTTTTAAATTTGAAAAAATTAAACATTATTTTATTATATTCTACCAAATCCAGCCAAATTTCATTAAATTCTATCAAATTCGTTAATTCCGCACCAATTGCGACCAAATTTTATCAGATTCGTTATTTTCAACCAAATAGCACCAAATTAAGTCCTTTTTTCCAAATTCGATCATATTCAACAGATTCGACGAGGCGAGGCTAACGAACCTATTATCGCTCGCTCAACTCAGACCTGCCTGGGCGTTGTTCTTGGCCTTGTATGTTTTTCCAAAATAATTAACAACAAGACTACTACGCACAAATCGTGTATATTATACTTTCTAAATAAAACGTTCGATTTGTTCGATATGCTCCTTATGAATGTTTTATTTCTTGTAAGCTATAAGCAAAGAATACTAAATATTACTACGTCTATTAGTTCACTTCTATGACACTATCTTATGACTACAAAATAAACTTAAAAATCGGTACACGGCTTATAGGATGATACACACAGATTTGGTAAGTCTGCTTTATAAAAACTACTAACAAGTGCAGGCGACTTCGCTCGCATTCCTTATTTTACACACCTTTTTAAAGGTAATGCATGAATATAGATAAATATTGAAATATGGGTCTCATTAATTATTTTGGAGAAGACTTTAATACTAAGTTAAATAGAAAAATCCATACAAGCTTCCATCTCATATCTACACCTAAAGGCGATGAATCTTAAAAAACTACTTCTTACGAGTATCACTACCAATTACATAGCGATACGTCATTATTAAACATATGTAGGTACTGTCCTTATACAATATATTTACAGGTCCAAATCTGGTTGGCAAGTATCATAATTTTGAAATGTATGCTTACATAAAACAACAATAGTTATTTATGATACAAGGGTGGTAAAAAGATAAGGTTCCTTTTACACCCATGTATCATGCGACGTTTTTCAATACAGTTGTGAGAAAACAGGTAAAATAAAAAAACGACCGTGACAGAAAATCAAAATACATGAGTACACATACCTATGAATCGGCAACAAAAGTTAATTTTAAGCCACTTGTGGCATTGTCCGAGGAGTAATCTCAGTTTGTTTTTTCCTACACATATAAATATATTTTGTATTACACACATAATATTAACTTTATTTGTATTCACAACTAAAACAACTCAATTCAGTTTTACGAAAATTGCGCCTTATTTACACTAGGCACACGTACACATGCGTAAGTATTTTTTATAAAAATTACCATAAATAGATTACAATAAGACTTGGGATAATAGTAAGCATTAAAACCTCCTTGGAAAAGATGACCTATACCTTGGTGTAACCTATGCGCTTCATTTATATTTAATCTCCTTTCGTCACGAAGATATAACCCAAAGAGAATCTAATCAAATCAGCTAGCGTTAAGTAATCTATCGTATGAACAACCTATCTCTTTTAAAATTTTCCTTTAAAAAGTCTGTAAGTAGATTTCGTACCTTTGGTTATTTTATTTTTTAATTTGCTCGAAATATCTAGTTCCTCCGAGCTAGAAAAATAGTGGCAAAGTAAAAAGCACGTGTGCGAAAATATCAACTATGCGCACAGTCAACTCGCATATAAAGTACCACTTTACGAGCAAAAAAATTTTTTGAAAAATAATCAAGTGACCTTACATAAAAACAAACGATTCGACAAGAAGTGTGTCTTAGCGCTATGGGCCATGTAGGGAAAGTATTTTCAATATCAAAATAGTTTACTCAGAAACGTGTCTCACAAACTAAAAATCAAAATTTCTAAAAAATTAATGGACCGGTCGATACTATTAAAATTTTATACATAAGCTTAACACATTCTAAGAAACGTACCTACAGATTTTAATGAACCGGAAATAGACCGGCTGAATGGGAAAATTAACAATATATTAATTAATTCTCCTTATGCAACGGCGTAGTACATAACTTATTATAGTGTTTTAAAATTAAAGGTAAAGACACCTATTTGATTCATGATTAATCCTTCCAATGTAACAGCAAGTACCTATGCAATGTTACATATTAGTGTCCTAAAATGGAAGGTAGGCCATGTTTTGTATAATTCAATTCCAAATATTTTTCAGCAATTAAGCAAAAAGGTGCCCAAAAGAAATTCATTTGTCTAACACTTTTTAATATCCGAAGCAAAAAGAGAGGGATTATAAGTTTGAAGTCTGTGTCTCGCTGTATGATGCTACATTCCATCGTTGGTTCTTAACTGGTGGACGAATTCCAGTGCAGTCTTTTGTTATTTGAAAGCTAAATTAACCGAAATTGTTCTTAATTACAATGTTTAGTTTAAAACAATGGGTGGTTATTAGGTGCTATGTTAACTGGTAAAAGATTTGTTCTTATGATGAACACTTTCGATCGGCGGGCGGTATAGAAATACAGATGTTATTTTTCATATCGTGCAGGTTCGATTCATGATTCGAAATACGATTAAGCTCTAATTGTGTAAAAAAAAAGTCCATAAACATTATCTTAATACGTGAAATACAATAGCCTATCCGTGTGGTCTTTAATTATTTTTTTTATTCTCAATTGATAAGCCCTTGGCATCATCTCACCTGATGGCAAGTGACGACGATGCCGAAGATGGAAACGGGCTTACCAAGATTCCCCAACGCAATGAGGAACTGGCTATCTCATCTTCAAGCTGGAATACATCAATGTTGTAGCATTGATGTTTGGCGGCAAGACAGATAAGATGGTAGTAGCTAGCCAGACGGGAAAATGCCCTTCCACCAATCAAACCGAGTCTCACAAAGTTAGACTCCGCCAGGAATCGAACCCGCGACCTCCTGATGTGAAGCTAATGGCCTTAACCATTATGGGGCGGTTAAAAATGAAATAATGACATTCTGGGTTAGAATTCATTGATCATGATCAATCTCACATTCGAGTAAAATAGTAAATGGTCGTTCAATAATAAAACGTAAATACCTACGCGTTTATTTACCTACTCCTTTCTACTGTCAGACAATACACGGAAACATGAGTATGAATGCGCTTGACTTAGCGGTTATGAGTGCGTACACGGGCGGCGGGCGTGCGAATTGCTAGCGGCGACTATACGGCCTTCTAGCGCTAGGGTTGACTCAAACAAAAGTTTTACAAGGTGATGGTTTTTTATTTACTTTAAAAATTTTATTGATTTTACTAAAAGTAATTTTTAATCTCTGACTCCTAATACTTATCAGATATCTATTTTTATAAAAATAGGTATCTGATAAGTATTAGGTGTTAGACTTCGTTAATTTTGGATACAATTTTTTGCAGCCTGTTCTGTTTGTTTAGTTGCATGCAATGATGAGGGTTTGACACACGTGTTCTGATTGTGTTGCGACCCCATAGTATGCTATGTACTTAGATTGGTGATTTTTAAAGTTTCGTAGTCAAACTAATAGTTTTGCCATGTCAAATGATAGGTTACAAAATATAAGGATTTCAAGTGCCGATTTTTGTTAAAGTTAAAAAACCGCTATTTCAAGAAATCTGAAAAGTATTGGGAATAGATCACATAATGAATTTACAAGAAAAAATATCACCTAAGTAGGCTTTCTTAGTTGAATATTGATAGTTTAAAACGTGCATTTGTATTTGTAAAAAGTTCAACTCCTTACAAAATATCTAAACCCAAACTGCAAAATTAACTTTGTATATATTTTTTTTAATGACTACGAAATCCTACTTTGTACATGATCCGACACGCACTTAGCCAGTTTTATTAGTTAGATCTATTTTTTATTGAAATAAATAGGTAATGAACCTACCTGAAATTACCTAAGATTTTATTTACTTTTTTTTGCGTACAATATACAAAATAGCAATTTTATGCGACGGGTCTCTAGTTCTCTACCCGGCGGTGGCGCACATAACTGGTAGCATTGCGCGCGGCTCGCTTGAGCGGTCAGTGCCGGCCCGGCTTGCGAGAGCCTGCCCGACGACGGGGCACTGACGGTACCTACCCCTTTGATAATCACAAAAACTGTTTTGTTTCAATTCTAAACACCTTTTGATGCGCACAATATAAATTAAAAGTTATTAGGTTTAAGGTTGATAGCACTCCTGCAGCATCAGGGTTTAAGGGACGAAGTTTGAAATTATTTTAATGCTGTATTATCCTCATGAATTAATTCATTGATGACAAGTAGAATTAAAGAAATTGGTCGTTAGATTCGAAGCAAAAAATAAATATGTACTTAAACGAATTCGAAAGTAAAGCTAAATATGCAAAGAAACCGTTTTATAAAAAAATAATTCATTAAAACTTACAATAAACTTGAAAAATCCATCGATTTCTTTCTTATTATTATTTGATATTTCAAATTATGTTTCACTGCACGCTTCGCAAAAACAATGAGGCTAGATGTATATGTGGTCAGTGGTCAGCTGTTATTATTGCCCGAGATCATTATTTTTATTGCCCGAGATGCCTGAAAATTACTAAGACTTAGTTTACTTTAAAAGCATATCGTTTTACATACAAACTTAAAATTAATGAATGGGCCGATTCTAATGAAACTTTTACTCATAAGCAAATCACGAAATACCTTGGTGTTTGCGGATAGATCACATTTCAAAAACAAATGTGTTGTCTGTCACAAAATAATAGTGATTTAAGGCGAGGCACCGGTGGAGAAGCGGAGAAACCCTTTTGCTAGATCAAATTTTTTGGGTAATTACTACTAAATATCGGTCTTGCAAAAAATATTGGACATACTTAAGGATATTGTCTGAGAAATGTGCTAATATGTTACAGGAAAGTGTGTACTTTACTCGATCATAAAAAATCCCAAAAACAGGTCTAAACATCAAAAAAAAAGTCTAAAACGAATTGTTTTTTTAATAAAATTTCTAAATTTGCACATATTTCTTTTTAAGTACTACAGAGAACCTGCTAAATTTTAGTTTTTAAATTGAAGTCTTAAGAGAAATAACAACGTAAAACATTGAAAAAGTGCTAAAATATGGTTATTGTCTTTACTCTTTACACGTAAAGGAAAAAACAGAGACAACTGTTTTACAAATGCCTTGCCTTAAGGTTTTCATAGTAATCTTAAAGTTTGCTAATCTCTATCCGAAAACTAGAATTTAGTGACTTGCTTATGTGTACAAAGTATTTAGAATCGGTTCACCCATTTTCTAGAAGTAGTAATTTTAAGTCTGTATGGGAAACGATTTTGTGAATAACCAATTAATTCCTAATAATAAAAAAATAGTATTAATGCCTCTAGCCGTCTCAGATTTTTACTTAACATAACAACGACGCGAATTACGGTTTTGTTTGTAAGCGCAAAACTGCGTTGCGTCACGTTCTCAAGAATATTGGTTTCTTACTTTCTTAGTAGCCGAGGCAGAAATCGGTCTGGATTTGCTTATGTAAATTAATCAAAGAAAAACGACAAAAGCATCAACACAGTATTTAAAAAAAAAAACATGTTAAATAAGAAGCATTTTTTAAAATACGTTACCTACTATCGTCATCGCTTGGCAACCGTAAAATCGCATCTATACCTAACACATAATTTAATTGAAATTTCAAAATTTGTTACAAAAACAGCATTGATGTATACCTAGTTAATTAATTTAATAAATACATTTATACTCTTTGCAAACATTTGCAATTAACATAAACAAATAAAAAACTAAGCAAATAAACAGCAATCATCAAAATTAAACATAATAATATGATCGATCATGAATGTAGTAGACAGTGTTACAAAATTTCGCATTGCAGAAATGAGTAAACAGTTTCATTGAACGGCAGTGAGGTGAGGTACCTACCTGTAGTCTGTAACGGTACTTTACAGTGCAGGCGTCCGCGCCGCCAGTACTGCGTCGCCACGCGCCGCCCGCCGCGCAGTGCCAAGGCCGTGCTCCGACTGTCAAATTCACCGTCAAATTCATTCAAACATCCATCACCAAAGAGTTTATACATAAGTATCAATAAACGGCTGGTTTGTGGCAGAGACACGATCGCAAATTTTAGGATTCTTCTCCTTCGACTTGGAACGGAACGTTATCGTTATGACTCGCTTATGTATGAGGTTAGGTCATTTAAAAAAATTAACTAATCCAAGTTAGATAAAACTTATCATGAATCAAAACTATTATTTATTATTATTACAAGTCAGTAAAAAACGAAATTCATCATCATCATCATCATATCAGCTCATATACGTCCCCACCGAGGGGCTCGAGCCTACCCTGAATTAGGGCAAAAAACGAAATTGACTATCAAATAATTCAAATCCTCGTTTCAACATTCGGATGACAGAAGTGACGTCTAAAATCTGAGTTTAAATGTGGTTTGAATCCCCTGACGAGCCGAGAATAGAGAAGTATCCTATACTTCAAGACAAAGAACTTTAAAAGTAGACTAGTGGCTATTGTGCAAGATATCTGGAAATATGTCGATGCGTTTGTTTTGCCTTAAAATTTGACGCCAGAAAATATGTGTTTATGGTTAACATTGTGATGATTGTAACTTGAAAAATGACTCTCAAACATATGACATAAGAAGTGATCAGAAAGCTCAGCACACCATACAAATCCGACTTAAAAAACATATCTTACGCACAGCAGTTTCTTTTAAACTTTGAACTTAGCGATAGAAGATCCGAATTGCTTTGAAATGTGACGTGATGATTGTAACTTAAAAATAGTGATGCAACGAATAATAATACGAAAATTCATATTCGCCGAATAGCTGTCAATTCGATTATTCGTATTCGCCAAACATCTTGATGACATTCGTAAATTTGTTAGTTAAAACGGAACGCAGCCGTAAGTTGATGACCTGCGATTCATGAAGCTATTATACAAACAGGGTTAGTAAATGTGGGTAGCTGATCACAATTTTCTTCTCCCTGAATTAAAATTTAAGTTATTAAAGTATTTTTTAAATTACCCCATATATATTAGTATTAGACGAATAGTGCAAGCAGTATAATACTCGTACGTATTCGTAAAAGTAAGTAGTCTTCGTTGCATCACTACGAGTACTTAAAGACAATATATCTTACGCACAGCAGTTTCTTTAGACTTTGAACTTAGGTCTATAAAACCATAAGTATTGCTTTTAAACTGTGATGATTGTAACTTAAATACAAAACATTTATCTTACGCACAGCAGTTTCCTCAGACATTGAACGTAGCAATGGAAGATCGTATGTATTGCTTTGAACTGTGTTGATTGTAACTTAAAAGCCTGCAAATTTTATAACAAGATCAGCTTGTAAACCATGGAAGATTCTTAAGTTACATATTAAACCAGCAGCGTGAGATGAGAATATTGCTAACATTAGGGTTTTTTATAAATACGCTTTTGACGTAGGGAAATGAAATATGTACGTCAAGGTTACTTCCCTAGATATTTGAATTAAAATTATGATCCACTAGCTGTTTCCCGCGGCTTCACCCGCGTGGACAACGTTTCTTTGACTTTCCGAGGGTGCGCAGTGCGCGAGCCGCAAGCGGCTCGCGAACGTGGAAAAAGTAGCCTGTGTGTTAATCCAGGTCCTAATCTGTCTACCTACCAAATTTCAGCTAGATCCGTTCAGTAGTTTTTGCGTGAAGAAGTAACAAACATACACACTTCCAAATTTTCGCCTTTATAATATTAGTGTGATGTGATGTGATTTAGACCGCCACACTCTATTGTAATTATAACTGTCATTCAACATTGAATCATAGGTGCCTAGCCAGGCTATCGACTGCTATTAACAACAAAAACATTTAAAAATGTATCAAAATTAAAGTATGTGGCGTATAAATGTATTTCCAGTGAAATTGAAATCCTTCGCCAAGTTATAAACAAAGCATATACCCATGTAACTGAACAACTTACCCTAGGAACCAATATGTACAATAATAGCAAAATATTCTTCCCATACAAAAGACCAATCAGTCTATTATGAGAGGTCTAAAAATGTTTTTGCTTTCTTTGTACTGGCTTTCTGGGGAAAGTTCCTCAGTTTCGCGAGTAGTTCCTGTGTTTAAAACTTTGCCGATGATTTAATTTCACCATATGCTTTGTGTAATAGTCATAGGTACGTCTTCTAAATAAACAATTTATCAATATGAAAAAAAAACCGTTGGAAAATAGTTTAGGATTTGAACAGGAGCAGGCGTGGCGAGGCTTGGCGAGCACTATTTTCTGTATATCTTGGCGGTTACCTTTGAATATTATTCTTATTCTAGCAAAAAACAACTTTCGCAAGTGGTTCTTACATAAACAATCGCACTTGCGCAATTAATTAAAAGGTACATTAAATTTAACTTAGAACGAACAACTAAAATTATTTAACCTTCAATAATGTTTGTTATTACGACTTAAATAATGTTGACAGAATAAAAAGGATAACATTTTCCTTACGTTTTAGTCTCTGTTGGTTTTGCACTGATCAAGTGATCATCGATCTTGTATCTCCTGCATTATTTTCTTCAATCATGTAGCCAGTCGGGATTCACGAATATAGATCGTACATAATACCTGCAAAGATAGTAGAGAAAGAACATGATGTTTTAAACTGCCTCATCTCGTCGTGAACATTTTATCTTAAAATTAAAACTACAACTCGCCACTGATAAGGATGACATACGGAACTGAGACATGGTCGGTTATGATGGATTTCATGGGAAGGCTAAAGGGCAATTTAGCATGCTGTGCCAGGATTTCCCTACGTCATAGATTCTGAAATAAGGAGCTCCGCGCCATCCGCGCGAGAACCAAAGTAATCTCTCAGAATCGCTTAACTTAAGTAATACTGCATTGCCAACCGTACGATTTATTTCGTATTTATACGATTTTTTGACCCAGATACGATGGACGATCCTGTATTTTAATAATAGATTTGTATAAGAATACTCCCTTTTTTAATGAAATCATTTTATATATGGGCGTACGATTTTTTGCTCCATGTTTTGTATGGGCATACGATTTTTGTTCCTTGTTTGTACGACCTCCTTCAAAAACAAGTTGGCAACACTGGCACAATAGCTCGTAGAAAAGATGGCCTTTGGGACAGTACAGTTTCGAGTGGCGACCGCGCACCTGAAGACGTAACGAAGGCAGACCCCCCACTGCAGGGTGGACCGACGACTTGGTGAAAGTAGCGGAAAGCCGCTGAATGCGAGCAGCGCAGGACCGGTCGTCGTGGACTATAAAGAAAGAGTCATATATGTTTCATTCAAAACTCACCGGTGCCCTCGCGTCGCATTGCGCTGGTGTCACGCCTCCCCATGTGACGGATCGTTGCCAGGCGTAGGCGGGCGCGCGACTGCTTCACCTGTTGAAGACCGAACCTAGATTAGGGAGATACGAGTACAATGCAGAGATAATGAATGAATACAAGCTCATTTCGTAAAACCTTAAAACTTTTAGTTGCAAGCTTTTATTTGTTATTTGTAAATAATTTTAATTGTTTCGTATTCTCAGCAAACCCTTTCATTTGATATCCATATTGTGGTGGTGTATAAAAAATAACTAGTCCGCCGTCTTTGAGAGTTCGCCATACTAAATGACGTCACTTGCCACCATGCGTTGTCATCCAAGCTAAACGTGTATGCAAAATTTCAGCTCAATCGGACCCCGGAAAACGGATCAAAATTAACTTGCCAATTTTGAAGCGGACTTACAAACGATACTTACATACAAACATAGGAAGTTAAATAAAAGCTTGAAAAAAATAACCGTTGACCTCTTATAGTTAAATTTTATCATATCAGCTCATATATCATGTGCCCCACCGAGGGGCTCTAGCCTACCTTGAATTAGGGCGTGCCCAGTGCGGGTTGGTCGACCTCACACACAACCTTCGAGTTTCTTCGCAGGCGTGTACAGGTTTCCTCGTCGGATAAACGTACATATGAAATCGAAATTCGAATACACATTGAGTACATACGTAGCAGGATTCGAACCACGGCCTCCCGGATAGGAGCTAGCGGCCCTAGCCGTTACGCCACCGACGCTCTACAGGTAAATTTGTTTAAATATAATATTATCAATATCTGACTATATGTATTCAATCAGGTTTTTGAATTTTTCGTTTTGTTGTTTTATGGCAGCTATCCTTAAATGGCAACCCGGACATAAGCTGTTTAGAATTAATCGACAAACTATCACAAAACTCTTAATTTCATGTCAATCGGACCATTGGTTTAGCCGGTAGGGAAAGATTGACGAAAGGTCGGATGGAAGTGTTTGACTTACGTGATATAATACTTTATTTACCCTCTATAATATGTTCTCGGTCACTCGAAAGTTAAAAGATAATTAAAATAATAAATAAAAGATTCCGACGAATTGAGAACCTCCTCCTTCTTTGAAGTCGGTTAAAAATAAAATATTTTAGCACAAGAAATCTACAATAATAACAGCTTAGAAAATAATTTTGAGTATATAAATCATTTATTTATATAACTATCTTTTGCCCGCGACTTCACCCGTATCGGAATCGCTTTTATGACTTGTCTTTCAGGGTGAATGGGTCCTTAAGCCGCAAATTTAAATGATTTTTTTAGATCGTTCGGGAACTTATGTCGGGCTATGAGACTCCATGTCACTTCCCCCTCCCCCTCAATTATCTCTGCGCGAAAGATCACAACAATCCGTTGCTCCATATTGTGATATTAAAGAAATCAACCAGAAAAATTATTATTTTTTCAGTATCCTTAGGAACTGTATCGGACTGAGCGCTATTTTCACGGGATAAAAAGTAGCTTATGCTCTTCAACTATCTCTGAGAAACAATTCACGATGGTCCGTTGCTCCTTTGCGACGTGAAAGAAGGACGAACAAACAAACAGCTATCCCACGAAAACCACATAAGAAATCGGGATGATATTGTGACGAAGTCAATCTTTTCGTTTTTTTTATTTTCAACCTACTTTTATATCTTCTTTTTGTCTGTTTTTACTTTTTGTTATTTTGTTTGTTTTTGATATTGTCATTCCGACTCCGATCATCGACTGTTTATTTTCCATATTTGACCATTATTTCTTTTTTCTCTTTTAATATACATTCAGTTGGGTAAATTGCACTATTTTTAAAAGAACCCTTCTCTTCTCTCCATTACCAACTTATCAACTTCCTTGTGCGTGCATCGGCGTAGATGGAGGGTGCGCCCGACGCTACAAAATATAGCATAATTATGTCATCGTATGTCCTACTTTATGTCACCAGGCTACGTACATGCCAAGTTTCGTCAGGATTGGTTGATAACAAACAAACATTTTCACATTTACAATAAATAATTTATTGTAATTTAAAAATGATTAATTGCGACGTGAAACAAGGACAAACAAACAACTATCTCACGAAATCGGGATAAATAAAATGTCCTTCTTTATGCTACAAGCTACGTGCATGCCAAATTTCGTCAAGATTGGTTGAGGTTTCGAAGCATGAAAAAGTAACAAACAAACACATTTTCACATTTATAATATTATTAGCTTTTGCCCGCGGTTTCGCCCGCTTTCACATTGTTTTTATGACTGTCTTTGAGCATGTATATGAGAGTTCTCCAGACCCCTCAGGAACTATATCGGGCTATTCTGATTAGCAGTATATGTCACTTCCCAACCCCTTAACCAATTTATACAAAAAATCACTTCAACTTCAAACAGTTGCTCCGTTGCGATGCCGACGTGCGCGATCGTGGAAATGAGTTTCCCCAGGACCCTCCTGGAGCTATGTCAGGATATGCTAATTAGTAAATTAGTGTACATCTGCAGAGATTTTCGTTGACTGTCGTGTTTCTTCGCACTTCAGTTTCAATCACGGACACACAACGCATAATATTTCAGAAGGCGAATGAGAAAACGACGCTGAACGACTTTCCCGAAAGAACAAATTTAAATTTAAGAAATTAATTTGCAACAAACATAAGACTTCCCACACCTACAAATCGATTTTTACGAAAAGTTTTTTTTTTTTTTATGAAAGTAGATTGGAAAAATATGTTCAATTTCAGTTCTCATATGCCTTCTGTAAGGCGTCTGTCTGTCAACCAGTCACCCTGCATTACAGCTACGTATGTAAACTTCACATTAACTAACTAAGCAACTCAATTAATTCTTTGAATAATTGCATTATTTACACGATGTTTTAAACTGTGTGTACGGTTAGGTACCTGTCATGTCGTAAGGAAAACGCTGAAGACAACATCACAAACCCGACACGCAACAATTCACATTCTCTGACACAATGCCTGTATTCATATAGTCTTCCTACGTTAAAAGTCTACGAGACGTTAAAAGGACTCTACTACGATACTGGGTATACACTCCTTGAACACAGTATGATAGGAATAAGGTTGAACTTAAAACTCTGCCCTCCGCTAATATTGGAAAAGCTGTCTTATTTAGAGATCGATTCTATAGCGCATGCGTGGTCGTACCGTCTGTCAGCTCATGCGGCACGGCGCGGCGTCCGTCGATCGCTGAAAACATCTCACTCCGCCTACTTTTATTACTATCAAATAATTTTCAGCGGAGTGGATATGAAATATAATATTTCACTAATTCTATTTATTTTTTCACTGGTTTTTCTATTTAAGAATGTTATTATAGACAGACTTACCTAATAGTAGGTTCGCATTAACTAAAAAAACAATTATTTCTGCATGACAGGCACGCACGCAGCTTTCTTCCTGTCGCGACATAAAAACTAATCACGAGGTGGATACATTCATACCATATTGGTAAATACATATACTTGTAAGTGTAGCGTTCCGTTAGGATGTTGGGTCAATAAACTCTTTCGCTACCACACCGTCGTCGACGACGAAGCATAGGAGATGTTCACGACAACAACAATTAACGAGACGATAACAAAAAATACATATTGATTTTGATTGTATAGTTTAGTTAGATAGATGTACCTAGAACATTGCCATCCCTGAAGCCCTTAACTTCGTGTCCTTACTCCATACATCATAAAACCGAAAGTGTTACTCCTTTACGTTAAAAATAATGAACTGATTTCACATAAAAGCATAAACCCGGAGAACAAAAACAGTAAGTACCTATAAATTCGTGGTGGGAGAGTGGGGGCTACTAGGTACCACAGATGATTTTATACTACGTACTTACTACCTCTACTACCGCTAGTTTTTCGTGTAGTGTATTATGATTTTTAGAGATCCTTTGCGCGGTCTGTGTCATTCTCGGCGGAAGATAGGTTCAAATATAAATATTTGTGCTTTCGTCAGATAGATCTTATAGGGCCTTTAATATAGGCGGTATAATCATTATTTCTCTATCTGTTATAGTTTAGCCGTACGACGCTCTTGAAAGTACATGTTTTTATGTGGCTTTCAGAAATATGCGGCATAATACGTTAATGAAATTTGCGTTAAAAAAAACTTATTTCGGTAGGTTAAACTCAAGAGCCGTGGTAACGTCAAATATCAAATTTATTATGGTCCCAAAGTGTTCTTGAGAAACATATTACCGTTTTCGCGAGCCGCTTGCGATTCATGCACTGGACAGCCATAAAAACTATATCCACGCGGGCAAAAGCTAATAATGGGTATACTACGTAACTACGTACGCACCGAGACTAACTCAGAGACAAAGTTATACCTACCAATGACGTGCGGCTGACTGTAAATAAGGTATTATACTTACATAATTGTGTTTGCAACCCTAACATTACATGAATGCGAGTTTTTGTTTGTCCATTTTATCTGATTTTTGTTAATACACAATTGATAAGCCCTTTGCATCATCTCACCTGATGGTACGAGTAAGTGACGATGATGCCGAAGATGGAAGAGGGCTTGCAAGTTTGCCAACGCAATGGAGAACTGGATACCATATTATTGTTCATGCCAGAACCAACTAATGCTGTTAACATTGATGTTTGGTGGCAAGACTTAGATATAGATATAAGTGGTCACTGGCGGGGCAGAATCAAAGAACTACTACCAACCAAACCGAGGCTTAGGTACAAAGTTAGACCCCGTCAGGAATTGAAGCGGCGACGTTCTGATGTGAAGTGAGTAGAAGGCGGTCAAGACGGTCTAAATGTTAAAGTACATATGTATACCTACATTGTGTGAATTTAAACTACCTGAAAAAAAAAAAAAAAAAAAATCACACAATGTAGGTATACATATGTACTCATAAGAAGGCTCAAGGTCACCCAAAGGGCAATGGAGCGTGCTATGCTCGGAGTTTCTCTGCGTGATCGAATCAGAAACGAGGAGATCCGCAGGAGAACTAAAGTAACCGACATAGCTCACAGAATCGCTAGACTGAAGTGGCAGTGGGCAGGGCACATAGCTCGTAGAACAGATGGCCGATGGGGCAGTAAAGTTCTCGAGTGGCGACCGCGCACCGGAAAACGTAGCGTAGGCAGGCCTCCCACGCGGTGGACCGATGACCTGGTGAAGGTCGCGGGAAGCCGATGGATGCGGGCAGCGCAGGACCGGTCGTCGTGGAAATCCTTGGGGGAGGCCTTTGTTCAGCAGTGGACGATTTGTGGCTGATATGATGATGATGATGATGATGAAACTACCTGACTAGCAGAAGTTGAACGTTGTCGATCGAAGCCATTTGCCTAGGCGTTGAATTGAATGGCTGAATAATCATTCAGGCAGTTAGTTAAAAGGCGCCATTTAGTTACAAGGCTAGGAAGTTAATTGAATGGCTAATTAAGCTAGATGGCTGCGACGTGTATACTAACAAAGACTGACTGATTTTAACTACCCTATTTAAAACGCCGTAAAAATCTTATAAAAAAATGTTTTTTTATCATTCAGTTCGGACTCCTTAACGCGAGTACGACTCACACTTGGCCAGTAGTTATTATTTGTTGTTTTATTTAAGTATTAGTACAGTAATAACACCAAGTTTCACGCTTGTATGTATTACCGTTTTTACGGTAGAGCTAAATCAAAAATTCCTGTAAAATTTCTATAAAAAACATGTGTTTTGTTTTAGCCGTGCGAAGCTCTTGAAAGTACATGTTTTTATGTGGCTCTCAGAAATATGCGCCATAATACAATTGTTCACTTTTTCTAATTTTTAGTATTTGTTGTTATAGCGGTAATAGAAATACACCTTCTTCATTTCAACTTTCTATCTATTACGGTTCATAAAATACAACCCGCTCACAGACGGACAGACAGCGGAGGCTTAGAATAGCAAGGGTCCCGTTGGTCACCCCATGGTTGTACGGAACCCTAAAAACCGACTTTGCATTATTATTTTTAGTTTTGGTTAATTTTCTAAAAAATGCACTACACCGATTTTGAAAACATTTATATGGGACCAACTCGGAAGCATAATCCTATCGAATAAAAAGTATCATGAAAATTGGTTAACAATCTGCGAAGATATCGCGTCACACATTCAAAAAATCATACAAACGAATTGAGAACCACATCTTTTTTTGAAAACATGATTTATTATTATATCAGCTCATATACGTCCCCCCCCCCCCCCCCCCCCCACCGAGGGGCTCGAGCCTACCCTGAATCAGGGCGATTAGGCCTTAGTCGACCACGCGGGCCCAGTGCGGGTTGGTCGACTTCACACACAACCTTCGAGTTTCTTCGCAGGCCTGTGCAGGTTTCCTCACGATGTTTTCCTTCACCGTTAAAGCAATCGGTAATGATATGTACGTAAGTTTTTGAAAACCTCATTGGCACATTGGCCGTCCAGGATTGAACCCGGTACCTCTGGTTAGATGGACATGATAAAACATGATAAATCCCGAAAATTAAAAACTCAGAAAATCTTGGTAATTTTGTGCACGACGATGCAGCTTTTTATGAGAAATCATTGTTTTATGTTGCAAATAACTTTTTTACATTGAACTTTAATACCTTGTTGTAAAGTCGACAAAATGAGTAAGATTTTTGCGCATTTGGCACGCTTGCCGTTTTTTAAACTTAATCACATAATGCATATTAAGAAATTGAGAAAATTTAATTGGTTATGACAATGCAACAAACTGCACTGGAACACGTACCCTACAACTTACAGTCGTAGTAGTACAAAAACAGTCTAAAATTAAATGAGTAGGTATTATAGTTAGGTACCTTTATCATCTTAATCAATGCTAAAGAGTAGGGAAATATTAATGAAGTATAAATACTTACAACGTTCCCCCTCAGACCCTGTTTATTATAAATTATAAATAAATCGTAGTTTTTTTTGTAAGTAGCAGAATAGACGGCTCCCTGACCTCGCCAAACGTAACGGCGAGCGGGGCGGGCGGGGCGGAAATGCACACGGGTCATTGGCACGCGGTCTCAACGCTCATGCGACAAGGCCACTATGCTCATCGTCTTCGGTCGCCGCGCCGTCAGCAAACAGTACAGCCGATCGTAATGCACCGACATCTTTGATTTTAACTTTAAGACCGTGGGTTCTGCACTTTAATTTTACATACCTATTATTTTATCTACTATCATATCGTTCAATTCGAATTGTAAACTTCAAAACAAGTGTAAATTGACATACTTTATGAAAACCATACCGAAATTTAAAAATGTAAATAATCATATTATATTTATATAATGATAAGAAATATTTTTTGCCATTACAAACAAATCCAAGAAGTTAATATCACCAAAGAGATTCCATCAATTATTTTCCTTCTAATGGAACGCATACCTAATATATGCGGGGCGCCTCATTTTTACACCATTGCAAAAAAGTTTTGATTCCAATCTTTACCTGTCAATGTCAGCGCCCGCTTTAGGGCATGCTCGGTGATATGCTGGATTTTGGCGCTATCTTTCGTTTGTTGTACCAACTGAATTGCGTGTTTTTTTTTGTCTTACTGTTTTAACTTTGATCTTTTATTAAGTACCTAGTTTCAATCCCATTGTATGAAACAAGATAAAGTAGTGTATGAAACTGCACTTATCAAGGTATTAAAATACTCGTATGATACTATTAAAACCGATCAAGCGCGAGTCGGACTCGCGCAAAGTAGGGTCATGTAGGTTTGCGTAGTCTTTCCAATAAATAAATGTAAATTTTGAAAAAAAAATAATATTTGCCGTTGTTGATGTGTTAATCGAAATCCAATCCTTGATCTTTCTATTTACCAAATTTCATTCAATCCGTCCAGCCCTTTAAGCGTGCAACAAACATCCACACTTTCGCGTTTCTAATATTAGTGTGATGTAGGTACATAATAATATACAATGTACAGGTATTGCTAAAATCATATCAATACCACACATAACGACTTAACTGCGACTTGACCTCTATAATGAAATAAGACAAAGTTCATTGGCACGGCAGGCAGCAAGGGTAAATAAAAACTATCATTTACAAACAGTATCGTATTTTAAATAATAATATACCACATAATGTATATAAACAAATATCAAATCTACAGCTGTTAAGAATAAAATATACATACATTAACCATTTCTGTAAAGATAGTAAGCAAATAGGTGTTTAATTTATATCATTTCGTACCTAAATACGTAGTAGACGTACCTAATTTATCAATCATACTTAACTGCTGCTGCGTGACGCAGACTCTTATCATCTCAACTTTAAATAGGCACAACAATAACAAGTTTTAGGGTTTCGTGCTCTGAGCATGCCAACGTCTATGTCGCCGCCGTCTCTGTGTGTATCACACTGTATCTTTTAACCGTAATAGGTAGCCAGTTTTTTTTACAGAATATGAAAAATATGTTTTACAACTTACAATGTACACTATCATCATTCATCATCATCAACCCGTGTTAGCCCACTGCTGGGCATAGGCCTTCCCCAAGGCCCGCCACTTTACCGATTTTCGGCCCTGCGCATCCAGCTATCGCCAGCAACCTTGCGCAAATCATCACTCCACGCCACCCTAGAATAAATAATTTTCGAAAAATCTCAAAACTTTTAGGCACAAGATTTTATTTAAAAAAGAATTTAAATTAATTCGTATTCTTCTCGGAAAACTCTTTCATTTGATACTCATAACAACGGGGCGCATGAAAAAATAACTGATCCGCCATCTTTGGGAGTCCGCTATATTGGATTTATAATGACGTCACTTAGCTAACCATGCATCCAAACTAAACGTGTATGCAAAATTTCAGCTCAAACGGAGACCAGGAAGGGGTCAAATTTAACTTGCAAATTTTGAAACGGAGAACTTGCATACATAATTTACAGCATTGCAAGTTAAATAAAAGCCTGTAAAAATGTATTAATACCTAGACACAAGTTTTATCTCGCACAAAAAAACAGTACCTTTCATTTGATTTAATCTAAGACCTTTCATGATCTTTTCTATATTTCTTTTTAGAAATTCTGATCTACATTTTCTAAGCTTACTCTGAGCATAGCTCTACTCCTGAAACTGAACAAGATTTCTTTATCTATGAAAGTAATCGTCCTTAATATAATAACCGACTTCAAAAAAGGATGATGTTCTGTTCCACTGTATGTATTTTTTACGTACGTTCACCGATTACTCTGTCCATTATAGACCGATTTCAAACTTCCATTTTTATTCGAAAGAGTATACTCCCGAGGTGGTTCCATTGTCACCAAGTCAGGATCTGACTGATGATAGGATCCCAGGGAAATCGAGGGCAACCCTTAATTATTTTTTTTATTACGTGTTTCATGTATTTTGTAAATCTATTTAAGTATTTACGTCTGGTAGTCATCATCTCATGTGGATGAGCTGATAATGGAAGTACATTTTCTTAACCGTTAGGAGTTCGAGAATAATTGTTTAAGTATTACACGTAGATAAGTAGGTATGTATAGACCGATGGTTGTATTCTTTCAGGTTATTCAGGTGAGCTGATAATGCTGAGCTGAGATGATAGTGGAAGCCACAGGATTCTGTATCGATTAATGAAACACATGCATTATGATTTGACTATTCCTATTGGCGAGTAGGTGGTTGGTTTTTACGTTGTTAGAATAGATAGCATTATCACTAAAAATAAAATAAATAAAAAAAAGTTTAATTAACTAAAAACCGACTTTAAAAAGAAATTCACTCAAAAGTATGAAATAATATTTTTATATATAAATACACGAAATGAACCAACAATAAAGAAATCAAAGGTAGGCACGAATAAAATTAAGGGCCTACATTTGCCAGCAAAGCCATCAAATCTAAAATTATTTGATAGCTATGTGCTGGTACCGACCGACCTCAAAAAAATTGTAGGGTCTAAATTTGATTCGTACCTACCTTTGATTTGGTTATTGTTGGTTAATTTCGTGTATTTATGTTGAAAAATATTATTACATACTTTTGTGTAATTTCTTTTAGAAGTTGGTTTTTAGTTTTTTTATTTGCTGTACTATTTTATACTGAGAAAAAATAAGAGGTGTGATTTTATTAAAGCCGAGTGTAGTTAATTTTCATTAGGGAAAATATTTCCAAAATAAATTGTTTTTCGACGTTTTTCAAACTTTTTAGTTTTATTTTATTTTAAATTTCTGTACGTGTATAGCGAGTGCGTTGAGTCATTGAATGAACAATACTTGGTGTTTATTTATACTAATATTATACTCGTTGTATAAGTAGCATCATGCATGACCTCTCTATAGTGATCGATAGTGTGTAACATTGTTTTTGTAAATACATCTTAGCAATATTATAGAATTGACGATATCATGAATTATACATATATCGCAAGTATATTGTCAGAGCCGTGGTATTATACTTTCACTGCACAAAATTTTGTGAAATTATAATTACACGGTAAATTGTCAATCAGCTTACAATTTCACGGCCTATATCTCCGAATAAAACCGATGATTTCTTTTTCTGCAAAGCTTTCTGCTACCCAACTTGGGTAACCAAAGGGAAGGAGACTTTGACTGTATAATCAATCACTCAAACCTGACCGAACCTAATATCGCTCGCTTCGTTCGCTCATTTATTTAGTGTTATTCACTTTGCTTAGTATTATTGTAATGTAATGTCACTATAGTGGCCCCCTTGAAATTACAATGAAACTAGTGAAATTGTAAGAAATAGAGCCGATTGCAATGCAATTATAATTTCACTAATTTTTACTAGTGAAATTATAATATCCCGGTTCTGACATAATACCTACCTGCGATTTTCATTTGGCACACTGAACTTGATAAATCGTTTTATGTTTTTCGAAATGAGCTTATTTAAAGGACGATGATCATCTTGGTGGTCGAATGAATTTGTTCACAATAACACACACTCCCACAGCGCAACTCAACGGCTCTCGATTCTTATAAAGAACAACAAAGTAACAATTTATAGAGGTGTGTTTATCTACAGGTATTGACAAAAAAATTCGGCTGGGACTGATATTTGTGAGGGAAGGGGACGACGCAACGCCAGTTCACGGACTACCTGCAAGTTTTGTGCAGAAGTTTTAGAAGAAGAATTATTATGGCTTCATATGGAACTTAGTTTGGTTTGGACTTAATTAAGATATACACAACAGACTGTGTTTTTAATTAAAAAAAAACCTACAACTATGAGAGATACAACTGCTTTGTAATGGGAGTACTATCTCGCTTTTTCAATATTTCATAACTCCCGAAAATTGCCCTTAATTCACATCACTATATACAAGAGTGGCGTACCTACCTTCGGATATAATCCCCATATAAGAAGTAAGAAATAAGGTTTCCGTAGTCTTTTTCAAAATATAAATTACATTATTTTTTATGCAAAATCTATGAACTTTTTACAAATCCAACTGCACATCTTAATTTGCTTGGCCACCATTACTCCTAAACTATACCGGGTGTTTTTTCCTCCAGGAACGAATGAATAAAAGCATGTAAAAGAATGCACTATTAATGTGTGACATACACACATATCCTTAATTTGGAGATAAACTGATGGACACATTTATTGTATTTATTTTATGACCTTGAAATTTATTTGCCAGGCGCCTTTTAGTTCACTCTTAATATAATAAGACAGAAAAAGTATCCATACATGAAAATTTTCAAATATGTTTTTCCCCAAATGGTGCTAAGGATATTTTTCCATATTATATGAGTCTATATTTTTGTCATTGACTACACTTAACATGACATAATATGTGGTATATTTAAAAATTACCAAAAATTGTACCTCTTATACAAAAATGTTCATAATAAATTAAGTTTTTGTTTAAATGGCGCTCAGTTTTTTATTTAGGATATCGAGAAAACTTACTATAAAAAAAATTGCGTCTATAATATGTCAAGGAAGACCCTAAAAAGGTATCTCCCATATAAATTTAGTCATATTTAATGATTCAGTATCAGTATGTTCTTCGTAGAGAGTTCAGTTTATTTAATGTGTGCCGGTGCCCAGTGGCTTTCTTGTGGTCGCCATTGCATTGGACGGGCGGGCGCGAAGCGCGCGCGCGGGCACGTTAGCAATGTTAATGTGTCGTTGCGTGCTGCGACGCTCTAGTAGGTATTCGCGCTAACGGAACGTGTGGCCAGCTCCCCACTTCTATATTTAAAGACATTTTAAGTTTCCATTAAAGGTTGTCACACACGGGCGCTATACTATAAGATATCTTTAACGTAACAGATATCTAACAATATCGCTCTTCATAGAAATCAATGAGAGTACACACACGGGGCAGATAATATATATTTAATCGCCGCCATCTATCTGCAGACACCGAGCGATACCGCGCGCTGTCGTATGTATACGAAAACCCTAAAAAAGGCACCCCCCCCCCCATACAAAATGTGCTCAGTGGGGAGTGCAGTTTGTTACAAAAAGAAATCAAATAAAAAGTGCCACTTGTCTGGACTAAACATACTTAACAATTTAATGTACATACCTATGTATAACCAAACTATATACTAATAATAGTACTATAACCACAGATTACTAAATGTTACTTCTATAACCCTGTTATTGTAACCCGTACCACAGTCTAGCTAGAGAATTCCTACGTCGTCACACGGATACTTCTAGACAGGACAATCGTGCGGGGGCCGAAAGACGAGACGGGGGAGGTCGAGCCCCAATTGCCAGTCACCGTTCGAGACAATTCATCAGCGCCAGTTACTAGTGATGTCGCCTTTGACGATTACAAGCACACACAGCGCCAGTTACTAGTGATGTCGCCTTTGACGATTACAAGCACACACAGCGCCAGTTACTAGTGATGTCGCCTTTGACGCTTACAAGCACACTCAGCACCAGTTACTAGTGATGTAGCCTTTGACGCAGACATCAAAGGCGATCGACCAATGTATCTAAACACACGGCAGTGTGTCAGCAAAGTTCGTAAAGGAAAAGGACGACACAGCCATTGGGTATTAGGTTACTATTTCGAGCCACTTTCTACCTTCCCGTAACTTGAAATCTGTGTGACCTTACACTCTTGCGATTTTGTTAAGAGCACCCGATCACCTAGAATCTCAATTTCCATAAATATTTTTTTTTTCATTCGTGAGAAATTGACGTCCGATAATCACTATTTTTATTACTTACCAACTGACTGACTCACTCACTACTCATCAACATTATAGACCACTACCAGGTGACTAGTAACTTGACATTTGAAATCGAGGTAGGTTATTAATATTATATTAGGCGCCTACAAAGGAAAATTTGATATAACCAACCAAAAACATAAATGTGGAAGGTAGCAAAGTTCGAACGAAAAAAAATTTATGGCACAGATATGGGCACCAAGTAAAAATATAAACTTTAGACTTTTTCAATTAATAGATAATATACAATTGTTTATTTTCTGTGCTAATATATGGTGTAACTTGGCAAGTTTAAATAATAAAAAGCTTAACTTATATAAAATTAAGTACTAAAAATTTAGTACGAATCTCCAGCTTTAACTTTTTTCTAATTAGTGTTTTGTCATCGGTTCTTAAATACTAGATCGTTCAATAAGTCCCGAGACTCCCTAACAAGAAGGCGCATATATTAAAATCTCTTAATTTTTAGAAAGTACTGGCCATCAAATGATATGTGTATTTTTTTTAATCGAACGTTAAGTTATTGAATTACAGACATTTAAGGGCGCCAGGAGGCTCGAGTTTTCATACAAACGTAGTTCAGCTTAAGTGACTCTTAAGTGACGCTACTTTTATAATTTCGTAAACAATAGAAAAAAAGAGATTCGCGTGTTGATAAAACATTGTTTTTAAATGGGAAAAAATACCGCTCAAGCACAGCAGTGGCTTACAAAGTGTTATCCGGAATCTGCTCCGTCTAAACCAACCATTTACCAACCTACGTAAATAAAAACTCAATAGCTCTGTTTTGCTGACTTTAGTCGATGAAACGGACAAATAACTTTTCACATGTTTTCTTTGTGACCAAAATAATTTTGATGAGTATGCCAGTGTTTTGAGGGTTTTTGTATTAATGCCTAACAACTACGTATAGCTGGTATAGCGATATCAGATCAAGTATTTTCCGCCGCCGTATGTAGGCAAAGCATACAGTTATATTACTACTAACATACAGTATAGATAGACACTCCCTGCCGCTCTCTAGATTCCATCACCCAGATTGATACAGATTGGTTACAGTTTGGTTCTCGAACGTATTAGGACTTCGCCGGGGTTTTTTTTGCTCCGTCATTTGTTTTTAGAAATGACATTTCTCGCGCTTTGTATGAAGTGTCCGGGCCGGGGTGTGATGTAGGTTAGGTTACCTAGGGCTGTTGCCAAGTACTATCGGGAATCCAGGAACGGGCAACACGGGTGATTCTGTTACTACTAACAACCAGCACTAGTCTTATTGTGGCGTAATTCAACCTTTTTAGGTTTACGCTTCCAAAGGAAACGGGACCCTATTATTAAGCCTACCTACGCCATCCGTCCGTCACTCCGACCCACTGATAAAACAGATCCTTGGCTCTTCTTGCTATTGCAGATTTTTGAACAAATAATGAAAATAACAAATAAACGTGTTTGTTAACAGTTTTTTTTTTGTTTTTACTCTATTGAAAAATGGTAATTAATTACACATGTAGTGGTGGTTGATGTTAAGGATAATAAATAAAAACAAGCATATTTACAACTGACCTTTAAAAATATTTAAAACACCACAATAACATAAGCATACATTATAGTTACATAAGAATTAGGATAATATGTGGCGTAGGTACCACACATTCAAACAAGCCTCTAACTTGGTGTGACTATAGTGCTCTACACTAACATAACATAAAACAACAGCTAATAAAAACTGAGTGTGAGTCGTACTCTCGTTTATGTATCCCTCACTGAATGAAATAAAATACTGTATTTTATGTCGATGTTATTTCAAATAATTATTTGGGTTCTGTACCTAAAGGTGTGGTGGAACGAAGCCTTTAGTGAGTACGACTCGTATACATAGCCTGTTTTTGTATTAATTGATTAAAAACACTATTCCACAACATAAAAAGACAATGTACAGAGGCAAGCACATCAAGCTAGACACTCGCAGTGCGATTCTGATCTATACGCATACGGCAGCAGAACGGTACAATGTCCAAAGTGTTTAGTTTGATGTGCTGGCCTCTGTACAACGAGTAAATGAATTATGCAATAAGGCGGTGATTAGTTTTTGCTAACGGAAGTAGCACATTTTCTAATATTTTGAAGTAATCTAGAGTCGGAAATCTATTGCCTCGAAGATCAGCATAACATTTACCAACAAATACATGTACCATAATGGCTTCCATCGTGGTATCAGATCACGTAATAAATCCGCCCTTCGAGGTATGTAATTAAAAGGAAAATAACGTTTCTTCACATACCGACTATCGCGATCGCGTGCTTGTCGGCAGTGCACCGTCGCGTCGGCGCGTTCCACTCCACTGATACACAGGCTCGTGGCACTCGTGGCTTGCATACGAGACCGAAACTATCAGTGTATGAGCTGACAGTTATTATTCGGATAAGTAATTTTATAAGACGGTATCTAAAATAATTGCAACCACATTGGCTGCGATGCAGGATGACATTCGACGCGTAAAAGAGAGAGTAAAAACCGAGATAGTCTCTAAAGCTGTCACAAACGGAAGCTATACTATATCATTTTATCTGCGAGCATCTTACAATAAAAACTTATAGTATAGCAAGGTATCACACACAGGAGCTATACTATAATATAATATATGAAATGAAAACCCAACATTCTGTTATATGGAAGAAGCGACTTTGACGAAGTGACGATGATGCCGAAGATGGAAGCGGGCTTACCAAGATTCCCCAACGCAATGGGGGATCTGGCTATCTTTTCTTCAAGCCGGAACACATCCATGCTGTTAACCCGGCGATCATGACCCAGGGTATGCCATACCCAGGTAAATTTTCAAAGTTGTGTATTTTTTTCAAATCTTTGTCTGGCAACACTAGCTCGCTCAGTAGCTGGACTAGCTGGAGGTAAGGGTGTGCGGGAGGGGTTAGTGGCGTGATCGCAGTGTGGCGCAGGGCACAGGCCGTGATACTTGCGTTGGGGAATCTTGGTAAGCCCGCTTCCATCTTCGGCATCATCGTCACTTCGTCAAAGTCGCTTCTTCCTTATAACAGAATGTTGGGTTTTCATTTCATATATTATATTATAGCTCCTGTGTGTGATACCTTGCTATACTATAAGTTTTTATCGTAAGATACTCGCAGATAAAATGATTGTACCTGTCCCGGGTATGATGTACCCTGCCTCATTCTTGACGTATTTTTTTATGTAATGATAAATTTTAACTGTTTTATTCTAAACTGTATTTAAATTTGTTCTTTCTGTTGATTTATATTACATGGATATGTTATTTGTTTTTATTTTTAGTTTTTGACCAAAATGAATATTGAAAGGCAAGAAGAACCAGGTTTGTGCCAAGCCCATATATATATGGAGCATGCAAATTTTGTATGTGAAAATTTTGTTGATTTTGACTATAGTGATTAATCATATTTTCAATTAAAAAAAAATATTAGTTAGTTTTATATCGAGAAGGATCTCATTTTCTTTAAGTTTTAAGTTGATTTACATTCCAAAGAATAATAATTTAGGTTTTTTTGTAATTTTTCAAAACTTCTATTATTTTGTTTGTAAAATTACATAGTTTAGGAATAACGTATATAAATAATGAAAAGCTAATAATTTAGAACTTTTTTCATTTAATTACATTGACTAATTCATTATTTTACAAAGTGAAATAAAAAATATATTTAACTAAGTTATGGTACATTAAGTTACGGGTATCTCCCACCCTGCCACATTCTTAATGTAACTTTTTTCCACCTCATGCTCGCCGGGTTAACCGCCTCCGTGGAATAATGGTTAGTCCATTCGCGTCACACCAGGAGGCCGCGGGCTCGATTTCCAGCGGGGTCAATTTTGCAAGACTCGGTTTGGTTGGTGGTAGGGCATTTTCATAGCCTGCCTGGCTAACTACCACCATCTTATCTAAGTCTTGCCGCCAAACATCAGTGTTAACAACATTGATGTATTCCGGCTTGAAGATAAGATAGCCAGTTTTCCATTGTGTTGAGGAATCTTGGTAAGCCCGCTTCCATCTTCGGCATCATCGTCACTTACCATCAGGTGAGATGATGCCAAGGGCTTACCAATTGTGAATAAAAAAAGACGTTTCGCGGCAACATTTAGATAAGTTGGTGGTAGCCAGCCAGGCGGGCTATGAACATGCCCTGCCACCAACCATACCAAGTCTTATAAAGTTGACCTCGCCGGGAATCGAACCCGCGACCTCCTGGTGTGAAGCGAATGGACTAACCATTACGCCACGCAGGCGGTTAAAAACTTTTTAATCATGCTGTCATCTTACGATAAATATCTGTGAGCTTTGCGATATCGAGCGAGCGCGCGCGGTAACTGCAGATAGACGACGATGAAATAATATGTATATGTATATATTATCTGCCCCGTGTGTACTCTCATTAATTTCTATGAAGAGCGATATTGTAAGATATCTGGTACATTAAATATACCTTATAGTATAGCTCCCGTGTGTGACAACCTTGCGTTAAGATAAGGATCGTAGGAATTGATTAAATCTAATGCGAATCCGTCGGACTTTTCTATCCAACCGGTTTGTTTTTTTGAAGTGAAAACTTCTTTAGGCGTGTTGGGCACCAGGAACAAAACTTATAAAACTGTATTTGAGATGAGAAAATACCATTGAACTCGCGACACCTTACCGTTGCCTGTTCCCGAAACATAAAAAACTGTATTTGAGATGGGAAAAAACCAATGAACTCGCGAAACCCTTACCGTTACCTGTTACCGAACGATAGATAGAAAATATAGTTTACTCAGTGATAAGTATAAGTACTCACAAGTGAAATATTGCGTTATTGTTGTAACTAAGTAACTAGTAGTCATCTGTGTATGTGGTGTTGAGCATTTTTTGAGATGGGAAAAATCCATTAAAATCGCGACACTGTAACGTAACCGACACCTTTGTAGGAACACTCGCAGGGTCAAAACTTTGTCAACCGAGTCATTCGCCAGGAAAACTCGGATGGTCAAAAATTATAAAATTGTAAAGTTTCACTTTTGTCGGCACTCCCTCCCGGAGTGGTTAGGTTTTTTTTAAATGAAAGGGTATGCATGCACAGATATGTCAACAAGCATTGGAAATCATCCCCGCGAGCGGCTAGTGGCTAGCAAGCACACCCCGCTAGTAACTAATTAGTAATCTGTGACCCCGCTCCCTCTAGAATGTAATACGAGTCTAATTTCGCTTTAATAAGTAGGTAGGTAGTACAAAAGATAGTATCCACACAGTACCTACGAGTCGGTATGCCCTTCCTTCCACCAACCAAACCGAGTCTTAGAAAAACAAAATCTCAGCCGGCAACCGAACCCGCGATCGCCTGTGTGAAGCTAATGAACTAACCGCATTACGTCACGGAGGCGGTTAATGCTTCATAGAAAATGAGCCCAAACTACGTATATGTCTGGTGCACAGATAAATATAAGTCACTGGTCTGGTGTTTCATTTTAATAAATAGGTACGAGTATACGTTCCGCGGAAATATACGTACGCTAGTAGGTATGCATTTACCGTACCACAGTATATATATTAGTACTAAACCGTACCCTCCCTTCCTTTCCTTAATATTTACATTCAGTTTTTCCTAAAACTAAACTTCTGAGAACACAGACAGAATGCACTATACATATATCAGACATCAACATTTAATATCTAATATATACTAATAGATTTTTGGCCGATATACGAAATCAATAGATATCGATACTTTCAAAATATATTGACACCTCTATCGATACTTTTTAGTTTATCTCTAGCAGAGATGTTCGATTCGATTAGGTACATATGAATAAAAAAATATTTCGAGAATAACATGTAAACTGCGTAAAACCATAACGAAGCGACCCGCTTGATCGAGAGGCCCGGCGAGGCGCGCTGGTCATTGGCACGGGCAGGGGTCTTCGCCCCACGCCATCTTGCGGTAGTAACTGACCTAGCACTAGGCGCACCTTCACTGAGGGTCGCCTGCGTGCCAGCGCTGCGTCTGCGCCTGTGCGCCGCCGCTGCCGTGCGCTGCACCTGGCGACTCGGGTCTACCATCCACACCCGTTTTTGTGTAAGCTAGGTATCTGTCGGTGGCAGTTTATTTTAATCGAGCCCGCGCAGATGGCGCGAG
Source organism: Coleophora flavipennella (assembly GCA_947284805.1). Lineage (NCBI taxonomy): Eukaryota > Metazoa > Arthropoda > Insecta > Lepidoptera > Coleophoridae > Coleophora > Coleophora flavipennella. The sequence goes on from OX369308.1 coordinate 25,285,167, forward strand.
CGCAGGGGTCACTCGCTTTCGTGTCTGAAGGCAATTTTACACCCTAACGAGGAACTCATAGGGTGCAGATATCACTGTATCATTTGTTGGACCGGAGTTGTAAACAAACCGGGTGAGGGCAATGGCTGCCTCCGCTCCCCGCGTGCACTGCGCTCTCCGGTAACGCCATTCAACCGGGAAGTTCACGTTTTATTTTTAGTTCAGCTTCATTATTACATTAGGTACCCACATGCATGACTTAGAAATGCACTTTAATACCTCTCCTCCACGCCTACTCCTACAAAATATAACTTATCAAGTTATCAATCAGTTATCATTATTAAAAAGGAACGAGTACCTAAGTAGGTATATTTTGTGTTGATGTTTTATCTTTTATGTATGTAGGTACTCGTAGGTAGGTACCAGTAAATAGTTGTTCATGTTCATCTTTTGAACTTCAAAAGACTTCAAAATTTGAAGTATTCCACTGAGGCCACCGAGTTTTGAGGCGCCCAAGTAGGTATTCTACTAAGGGCACTTGGCAGTGGTGCCCTCAGTAGAATAGTAAAATTCGTATTGTACCTACCTACTTAATTCCACCTGAGGGCATCTGCGCTATAGGTGCGTAGTATCAAACTCAAATAAGAAATATAATTTATAGACGATAATTAAAAATGTTTTTATTCACTCGAAGTTAAAAGAATTTTTTTAGCTTGAATTTGACGATACCCCGTCTCTAGACATGTACCTAACACAGGTGCCTTTAGTCATCTTTAGTGGAATAAAATATTAAGATTTGTAGTATTACATTGAAGGCATTAAAATCGGTGCCCTCAATGGAATACCTACTTTCACTGCAAAAAGGAGCCCCGTTTTTGGACCTCAGAAAAAACTCTCACAAAGTTTTGTTATATGTATATGTATTACCTACAAAAAGTACCTATATCCCAAGTGAGAAGATACAACTATCTAACAGGACAATCATTATAACTAGGTACCTATATATTTTTTTATGGCATGAACATAAAAAACCTTTTTTTTCTACTTTGCCCTAAAAATCAGCACCTAAAATCGAATATCGTTCATTTGCCTTATACCTTCGTGTACGGAATCCTAAAAATCGTAAAAATAGTTCCTTTAAAAAGTGTACATTAATGTACACTGGCAGGTAAGTACTGACTGTTACGACTTACGTTAATGATTCAGGTTTACAGTTTGCTATTTAGTGAAGAAAAAGACAGCGGGGCGAAAACAAACTTTTTAGGGTTCTGTACCCAAAAGTAACGGGACCCTATTACTAAGCTTACGCCACAGATTAATGAATAGTTACTTCGTAACTTACGCTGTCTCTGTCCGACCTTTTATTCCTCCAAGGAGCTGTATCTTTTTAACCAAAACAGGTAGTGTTACTATGGCGGATTTTATAACATTAATATAAGAATACTAGTATAACAGAGATGGTGGCGCAACGGCTACAGCCGCTGCCTCCTGTCCGGGAGCTCGTGGTTCGAACCCTGCCACATACCAATGTGTTTTCGAATTTCGATTTCATATGTACGTTTATCCGACGTTCTTATGGCGCTAGTACTCTTTATTGTACTGTGCTTAAGGTGAAGGAAAACATCGTGAGGAAACCTGCAAACGCCTGCGAAGAAACTTGAAGATTGTTTGTGAAGTCGACTAACCCGCACTGGGCCCGCGTGGTCGACTAAGGCCCAATCGCCCTAATTCAGGGTAGGCTCGAGCCCCTCGGTGGGGAAGTGCATGAGCTGATATGATGAATAAAAATAAGAAAAAGTAAATAATTAAGGAGGGGGGGTCTCCAATCTCCATATCAAGAATCGTGTTTTTGTTCTTTTTGTTCTATCGTAAAAACAGTAATACATACGTGTGTCAAACTTGGTTTATTGTATAGTGTGAGCTCTATAGTAAAACAACAAATAGGTAGGTTATAAAAATCGGCTAAATTTGAGCCGAACTCACGCTAAGGATACCGACCTGAATGAAAGTTACTCGTGTTTTATATTGAAAAGAATTGTACTCGTTGATGTTTACAGGGGCGTCACAAGGGGAGAGGGGGGAGGGCGATCAGGGGGCACCTATGAATGATAATAATATAGGTACTTAAATAACACAACATTAACAAAAAATAATTGACAGCAGCAATTTTTAAAGCTTTTGGCTGTAAAGATACGGTAATGAAAAATAAGTTTTGTTTTTTTATTTCTTAGGCAGGTGGCAGGTATACTAGTAAACCTGAACTTTAAAAAAATGCATCTTAAAACATTACCAGCCTTCTTGGGCAGTCGGGTAAAAATAAGCTCGTTTTAAATATAAAAACATGTTAGGTACCTTTGCTTTTGATCGGTTTAGGAAATGCAATGTAAAATGCAGTAATTACTAATACCTATAATTTTTAAATTTCGCGCTCGCTTCGATCGCCTTTCTCTGAACTTATCAGCATATTATATATTAGGTATGTTGATTATGTAACAAATACCATTACCTGAGACTGTAATCCGAATCATGACATTATTTGTAATATTCAATAAGTTTTTTTGACTATTTAAAAGAGTGTGTGAACACCTATATTTAAAATAAAAACAAAATGATTTGATTTGATCAACATCATTCGATTCGTCATCTTGCTATGGGCCATGGGCTTCTAATAATTGGTGAAGGAACCCTCGGTGCGGGAGTCAACTCGCACTTGGCGGCTTTTTTAAATGCAGGTGTGCACTTTGCTGACGGCAACGACATTAGAAACCGAATGAATTAATCATCAATCAGCTACGAATACCTAGAAGGTATCAGATGATTAGAAAAACAAATAGGATGTACCTATATCTACCTACACAATATATAAATAAACAAAATATGCGTCAAATCGAAAAACAAAAATACTATGATAAAAGGAATTGTAGTAGACTCATTCTCATTCGACAGGAAATGAACCGTTATGGTGGTCTATTTTTAGGAGATTCATAACAATAAAAAGAGCTCGTGAATATACAATGTGCGTTGTATGTATATGTACGTTGTACACGGCAAGACTTACTACCTAGGTAGGTATTTATATTCAGTCTTATTGCAAAAGGGTAAAGTGGCGTATGTATAGTTTACTTTCAAGTACCCACCACTGGTGAGGGTCACTGGCCTGTATGGTCAATCAATAGCGCGAAAAATATGTGGTCACACCCTACATATACCTACCTACTAACAATAATCAGATTGCCACGCCACTCTATCGGCATTGACATTGGAATTGCCGCGCGCGAGCCGTTAGAAAGGAGCCAAGAGCGCCGCGCCCGCGCCCGCGCCGCGCCGCTTCCGAGAATTGTTGTCTTCGGCAGCGTCGTTGGCGGGGCGAGCAGCGGCGGCTGTCAGGCGCGAGTCAATGACCCGAGGGAGAGGAGGGCGAGGGAGGGTGCGCGCGCACGCAACCGCGCCCCGCCTTTATTTATTACGCTACGCGCGCGGCGCGGTCGGCGCGGGCGGCGCGGCGGCGGCACCGGCAACGCGCGGGGCGGAGGCCGCATTCCGGGCGACCGGCGCCACACGCTGCGAAAATAACGCGCACCCTGCACCACCTCACGGAAATGTCGTCGCCCATAATTATTGTACGCATCATAGTTACGTTGAAATGAAAGTAATCTAAAACTTACTCTGCTTTTGCAGTAAAAGAGCACGTGCGTCAACCTCGTGCGGCACTACCGAGGGATTCTTCGTATGGACACAAAAGTCACTATTTTTCATTGTCCTTTTAATTTGGATCTAACGAGGGTTTTCTATTCGTCGTGCCTTTCGATGAAATTATGCACGGTGAAATCAACACAAATTCACATGGCGCGCGCAAATAATCCAAAGCACCCGAACGTGCGTCAGCTTCTGAGGCGATATGACGCATTTGTGAGCGCGCCGCGCGGTGCGGGGACACTGAGTGCGCGAGCAGACGCGGGACGCGGGGCGCGTCCCCGCCGCGCGTCTCCGTGCTGCCCTCTGCGTCGGGCTCATCGACCGCACGCCCTCAACCTCAGGGATACGTTCACAAGCGTCGCATAAGTTTTAAGCTACGGCCAAACCTGCGCGTCTGCGACGCGGGAGCGACAGCGACGCGAAGTTCTCGCGAAACTTTTCGTGCACACCTGCGGCGACCACGGCGCGAAACTTTCTATGAACATCTCTGGGTTGAAGTGCACTTGAAAGAGCTTTTTTATTTTATTTTTAATTTTAAGGCAAGGATTTTTTTGTATAGTAGCCCTATAGGTGCACCTCAACCCATCTCTGTACTATCTTCTGCTGGTAGTCATCGTGAAATTACAAATAATACACGTACGACACGTCGTGTAGATAATTTAGTGTCGTTTTGTAGCTTACGAGTAGCTTAAAATCTATAGATTAAGGAGAAAATTAATTACGAAGCAACGAAAAATAATTCTTCTTTCGTAGCCAATTACGAAACCGCAATATAAAAACGGACTAAACGAAAAAACAACACGTTAGAGACCTTGTTTTTACAGTAGGTTCAAAAAAGAATAAGACTATTATATTTTGTGCAGTTTTTTGAAGCGAAAACTTCTTTAGGCGCTTGGGTATTTTTGAGATGGGATAAACCATTGAACTCGCGACACCTTCACCGACATCTTACCAGGAACACTCGTAGGGTCAAAACTTATAAAACTGTAAAAAGTTTTCACTTCTGTCGGCACTCCCGGAGTAGTTAGGTATTTTTTTTGTGTTTTTTCTTAAATGTTTCGGTTAATTTTACGTGTGGATCACCAGAAAAATAAAATTACCTTACAAATGAGACCATTTTGAAGTCTGTACTACTGCTAATTCAAGAAAAAACATATTTTTCATGAACAGCTACAAAAAAATAAATTAAAAATAAAAATGACTGGTATTTAGAGGGTAGAAGGATGCGACCCACTAATGGGGGGTTTTTCTTCGACGTTTAGTGTATTACATGCTCTTAAAATATCGGTAACCCTAACCGGTACACACTGTATAATATTATATTACCTATTCAAATGTTTTTAATTTCTTAGAAAATGGCATAACAAATCAAACGATATTATGAGACGGCCCAATGTACGCGCGCTACGATCAAGCGACATGGCACATGGCCGCGGGTAACGAGGTGGGGTGGCGTAGTGTACACTGAGCACAAAAAACTTGGAAATGAATTAAAAGTTAAAAAAAACTAGAACCCAACTACGGAAACGTATGAAAACAAAAGTTTCTCGCCTAAAATCATAGCCTTTATTTTCCCATTCATCTGGGGTGATAGCCATGGTCGCATACCCTATCGTAATTTTTTTTATCATAAGTACCTACCATTATGGCTTGCGACCACGGCGATTACCCCAGATGAAGGGAAAAATAAAGGCTATGATTTCAAAATGTTGTTTTTATGCATTTCTTAGTGAACGTTAGATCCTGAACAGACTCTTTTCTTTGTTGTCAAGTAGTATACAAAATACTTATGGTCAGCATGTACTCGTACATAAATACCTACTTCGTTTTAAAGGTAAAAAACTAAAATTTTAGGTGTTTCGATTACCCAAAAGGTGATCAACGGGACCCTATTACTTAGTACTAATATGTATACTGTGTCTCCGCTGTCGTTCCGTCTGTCTCTCAGCAGACTTGTATTTCATGAAAAAATCCTAAAGATAGGTCCTACACCGTTACTTTCAACTCTAGTGTTATGTATGACTAATTTTTTGAAGTATACATCTTGAAAAATATACAACAATATTTGTTATGATAACACAAAGTGAGTAATGTTATTATTTTTTATACTTTCATTGTTGTTTTTGATTAAAACAATAAACCATTGAAAAAGTGAAAAAGTGTGGTTATTTTCTTTACTCTTTACACGTAAAGAAAAAGACAGAGACAACTGTTTCAATCAATACCTCGCCTTAACAAATGAAAAAAAATAAATACATAGAGATTAAAGAAGGTACGTAGCCTTTCGTGTGTGAGTCCAACTCTCACTTGGCCGGTTTTTCTAATTATAAACTGAGGAGGTCAGGAACAAAAGGTAATATTTACGTATCCGGCTCGATTCGTTATTTTTTTAAATCGGGCTCAAACAAAACCCTGGATTTTATAAATTTCTGAACCGATTTGGTTCAAATAGTGACATATCTCATGAGAAAATAGCATCTTATGGTCCTAATCTATTCAAAAGGTAACATTTACATCCGACAGTTATATTAGTTATGGCTTTGGGAACATAAGTGTCATTTTTGTAAATAAAATATATAAATAAAAATAAAAATGTTAAAAATAAAAATATTAATAAAATAAAATATAAAATATCGTTATATTTGGTCTCCAGATTAAATCAAATGGTGACATTTTCTTTGTTTGGGATCAAAAGGTGACATTTGAAAATTATTAAATTACATATTTCCCATATTTATTTATCTATTACAATATAACACACATATAATTGGCTAACTAAAGTGTCACTCTCCCTAAATTTAGTATATTATAAAATAATATTCCAGCATACCTATTTCACATTTTTCTTGAATGTTGAAAAAAAAGAAAAAGTTTAAATGTCACCTTTTGTTCCTGACCTCCTCACTGTAAATATGACATTTGAAAAATGTTTATCCTAGCGGTCATAAACATATGATCGGATATTTTTAAGCGATATAAAACTTACTCGACGCTCCCGAACGCAACCCAGCCCCACACCGTGGTCACAGTATAATAAAGAGTACTAGCGTATCGTGGTGCTGCTGCCTCTAAGCTACTACGTATTGTAACCTCGGTGTATTGTACACTACCTATACTATACCGCAAGACGCTTTCATTCTTGCCTGTTCTACCGAACGATGAGACTGACTGGACTATTATGTAGGTAGCACATCAGATGCCTACTTGATGATGTCTTTCTTGCTAGTTGCCGTCCAAGCGGTTCGCCACACAAACTTACATTCACAAAACTATCGATTTGTCAACACTCGCTCGACTCTCTTAGTGCAACGTAAAATAGTGCAAAAACATATACATAAAACTGATAACGTGCAAGTCGGATCATGCGCAAAGTATGGTGAAGTAGCTAGTATCTCATCTGTGGTACTGTGGTTACGTAGTCTTTTAAAAAAATAAATGTATACTATCTTTCAGTTAGTATAGAACACTGCTTGGCCGTTAATTTGTTTTTTTTAAGTCAATTATTATGACCTACTATTTCCAATACTTTTTAGATAAGATTTCCCGAAATTTGGCTGGTGGATATGAAACAAAAATCACCATTTAAAAATTTGGTATTTAGAATAATAATAAGGAATAATTTATCGGAAAAATGATGTCATCAAACTCTCAGTAGTTTTGAAAGACCTTCCTATCCATTCACCGATACCTACCTCACACGATGGGGTACGTGACTTAAAAAATACCCCCACTTTACATGTAAGGTACCCTCGAAAAGTTAGCAGAGTTTATCCCATTATCATAGACTTACATATTTGTACAATCATACCAAATTTATTAACATAGGTACCCATGGACAGACAGACCATGGTGAAACTATAATGGGGTACAGAAACCTAAAAAGGGAGAGGCAGTTAATATACGATACACATAATATGATAATGTTTCTGTGGACCATGAATGAATTAAAAGCAACAAGACTGGATGGAGCTTTATGTACTCTTTCACAACATTAACATAAGTTTGGTTCTATTGATTGATTCGCCTCGATGAGTCCTCTCTCCTCTGCTTACAGAGCTTTGTCTCACTCAAATTGCTCGTTGATGTTTTTTTTAAAGTAACAAATTACAATCCTTATTCAACTAGATGAGTCCTCTATAATTATTAGTCATACAAAAGTGCGGCGGATAGTTTCCGGAGAAATTATCATAACACTTTAAACTTTCATGATTATTCATGAAGACAAATTGAAAGCGGGACTTGACGTGATTTTATAGAACATAGGTATTGATGTTGTTTTTACTTCAACGTTTCGACTATGCTTCAGCCGTGGTCGCGAGCAGACAAGCAGACTGAAGCCGCGGTGTCATCGCCGCGGCCCCCGCCGCTGGCGCGACACAGGAACACCTCCATCTACCCTCACTTCGTTTCGTAAAGGGTTAGGGTCACGACACACTACACCAACGCAGTCCACAGGCCGCACGGGTGTTTAAATGAATATTCATTAATATATCCCTACTAATATTATAAAATGTGAAAGTAACTCTGTCTGTCTGTTACGCTTTCCCGCAAAAACTACTGAACGGATTTGGCTGAAATTCGGTAGGTAGACAGATTAGGACCTGGGTTAAGACATAGGCTACTTTTTACCAAGCTCGCGAGCCGCTTGCGGCTCGCGCACTGCGCACCCTCGAAAAGTCATAGAAATGTGGTCCACGCGGGTGAAGCCGCGGGAAACGGCTAGTTTTCTATAAAGAGAAGTAAGAACTTGCAGTACTTATTGATCTCTTTCTCTTTATTATACAGGGTGTCCCGCGATAAAGTGCAACCCCGAAAGAGGGTGAAACTAGATCTAAAATTATCGTCAAAAAAATAGTTTAAAAAAATATATATATTTTTTTATTGCAGATTTAAGATTTTAATTTTTACAAGGACTCTAATGTGCAAAAATATCAATTTCTTCCAAAGTATAGTATAAGTTATTCGTTGAAATAACAAAAAATATTACGACAAATACTTGTCAAACAAAATAAAGTAGCAAATAGCTTACAAAAAAGTAGCTATCATGAATTAAACTTGACTTTTTGTAATAAAAATGCATTTTAATGAGCTGTTTTATACCAGAAAATTTTATGGCTTATTATTGTTCTTTATCATATTAGCTTTCAAACAAAAAAAAAATCTGAGCTTTAACTCGAAAAAACAAGCTAGCTAAGAAATTTTGCACGTGGCTCTAACAAAAATTAGCACGTTAAAGCTTAATATTTCGCAAACCAATTTCCTAGACCAAAAAATGGTTCTTCTTTTTGTACCACTTTGTCGGCGTGATAAATATGTATGTATACTCATGCTAAATTATAACTTTCTAGTACTAATAGTCTTTGAGTTAAGCAGCGGACAGACATGGCGAAACTATAAGGGTTCCTTGTAGACAACAGAACCCTAAAAACGCCTATGTTTGCTTTCTTCCTGGATTTATCTAAGGTAGTTGATATGGTTTCCTATAAAATCTTGTGGGAGAAGTTAGAACTTAGAAGCAATGAAATTGTAAACTATAATTACAAGGATTTTCAAATATTGGTATTGAAACCAGATCAACTGCGTTAAATGGGCTGATATCCTAAAACATTTTTCGAACCGTACAAGCTTGAGTGCGGAGTGAGGCAGGGAGGATTAAGCTGACCTGGTTTTTATAACAATAATGTAAATTGACTACTAGAGGCACTCAGCAGCATGCATGTCGGATGTCACATAGACGGAGTTTGTTTAAACAAAATAACTTATGCTGATGATATGGTGCTGCTGAGTGCTTCTGTCTGCGGACTGAGACAGTTAATTATGTATGTGAAACGTATGCGGCTGAATACGGGCTACAATATAATACTCAAAAAAGTGAGTAATGGCATAGTCTAAGAATTGTTAGATTGTGGTAATGGTCTTCGCGTAGGACGAAATAGACTGATTGAAGTGCCGCACTTATATTTGAATGGCGCTCCACTGGAAAGGGTCTATATTTTAAATATCTAGGATTCTAGGTCAAATTGTTGCGCCCGACCTCCAAGACAATACCGACATAGAAAGGGAATGGAGGGCGCTGTCGGTAATATGCACAGAAATCGGAATAATTGCCTTATCATTTCGATTTCTGTGGTAATATGCGAATGCAGTACATATATATAAAAATGGGAATCATAGTATGCCCGACTACGACAGACGGTGAGGGCTTCTCTAGAAAGTACCTATGCACAGCGTGGCTATAAAATGTATTTTAATAGTATCATCATTCATCATTACAGCTCATATACGTCCCCACCGAGGGGCTCGAGCCTACCCTGAATCAGGGCGATTAGGCCTTAGACGACCACGCGGGCCCAGTGCGGGTTGGTCGACTTCACACACAACCTTCGAGTTTCTTCGCAGGCGTGTGCAGGTTTCCTCACGATGTTTTCCTTCACCGTTAAAGCAATCGGTAAGTATGTACGTAAGTTTTTGAAAAACTCATTTTAATAGTATGCAAACCTTTAATGGTAAGCCGTACACATTTAACTGAAAAACTTTCCCCAAGGGACCCATTACTAATTTAAAAAAAAGGACTTTCCATACAGAATTTTCTAATCGATTATCCAATTTGTAAGAAAAGCCAAAAAAAATACTTGTGGAGAGTTGTTCAGTTTCATGAGTAGATTAAGGCTTACACACTAAAAAATCTTGTCTATAACAAAATTGGTGTATGATCCGTTAACTGATCCTTCTCATCATACTGAATAACTTTCCACAAGAAATCCGTAGTCATTTGTAAAAAATCAGACTCTTCATACAATTTTTTCAGCCAATTGGCCAACTTTGTATTGAGTAAAATTTTTCAAACTATTAGGTATGTTGGGTTCCTTAGTGAAAGTTGTTCAGCATGATGAGTAAAATCCCCAATTACTTATGTAACTTACACTGTGTTAAATACACAAATAGATTAAATAGATGCAATTATTATTCAAAAAAATCATTGTTTAAATTATTCAAAAGAAATAATTAAAAGAGTGTGTTTGGTTGTTAAATATAACCAAATTCATCTACAAATAAAGTGAAAACTGTTTGGAAAGGCAGTAAGGCAGTAAAAGTAAAATCCCGCAATGTTGATACGCACTAGACACAGATTCAAGGCAAACTAACGGACCATTTTAAAATAGCTACAGAATTTGAAAAAAAAATACACAAACGGGTATGTTTACTACCAAAGCGTCACCCGTCTTAAAATTTGCTGGAGATAAATGTTAGTTCATGATATATTTTTAAAGAAATTTACCCAGTTGTAATAATAATAAATAGTAAAAAAAGTTTATTTGAACCGTTTATACAACGCCTTACAATATTAGCTTTTACGATAACAACTGCAATAGTCAAATAAGACTGTGTCGCGGCTATTAACGCCCACCTCCATGAGACCTGAAAATCAACATTTCAACATTATTAGTAAAAAAACTAAGGGTATTATAAAACAAGAGGGAAGACTTAACTTGTAAAGATTTTTAAATCTTCAACAGAGTTAGTTGACTTTTTATCGGCAGCAGGGCTATGTAATAGCAGCGATTAGACTAAACGATAATTATTGCACTAAGTCAGGACCCTAGTAAGGATGATGGCAGTAAGGGCATTCTGTTCACAATGCACTAGATCGGCTCACTAACTCAAACGAAAACCAAACGTTGACCATGGCACTCGTGCTTTAAAAATATTAGAAAAATGGCATTGCCCTTGCTGCAACAGCAGGCATAGTGAAAAGGAAAACAAGGAAGTGTTGGGTAAATACATATTTAAAACTGACAAATAAATTGTGTAACATAAACATTTTATATGTTCTAGAGCCAAAAGACTTATGGCATATCCTTATACATATCTAACATTTTAATGAAACATCTTTTCGCGCTTGTTCAAAGAAAACCACGCTCTACCTTATGAGTGCCGCGTGGCGACTGAGCACACTAACTGCCTAACTGTGATTACACTACTCTATTTAGTGCACTAGTTAGGAGTTAGTGAGTTCGAGCTCACTCACCCGATCTCCCTAAATCAGCTAGCTGCGATTCCATTATACTTTTCTTAGTGCTCTAACTGAGTTAGGGCCCTATTTATCGTGTAGTCTAATCGCTGCTTATGTACCTACGAGTAGTAAAGTATGTCACTTCCCATCCCCTGAACATGTGCGAGCGTGGAAATTACTTTTCTAAAGATCCCTCGTTAGCTATGTCGGGATATGCTGACTATGTAGAAGTCTATGTCTTTTCCTACACTTTAAACTATCTCTGTAAGGTGCATTGGGGCTATTCCGATATGTTTTTTGTTGAGTTGATAGGTAGTGTAAGTTTTTATTTATTTGTAAAAGATCTGTAATTGTTTTTTTAAAACTGATTTTACTTCTGTCTAGTCAAGGAAATTATCTATTAGCGTACACTTATAGAGTCATGATATGTTTTTTAGTTAATTTACTATGCATATTTAAAAAACGCACTTGTTTTCTTCTCTTGGGGATATTCCGAACCATGTTGGGTTTATTCCGAACTCATTCAAAAGTGTGTTTTAAGACCAAGTATTTAAAGTGCATATTTCTTTTTCGTTCGGAAAACCCCCGGTGACAAAAATATTTACGTATATGTCAAGTATATAGCTCAACCCAACTTTCATAGATTTAAAATTCGGAATTACCCCATCCAGTGACAGAGGTCCTCAACATTTTGGCTCAACTTGATGAGTGTTGTAAATTTTGAAATTAAAAACATGAAATTTATACTAAACTTTATTTTTGTTTCTCTATCAAGCAAGATAGATCACGATAGTTAAGTTAGGTTCCTACTAATTATATAGAGTGTAAAGAACGGTGTACCGAAATATATGCAGGCGTGATAAGTCTATGTATTTAAACAAAGTTGTTGGGGAAAGTTGTTCAGTTTCGTGGACTGAAAACGCATTCTTTTGCACCTTGTATTTTGGTACACTGTCCCTTACCTACACCTTATATTCATTTTAGACGCAATCAATCAGTCTTTGCATTGAACATTTTATTCTGAAAATGACAATAAGTATCTATATGTACTAAGACGAAATACTTATAAAAACGAAACAAAGTCATACTTAAGGGTGCGTTTAACGCGTGTTAGCCGCGCACTTGTGTTTATATAAAGCTTAGAGAAAGGTTGAGAACCTCTGCAAATTACTATGAGAAAACAAAATGGGTTTATTCCGAACACAAAACATGTCGGAATATCCCCGTCGGGTTTATTACGAATAAAACTAAAATTGAGAGATAGAACGTCCTGGCACATTGAATTGTTCCCACAAAAGCGACAATTTACCATAAAAAACAAACAATCAATTCATTTACTTACCTAGTTTGGACACAATCCAAGTTGGGGTTATTCCGATTTGCTAAAAATGTCGCGAAATCATCCGTTGGCACAAAAACTGTCACTGCACTCGTCCGAATGTCGCTAGCGACGAGCGTCAACTGGAGACCGATAGCCCAAGGAGTTTATAGGTAAATCTGGAGGCCACACTCTAAATACCTACTTGAAGCAAAGAAATATGGCCTTGAAGTTTCTCGTTACCGCTCCGTCTCTTTCTCATTAGAAGGTATGAACAAGACGTGTATAGGTGAAGCTCTTGCTCACACCCGCTAATTGAAAAGAGACGGAGCGGTAAAGAGACGTTTCAAGGGCATATTTCTTTGCTTCAATTAGGTATTTAGAGTGTGGTCTCCAGTTTTACCTATAAACTCCTTGCCGATAGCCAAATCAACACGGCGCCTAGGTGAATGTTGCCAACATAAAAATATTAATTTATTTGGTAGATTTTTCGGTTGTTCGGAATATAACCAAATTCGAAATACTAATTCACCTTACAAAAAAGTCACATTAGTGCTACATTTTGATATGAAAACTATCAAATACAAAAATGTACTTTTCTGTTTCCTTAGGCCCTGCGTTATCCTATTTGATATATTATGCTATTTTATTAGCTTATGGCATTTCCCACTTCGTGCAGGTAGGACAAACAAACACACTTTCAGATTAATACTAAACGAGGAGGACCAGTGCTGCTCCACAGCATTTTTTTTATTATGGGCATCGAGTGTGCGCGGCGGGCGACTCGCAACCCTCGCTAGCGGCTCGCCTTCGTTTTTTCGCGATGTACAAGCACCGATGCACCTACCTTCCCTCCAAGTAATTTAGATGGGCACAATAGCTCAAATAAAAGATCTCATTTCAGGGTGTGTTCTAATACCAAAATAAAACGCGTAGGTACTTCAATTAGAACTGGAGATATTCAGAAAGAAAGCTAGGAAAATCACGTTTGAGTCTTGGATATGACTTGAGAAGAGCGAAAATTACCTAAGTGATTTTCAATGTTTGATGTGATGACAAATTTGTGCATCAATGCCTTTCATTTATAAAAAAGAATTGGCAACTCGGTGGGCAAGAACGGCCGGACGGACTCGTATTAATTAGATTTCATAGTTTTGTTTAGTATGCTAAGAAGGGCGTAAGTTAGGTGATTTCCAATGCTTGATGACAAATTTGTGCATCAATGCCTTTCATTTGAAAAATATTAAGCAAATCGTTTCGACAGAACTGCCGGACGGACCTAAAATAGATTTTTTCTTGTTTTTCCTTTTTTTATTTATTTGAATACGTCTCTAGTTAGATAATTTTGGATGCTTGATGACAAATCTATATATAAATAGATTTTATTTAAAAAAATAGGCAAAACGTTTGGATAGAACGGCCGGACGGACACATATTAGATTTCATAATTTTGTTTAATACATAATATTGAAAAGGGCGAAAGTTAGGTGATTTCCAATGCACGATGACAAACCTATGCAATACCTTTCATTAAAAAAAAACAAATTGCAAAAAAAAAAAACAAGAAAAAAAAGCAAATTGGTTCGATAGAAACGGCTTGACGGACTTGGGATCGCAGTAACCGAGTCGCTAGCCGCTCTCGGGGGTGATTGGCAATGCTTGATGATGACAAATCTGTGCATCAATCTTCATTTTTAAGAAAAAAAACAAATTGGTTTGATAGGACGGCCGGATAGACACGCATTAGATTTCATCAATTCTTTTAATATATAGATAAGGAAGTAAAGGATTTCCTTGTGTGTACCACGTCATGTTCGCCATTGTCTGAACCAAAAAGTAAACCAGATTACAATCTATTTATAATTTAGGTGTAACGTATTAATCTGTGAACTAAACAAAATGGTAGAGGCAGGCAGTGCGCCCACGCACCCACAGAAATAGCCGGCTGCGCGCGCCGCCCGTGAGTCAGCGCCGCAGACAATGGTCCTGTCCTGCCTGTCTCCGATACTACCGCAACTTTCGCCAAGAGTCCACAAGTCGTCGCGTCATCGATTACCCTATT
Organism: Coleophora flavipennella; assembly: GCA_947284805.1. Taxonomy (NCBI): domain Eukaryota; kingdom Metazoa; phylum Arthropoda; class Insecta; order Lepidoptera; family Coleophoridae; genus Coleophora; species Coleophora flavipennella. The sequence goes on from OX369308.1 coordinate 25,300,236, forward strand.
GCAATCTGAACACAGGAGGAATCAGGAGGATACTTGGCTCTTACACCGATTTTGTTAAAAAATATTGGACCGTCCATACAAAAATGAATTTAAGATATAAAATTATGAAAATCATTTAAAATTTTTTGGTCTACAACTGACGAAAATATCGGTGAACACGCATAAAAAATACATACAGACGAACAAGGAACCTCCTCCTTTTTATAGTCGGTTAATTATAGTTATGGAATGAACGTTAAAACAAAGGAAACTCAAACTAAGGTCCAGTATATAATACAATAATATATTATATTGTTGTAGGCTTGTTATTTTGGTATCTATTGTAAATTTGGCACGGAACCTAGTCTGCGTGAGCCCGACTCGCTCTTGATCATTTTTAGGGTTCCGTACTCAAAGCGTAAAAACGGGACCCTTTTACTAATACTTCACTGTCCGTCTGTCTGTCTGTGACCAGGCTGTCTTTCATGTCATGAACCATGATAGCTAGACATTTGAAAAAGTAAAAAAAAATAAGGGGGTTTCCAGTCTCTATACAAAAACGTGGTTTTTTTAAACGTGAAGAAACTAGCGCCATCTAGTATGATGTATGATGGTACGAAATCCTTTGCGTGCGGTTCTGACTCGCACTTGGCCGTTTTCTTATAGTTTTCTCATCTTGCACGTTATTGAAACTTGAAATATCCTTTTCAATACAGTTGCTCGAAAAGTGGTCCTTTATATTATGCCAGTCAATTGTGCGCAAAATTGATTTTACCGCACTCGTGCTTCTACTTTACCACTTTTTTTTTAATTTGTAGCTCGGACGAACAAGACATTTCTGGCAAATAAAAATATAATAACCAAAGATACAGAATCTTCTTTAAGACTTATGAAAGGAGAATTTTAAAAGAGATAGGTTGTTCCTCCGTGAAGTAAGTACATAACGCTAGCTGATTAGATTCTCTTTGGGTTATATCTTTGTGAATTATCTCTTCTCTATCTAAATATATATAACTCAAAGGTGACTGACTGACTGACATAGTGATCTATCAACGCACAGCCCAAACCACTGGATGGATCGGGCTGAAATTTGGCATGCAGGTAGATGTTATGACGTAGGCATCCGCTAAGAAAGGATTTTGTGAAATTCTCACGGGAACCGCAAAAATCGGGATCTGCGCGGGCGAAGCTGCGGGCATCCACTAATATATATATATAAAATTCTCATGTCACAGTGTTAGTAGCCATACTCCTCGGAAACGGGTGGACCGATTTCCATGAAATTTTCTGTGTATATTCGGTAGGTCTGAGAATAGGTCGTAATCTTTTTTTCATTCGGAAATTTTAACGGTACCGGTAAAAACGGGATTTGCGCGGGCAAAGCCGCGGGAAACAGCTAGTTATAATATATCAGATGAATGAAGTTACACCAAGGAATAGGTCATCTTTTCCAAGGAACAGATCATTAGAAGTTTTAATGATTACAATAATATTATTCCATGCCTTAGTCTATTTAAAAAGAAACTTACGCATGCATACGTGTGCTTGCTAAAATATGGCGCAATTTTCGTAAAACTGAATTGAGATGTTATAGTTGTGAAAATGAATAAAAAAGTCGCGTAAAATGAACGTTGTTTACCGAAACGTTGATATGTATGTACCTATGTATTTTGTTTTTCTGTCAACTGTACTGAAAAACGTTGTGCTATACAGGAGTGTAATAGGAAATAACCAACTCGTGACGATGGTAAACCCCCGCCTGCGGCTCGGGCTTACAAATGTCACTCGGTGGGGTGTAAAAGGAAATAACCATATTTTTACCACCCTTGTATCATAAATAACTATTCTGCTACCAATGATGATCTCCAGATTTATTTGAAAAAACGAATTGCGAGCCGAAGAAATTAAGCCAACGCGCTTTAGAAACTTTGGTGCAGGGATCTCGAATTTTCTCAGCAATCATACAAAACATATGAAAGTGATATTTTGTGATCTGATTCTTCATTCATTTTAACAGTTGCAGAAATACGATTCGTTAACTTTTATCATAGAAAAAAATATATCAAAGAAACCTCTTTTTAAACAGAGATTTGCATTCTACAGGCAAACCAGACTATTTTATTATCTCGTAATTATCTTGGTCGATTGGTCTAAACACCAATTTAATATGGCAGTTAGATTTTTAAAATTAATTGCAGTTTTAAATTAAAACGGGTAAAAAAGTCGGTTTACGGACAATAATTTTACGTGATAACGTGTCCCAAGCTAATTTAACTTAGCTTAGCTTAGCTTAACCTTGACCTTAAATTTAAACACCCCAAGCCCCAAGACCCAGGCCCTAGGCCCTAAGCCCCAAGCAAGTACAAGTACGAGTACAACTCTCGCTTGCAAGTTTGGCTCAGGCGTAACGTGACGATGACGTCACACTGGCGTAACGGGACAATGACGTCACGTAACGGGATAATTACGTCACACTTTTTCGTGAATGCAGCACGTGACATCAATTTTTAAGACGTTATCACGTCAAACACATTGAATAAGTGTAAAAATGTGATTATTTTCTTTAGTATTTACACGTAAAGAAAAAGACAGAGAAAACTGTTCCAATCAATGCCTCGCGGATTTTTCGCTTCGCATTATCTTCACGTCCCGTCCCAAATACTGCAGTGGCTCTAGACTGAGGTCTTTGCCAGTGATGAGATACAGCCCGTAATCATGGTCGCCTGTGGGCCTCATAAAAAGGTTCAAGGTCAGTCAAAGGGCAATGGATATTGTATCAGAAATGAGGAGCTTCGCAGTACAACCAAGGTAATCGACATAGCTCACAGATGCGCTAAGCTTAAGTGGTAGTGGGCTTGGCACTTAGCTCGTAGAACCAAATGGTCGATCGCCCACCGGAAGACGCAGCGTAGGCAGGATTCCCATTTGGTAGCCCGGCGACCTTCTGAAGGTCGCGGCAACCGCTAGATGCGGGCAGCGCTGAACTGGTTGTTGGAGGCGGCTGTCTAGCAGTGGACGTCTTTCGGCTTATATGAAGAAGGATTTCTCCAGTACAGTATCAAAGTTCCACTAATTGTAAGTAGTAGGCACCTACTGATTTTAGATATTTTCACTTTTCGTTTGGTAAGTAGTTTATTTACGTAATTTCCTATTGTGTTTATCTGACTGAATAGAGGCCAATAATACTCTCTTTTTCTTGAACCAGATATAGTAAATCCTGGTATGTTTTTCTCTCCATACAATGCTCACAAATTTTCAAGTCGTCATTTATTTCGTTTAACGTAGCTTAGCTGATCAAAAATCAGTAAACAAGGACCGGTCTCTCGTACAACGACATTTATATGGAAATTGGAAATGTCGAGATGATCGCCTCGGCGACTTATTAATGAGGCGAAGTACCTACCTACGAATATAGGTATACGTTACCTTTAAAATCGACCAGGACGACGACGACGCGACGACGCTTAGCTCACCAAGTGCGGTTATTTAAATATTTCGCAGGTCGAGTGGTTGGCACACAGGTATGTGTCACATACTAATGTGATGCTAATCATTACGCTTGACAGTGGACACATATTTAATTAAGCGCGTGACTTTAGTCAGCCGCTGTCCTGCCCGATACTGGCGTCAAAAGGCTGCCAACCAATAACGGTCCAGGTCTTTGAAGAAAGGAAACCAACGTAACGGACCTACATGCAGGAGTTTTGCATTGCAATGGAATTTTGAATGAACTAATTTACTTAAATGGAATTCAGTACTTTACTGGCAATTAACACCTATACTTACACGATTACAAGCTAAGTAATCGTGTAAGCCAAGAGCTTCTCTCATCGGTTTTTTTATGTGCCTAAATTTTTTGTTAGAACAGTAATACCTGAATGTTAAACTTTGGATGTCTGTTAGTAGATACTCAGAAACGGAGAAACGCCTGTACATTTTCACATATGCTGTGGAAGTCCTGGAATAGGGTATTTTTCATCCACAAAGTACTTTTTTTTAATTAAAAATTTGAGTGCGTTTGACTGCAACTAACCTGATGGTAAGTGATGATGCAGTCGAGGATGGTACACGCAAACTGAAATAATGCCTATTCACTCTTGCCTTGAAGATCCCCAAATTATGGGGATCACGCAGGCAAGGAGTTCCGTTCCACTCCTGAGCTGTACGCATAATAAATGAAGAAGCGTAACGATTCGTGCAAAACGGTGGAACATTAACAACGAAGGGGTGCAATCCCTCCCTGCGTCTCGTTGACCGACGGTGGAATGGTGCCGGGGCAATGAGGTTGTGAAGTTCTTGCGCGCACTCTCCGAAATGAATTCGATAGAATACCGATAGACAGGCGAATTTGCGGCGATGCTCAAGGCTTTGGAGCTTGTCATTGACTAGCTCGTCGTCACCAATAAGTCTCCGTGCGCGTCGGTCGATGGCGTCCAAGGTATCCAGCTGATAGCGAGCTGATCCATCCTATAAGTGTGAACAGTACTCCATACATGAGCGGACCTGTGCTTGATATAAGGTAAGCAGCTGTCCAGGTGTGAAGTACGGTCTTACCATAGAGAGCATGCCCAGCTTTATTGCAGCAACTTTTGCCTGGACTCAATGTAACGACCGAAGTTAAGATTGGGTGTTAAATCCATGCCGAGGAGTTCCAGGTGGTCAGATATCTGAATCGGTTCATTCCGGAGAGTTGGAGTCAAGGTGAATGGACTCCTTTTGGCGGAAAATAGACACGCCTGTATTTTAGAGGCATGAAACCTTACGAGGTTGGAATCACTCCATTCAGACACTGCCTGAAGTGATAGATTTATGCGCTCTATCATGGCCTTGCAATTGAGTGCGAACGGGACAGCAACAACCTAACTGACATCAAATTATGCTTTCTGTAAGAAAAGGTTGACGCTGGATGGAGTTCAGAACTATCGAAATCCCACTTATTATTGCTATGAATAAAATAAAGCCTCCGGATCAGTAGTACTTCTGAGTAGTTCAATTAGTAGTAGTACAAATGATACAACCTAAATCGAAGACATGACATTCACTGCCACTATTGGACTATCAATTAATCTCATGAAGACTTATATTTTATAACTTAAAATTCTTGGCATAAAAAAACTTGATATAGAATGGATATTGAATAAATAGAATGGACCAATAAGTAAAAAATATTACTTTATAAAGACTATGGTAATATCAAATAGTGAAAAATATTATATACTCTTCTTCAATCACAAACAGGCAACCGTTTGTATCTACCTACCGATATTAAAACAAATTTGCTTTAATGTACTTTTGTAAGTAATTATCATCATATCAGCCGAAGGATGTCCACGGCTGGACTTAGGCCTCCCCCAAGGATTTCCACGACGACCGGTTCTGTAATTATAAATTGAAAGTTTTAAAAAACCTCGGCGTTTTCTGCACTGCTGGTGAACGCATCTATATTTGGGTATTCTGCAGATTCCAGAAGGTGCTGCAGCATCAGATCAAGGTTACCAATATGTTTTTGCAATATCGTTTAGGGTAACTAATAAACTAATATGTGGTTTAGGTAGGTAAGTAACAGGATACTAATTTTCGGATCGATCAGCCTGTGAAAGTTTTTCACAAACCTAGATCAATTAGACAATTAGGTTTATCTTCAAACGGCTAGCAGATATTCTTGAAATGATACTACGAATACTCGAATTAGGTAGGTACTATATAGGCAAAGTAAGTAAAATTTTAACTTCTGATTTACATATAGGATATTATGTTGTAACATTTTTTTTATAATTCATTGAAGAAACTTAACTTAAATTTTCAGTCATTGTAAAAGCTCTAAACTGTTCAATCGACAAAACATATCATAGGTACCTGTTAAACTTTAATAGATGGTGCGCGACAGCGACTCGCGGTTTTTTTTTTATTACATACAAACCTTGTCTTCAACAAAAAAATATTCAAATCGGTCGAGCCGTTCTCAATTGATGCATCGTCATACGAGAGCTGCTACTTATGTATCCGGAATAGAAAAAAAATTAACGAATATGTCTAAATATGGTATTATTGTTTTTCAGAATATTCTCCGTGGTGATCGATGCACTTTTGCATACGTTTAAACCAATTTTTTAGCTCTTTTTCTACTCTGACTGAGGTGTCTCCAAAACGCGCTGTTTAAACGCGTCGACGGCATCTTCACGGGTCGATAATCGCTGAAAATTTATTGTTTACATTTGGAAATAAATAAAAATTACTGGGTGCCAAATGAGGGCTGCAAGGTGGATGAACCGTTAATTATATCCAAAAATCGAGTTATATCGCATAATGTATGACAGCTGGCATTGTCATGGTGAAGAATGGTTCTGCGACGCTGGTTGTTTTTTTTTACCCAACAAGGGTACCCTCAGCGGGAGAGAGACGGTGAATGCTCATGGATACCTGTACAGCAACCTGTACGGTTTATGTGGGATTCACAGCTAATCTGTGCCTACCCACTAAAAACCGCCTGCTGTTAGCTTTAGCCCGTGGGGCCTTGAAGCCTTCATCGGCCCCACCATGGAGAGGGGGGCGCATAGCGGTGCTCCAGATGGGAGCCACTGCTTAGGTGGTTGCATTTGTTGTGCTAGTGAGGACGGGGTTGTGTCATCTGAAAATTGACACTATCGGTTCCTCCCTGAGCCGCCAGGAGGCAATTCAGGTCGACTGAAATTTGGTCAGGAGAATCCGACAATACGTGTCTTGGTCTTCGGACCATGTACTTAGATAGTTCGAGTGGCGGGGTATAGTCAGCTGCCCCTCGAATTAACGGATTAGAATGCGTCTATGGGAACGTTCTCGGAGAGGCCTTTAATGAACTGTAGAGTAGTGGGTAAGTCCAAGTCTCGGTGTAGGTCTGCGTTTCTGACGCACCAGTGGGCGTTCAGCACTCTACGGCAGAACAGGTTTTGTGCTACTTGAATTTTGTGCAAGTTTCCTTTAAAAGCTTAAAGAGTGGTCGCTTGTTTGAGAGGGACATTGCTAGCATACTGTTGAGACGGCCCAGGTAGAAGCTGGCGGTACGGGTCACTTTTTGGACGTGGGGTCTGAAAGTGAGTTAAGGGTCGAAGGTTGACTCTTAAGTATTTGGCTGTGGCTTGCCAGGGGACTGGGGTGCCTAGCATATAGACTGACTGACCATTCAGGCTCATGGCGCCTACGTTTGACGTCGAAGCGAATCGCGGAGCTTTTATCCGGGTTCAATTCAATTCTCTATTTCCTAAACCATTTGCTTAGCTAATCAAATGATAGTTGGAGTTTGCTTATTAGTGGTGATGACGCCCCTTTACGTAGAGGACAGTGTCGTCCGCAAAGAGGGAAAGCAGCTGTACGCCTTTTTGCGGGATGGGAATTACGTTGTTGTACAGAGTTTACAATGTCGGGGACAGTACGGATCCTTGGAGGACCCCGGCTTTAAAAGGAGGCTGGTTGTTTTTACGAATTTCTTTAAATACTTCCGGCAAAGAAATGGTCGTCTACCACTCCGTATTAACCGTTTAGTGGTGCTGTAGCCACAGGGCTATTAATACCAAAAAAGCAGGCCACCATTTGCTTCAAGGTGCTTTTTGCACGAGTTACTTTCGTAGGGTTCGGCTCATTTAGAAAAACCCACACTGTTGATTGTTGTTTAGTTTCGGGATCATACGCATCGATCCAGGATTCGTCACCTGTGTAGATATTATAAACAGCCTTTGAGTCACCACGGTTTTATTTTCAGCCTTTGAGTCACCACGGTTATATATTTTCAACATTTTCTTGCATCATTCGACACGAGCCTCTTTTTGATCCTTAGTTAAGGGCTGCGGGATGCAACGCGATCAATTTTTTTAACAGGTAAATGTTCATGCAAAATTTTATTAATGCTCGTCATACAATATTTGCCTAGATTCGCCTCTATCTCGCGATACCTAACATGACGGTCATGCATTATAAGTTTCCGCACAGTTTCAATATTTTGGTATACAATAATCGATTTCCGGCGACCTTTCTTAGCTTCGTCCGTGAGCATACTATGTCCACGATTGAACTTACTAAATCAGTGATACACAGTGCTTTTCGATAAAGCTTCATCACCAAAAGTCGAAGTTAATTGATCTAAGCACTGTTGTTGCGTTAAACAACGCCAAAAATTATAATAAATCATAGCACGGATATTTTAATGAGTGAGTTCCATTCTTGCAGCGAGATGACATTTTAAACCGCCCAAAAACAAAAGCAAGCGTACTTAGCGTACATAAGAAAAAAAATATAGCGGCCAGTATTTAAAGAAGTTTAGATTTTACCATGGAAGTCAGATATAGCATTTAACTGCTATATTTAAAAATGTTCGAATCCCGGATTCCGGATACGTAAGCAGCCTATGTACATGTGGCAGTTGATTTTTATGTATAGGTAGTTTATTGATTTATTTATTTTTCAATACATTTTCTCGAAAAGTGGTACCTTATATGCCAGTTCACTGTGCGCAAAATTAATTTTATCGCACGTATGCTTTTTACTTTCATCATATCAGCCGAAGGACGTCCACTGCTGGACATAGGCCTCCCCCAAGGATCTCCACGACGACCGGTTCTGCGCTGCCCGCATCCAGCGGCTTCCCGCGACCTTCACCAGGTCATCGGTCCACCGAGTGGGAGACTTGCCTACACTATGCTTTCCGGTGCGTGATCACCACTCGAGAACTTTACTGCCCCAACGGCCATCTGTTCTACGAGCAACTTTTTACTTTACCACTTTTTAAATTAGTTGTAAGTGAAAAAATATAACAACCAAAGATAAACAATCTTATTACAGACTTATATATCTTTGTGAAGAAAGGATGTTATGTAAATACCACGGTCGCCTGTGTCAGAAGGAGATAGATTGATGAATGATGACGCATGAAGCGCACAGGTCACACCAAGGAATAATGTTATCTTTGCCAAGAAGGTTTCATGCTTACAATAATATAGTCCCAAGCCTTATTTTGTAATTTATTTATGGTTAATATTAATAAAAAAATATGCATGCGTATGTGAGCTACCTAGACACATTTGTTATTTACCTTTTTACCACCCTTGTATCATAAATATCTATTACCACACTTGTCTTAGTATATTTATCAATAACGGAATATCACGATGTATACGATCGCAAGGTAAACGGCAGGGCACTACTACTAGTATCTCATCTATAACCCGGTCTCGTAGGTAGGTTTGTGTTCTCTTCCATTTTCAAACGGAAAAAATATAAAAACCACGTGAGGATTTCGATGATTTTTTACGAAATACGATTGTTACTGCAATAAACATGAAACATAATCTAGTGGAAATAAGATGTACATATGTATATAAGTACAAATAGCTTGTAGAATATGCAATGGACGTATAGAATTATTACGCTTGAGCAGCAAAACTTTGAGATCTATCTCATATTAACATATATTCCGAGAAGTACATCCGCCATATTTATTTATTATCCTGACGTCGGAAATGCGGGTGCACCTATTTTTAACCGTCTTTTAAAAGTTATGTGTTCCACTGTATGCATTTTTTTTGATGAAGTAAAACTTCTTTACGCACACTTGACTTGGGGGGTAAGCTAGTGGAAGCGTGATGAGAGTGTTACGAAAGTGAGTTCGGGCGAAGCGAACGGAATTTGAGAGAGAAATATAAATTAGTGAAGATAGAAAGAGAGATACTATTTATTTTTGTTTACCAACAAAATCGGTTGCCAAGCCAACAATTTCGGTTGTCAAAACAAAACAAACAAAAGATAAAAAAGATTTGATCATTTTCAGAGGATAATAAAACTCTTTTCATAAACTGTCTATACCTCCATATGACAAAAAAGATTTGATTATTTTCTGATGACTAAGTATTAACTTTCATGCACGTATAAACGTCCGTTTCCCACCTTACTACCAGACCTTACTACCAGTAGTAAAGGGGGCAAATTTTATTACCCACCTTACAACCAACGCTTGCAGTAGTAAGGTCGGGATTTTTTATTCACCCTCCTTACTACCAGGTAACCCAACTCTAATCTCCTTAAATTTACTGTCAGTAAACGACAATGGAGCTAAAGAAGTTTTACTTCAGTCGTGTGGTCTAATGCTGTCAATCAATTGTGGACCGATTTTCAAGATTCTTTTTTTATTCCAAAGAGTATACTTCCGAGGTGGTCTTACTGTCACCAAGTCAGGATCTGATTATGGGATCCCAGGGAAATCGGGGCAACTCCCAAATTTACAGGCACGTTATCATTATATTTAAAAAAAGTTAAAAAACTAAAAATCAACTTCGAAAAGAAATTCACTCAAAAGTATGAAATAATATTTTTATTGTATATATAAAATAAAATAAAATATAGTAAATAAAAAAAAACCTAAATGAAAATCAATAATCTAAAACATTTTATACTTACCTAAGTAACTGTGTGCTGGTACCGACCTCAAAAAATAAGCCCCTAATTTAATTCGTACCCACCTTTGATTTCGTTATTGTTGGTTAATGTTGTGTATTTAAGTATAATAATATTATTTCATACTTTTGAGTGAATTTCATTTTGAAGTCGGTTTTTAGTTTTTTTAAACATTATTTTTATTTTCTTTATTCTTAGTGATAATGCTACTATTTAGCAACGTTAAACCCAATCACCTACTCGCCAATAGGAATCATCAAATCATAATGCATGTGTTTCATTATCAGATACGGAGTCCTGGCTTCCATCATCATCTCAGCAGCATGAAAGTTAGGGAGTTAAATCTTCCATCATCAGCTCATCTTAATAACCTGAAAGAATGCCATCATCGGTCTACTCGTACCTACGTATCTACGTATAATATTCAATAATTTTAGAAAATACATGAAACACAATATAATACGTGGCTATAAAATTTGAGGGATGCCTTCGATTTCCCCGGGATCCCATCATCAGATCCTGACTTGGTGACAATGGGATCCCCTCGAGAGTATACTCTTTCAAATAAAAAAATAATTTTGAAAATCGGTTCACAATCTGCTGAGATATCGCGTAACAAACATACAAAAAAAAAACGTACAGTCGAATTGAGAACCTCCTAGCTATTTGAGGGATGCCTTCGATTTCCCCGGGATCCCATCATCAGATCCTGACTTGGTGACAATGGGACCCCCTCGAGAGTATACTCTTTCAAATAAAAAAAGGATTTTTAAAATCGGTTCACAATCTGCTGAGATATCGCGTAACAAACATACAAAAAAAAACGTACAGTCGAATTGAGAACCTCCTAATTTTTCGAAGTCGGTTGAAAATCATCGGATTCTGATTTCCGAGAAGTACACCCGCCATCCTGACACACAAAGTAGCACCAATGTATCCAGAACTCGGTTCGAGAACCAAAATACTGTTATTGCAACGATATAACTAGGTAGGTACAGAGATTGAAATGTAGCACTTTACGAAAAGCAGCGTACCCTGGAACTCCTAGGCCTGGGGCCCCTCGGCAACTGCGTTCAAAGAGCTGGCTGATCCTGGGATTCTAATCGTCGTTGGTGCTGTACACTTAAATTTTAAGTTTTAAATAGTTTTACGCGAGTTTAACTAGTTAAAAATTGAAGAGACGGGATCGCAATTCGTGTACCTAAGTGATTTCTATTTACTTTGACGCGTGTGTCCATTTCACGCCATATTGGAAACGACGCGAAAACAATGGATCGAAAAACCCACACAAGGGCGTTGCAGTCGAACGGCAGCATAACACCTACAAATCTCTGTTTTTAAATTTAAAAAATAATTAGAGAAAAAAACCAAATTTGAAATAAATAAATTGGTGTAGAAATCCTGGTATATTTTTACTTACTTTTTTTACTGGAAAAAAATTTCTCATATAAAACATAGGTACAGAAAGCTACAAACTTACATCTTCGGCATCATCGTCACTTGCCATCAGGTAAGATAATGCCAAGCGCTTACCAATTGTGAATAAAAAAACAGCTACAATAAGCAGGTTACAATACAAGCACGATCTTGCGCGGTGAAGGTGCCTACTTAGGTACCTACCTAAGTACTCGTTTGTTTTCGCGCGAGCATCGTCTTGTAGGGTGGGACTGGTCCTACGGCATTCTCAGGCGCTACCATGCCACAAAACGCCTATAGGTACCTATCTATACTGTAAGTTTATATGTACTACTTTGTAGCCTGTATGTATGGGCTGTATGGCTGTTTCACCGTGGGTATAAGGTAGATACTGTTAGTAATAATATGTTTAGTAGTATTTTGACACTCTCCCCTTAAAATAGTAAATTGTGATATAAGGGTAGTAAGTGAGCTATTACAGAACAAAATCTAATTTGGCACCCGTGCGAGCGTAGCTCGCAAAGGGCGCTAATGGACCGAGTGCACCCGATATAGTTCGAGCATTCTACTTTACATAAATGCGAGATACATAATTACCATTTTTGCACAAGAAAGCACATAGGCACTTTCATTTGGAATGGCTTTGTTGCTAAAAACTTTTCATCAGGAGCGTTTTGCAGGAGGAGCAGAAGGTTTGTATCACTAGTGAACTTTCTTTTTTTTTTTTCCCCGTGAGATGTTGTGTAGGGGAGGTGAATGCATTAACGCATACCTGTGCAGCGGTAAAACTGCACCGGTTATGTGGGACTCACAGTCGTCGAACCGCAATACCCACTAACACCCCCCGAAGAACTTTGGCAGCATAAGCCACCCTAAAAGTATATCGGAGCGACGCCGCCCCCTAGGGAGGGGGGGGGGCGAAAAATACACGCTAAGCTAAGGGGACAGCGCGGCGAGCTCCTGATGGGAGGGCCGTTTGGTTTATCACATTAGGTGTGCAAGTGAAGGGACGGTGTTATTCAAATAATAACACTAACAGTCTCCCTGAACTGCCAGGAGGCAGTTCAGGTCGGCTGATATTTTATCGGGAGGATCAGTGAGGACATTTCTTGGTCTGCGGACCATATTACTAGTTAAAACGGGACGCGGGGAGTAGTCCGCTGCCTCGCGAATCAGTGGGTTGGGATGCGACTCCGAGGACTTGAAGAAGTTCTCGGAGAGGCCTTTGAGAAATTGTTGGGTGGTAGGTAAGCCTAAGTCCCTATGCAAGTCCGGGTTCCTGACGCACCATTGGGCGTCCAGAGCCCTACGGCAGAAAATGCTCTGGACTCTTTGGATCATTTCCATCTTATTTGGGTTCGCGTGTGCAAAAAAGGGGGCCGCATATGTCATTACCGGTCGGATGCCAACCTTAAAGAGTGTTCGCTTATTAATGGGGGACATTTTGCTGTGCCTACCTAACATGCTGTTTAGCCTGCCCAGGTAGAAGCGGGCATTTCGGGTCACATTTGTAATGTGAGGTCCGAAAGTGAGACAGGAGTATAGGGTGACTCCTAAATATTTGGCTGTACGTTGCCAGGGGACGCGGGTGCCTAGCATGCGAATTGAGTCTGCGGGTTGGTTTAGCCTATAACGGTAGTCGAAGCGGACCGCGGAGCTTTTGCTCGGGTTCACTTCGATTCTCCATTTCCTAAACCATCTACCTAAATCGTCAACTGAGGTTTGTAGTTTGTCTATTAGTGGTGATAGAGATATGGACTGCCCCCTTATGTAGAGGGCGGTGTCGTCCGCAAATAGGGAGAGCTGTACTGTTGGCCCTGATTTGCTTGGTTTTGGGATGGGGATGTCATTAGTGTACAGAGTGTACAGTGTTGGGGAGAGTATGGACCCTTGGGGGACCCCGGCTCTAATGGGACGCGATGAGGAGAGTACCCCTTCGTGTCTAAAACGGAAAGTACGGTCTTGGAGGTAGCACTCCACTATTCTAACAAGACGGTCTGGGAGGTACATGTGGTAGAGTTTATATACAAGTCCCGCATGCCAGACCTTATCGAAGGCCTTTGCGACGTCGAAGAAGACTGCTACTGTCCTTTCGCGTCTGGGGTAAAATCCGTCCAGTGTGTATTCGACAATGCGGTGGACTTGTTGAGGACACGAGTGTTTGGCGCGGAACCCAAACTGGTGGTTAATTATAAGGGGAGGTTTGTCCGGCGGGAAGATATGACTTTTAATTCGATTGAGTATGACTCTTTCGAAAAGCTTTCCCATAGTCTTGAGTAGACTTATGGGGCGGTGGTTTGTGGGGATGTTTAGGGGCTTGCCTTTCTTTGGTATGCCTATTACTATTGCTTCCTTCCATGCTGCCGGAAAGTAACAGTATTCAAAGCAGTCGTTGATGATAATAGCTAGCAGTGCAAGTAACTGTTCCGGATAGTACTTAAGCGCTTGGTTTGAGATGCCGTCTGCTCCGGGGGCTTTTTTAGGTTTGAGACCTCTAATTATGGAGCGTAATTCGTCAGTGGATACTGTGATGGGGTCCGCAGTTAGGGGGAGCGAGTTCCTGCTACGGACCTCATCCTCCACTGTTTCGATATGCCCGGGTTCACACTCTAGTGTGCTAGGTGTGCATTGGTTGGCAATGGTGTCCGCGAAGCATTCCGCTTTCTCTATGTCCTCGAATGCTATCGTATTGTCTGGCCGCGTTAGGGGAGGGGTGTGCGTGATTGCGTCTACGCGGAGAGCCTTGGCTACTTTGTAGTAGGCAGTATGGGAGGGGGTGATATCCTCCATGAGTTTACTCCAGTTGGAGTTTCTCAGTTCGGAAAGGTGCTTCCTAAGCTTACGCTGTAGGGAGTTGGCTTCCCTCCTATTGTCGGGTGTGGGATAATCTGCGGCTCTACGGAGAGCTGCTCTTTTCTCTGCGATTAAGAGTTTTGTCTCGCGCGGGAGTTTTCGGTCTTTGTTGGTAACGACCTTTTCGTTCTCCTTAATCGCAGCCTGTACTAAGAGGGTGATACTACTAACTGCGCTATCTATCTTGTCAGTAGTGTCAAAGTAGTCGGGCGAGAAAGCGTATGCAGAGTCGGGGGCGTCAATGGCTGAGGTCAGTGAGTCAGTGATACCGTCCCAGTTGGTGAATTTTGTTGTCGTGGGGGCGGGTGTGCTACTTTGGGGGCCTAATTTCAGGGAGACTGGGCGGTGGTCCGAACCTAGCTCGTCAAGGGTGTCAATTGCGCACACGTTAAGGGAAACTCCCTTAACTATGGCAAAGTCAAGTATGTCAGGGTCGTGGTCCGGATTATCCGGGTAGTGTGTGGGGGACTAGTGAACTGAATACTTTTGCTTTTATAGCCAGCGGACGGTTTTTTGAGGAATGCAGTTAGTTTTGCATACTTGTTTATTTTTACATAGTGTTTGTTTAGTGTTTAAGGTTGCTTTAAGCATAGAGTAGAAACTCCACACCACAATGATAATGGTTTATAAGTTTTAGAGAGCTGACTGAAATACACAAGCTGTGTACACAAGCAATACACTTTCTGAAAAAGATTGTATTCCTTTTTTCTGCACGCCATATAATGAATTATTCAAAGGGTTTAAGGTATCTGTTATCGGTCTGTTGATTTTTTCGGTAATAGTTATTAATGATACAAAGGTTGGTAAAAAGGTCAATAACAAACGAGTGACATTCAAGAGCCCGAGCCGCAGGCTCGTTACCATCGTCACGGGTTTGTTATTTTCCCTTACACCCGTATATCATACGAAGTGTTTCAATACAGTTGTGTGAAAACAGGTAAATAAAAAACCGTCGTTGCAGAAAAACAAAATACGTACCCACCTATCAAGGTTTCGGCAACCAGAGTTCATTTTACGCGACTTGTGGCTCATTTTAAATATCCGGGGTAGAGTACTCACATAAGTACATTTTTTATTACATATATATTCACTTTTCATAATTTTATTCGTTTTCACTACTAAAATAACTCAATTAAGTTTTACGAAAATTGCGCCATATTTAATTTAACTAAGCACACGTACGCATGCGTGTTTTTTTTAATATTACCATAAATAGATTACAGTAAGGCTTAGGATAATATTATTGTAAGCATCCTCTTTTATTTTAACTATACTGTTCTTTTAAATGAACATTTTTCCAAACAAAGAAAAATTTTCATTCGATATTTTTTATTGCTATTATATTTTTAGTAGCATATACCTTTCAAATACAAAATTTTTGCCCCCTTTTTTTTTAGTAAAAAGTGGGTTAAAGCCACAGATAAGAAAATTTTTCTGCCGCTCCGATAGATTGCTGAAGGAGGATGGCAGCGAGTTAGCTTCATGCACAACGAGATATGTTTATGTCATTTGTAAATGATTGTACTGCGCAGAAATTGCACAATTTCATGGCAGGCTGAGCTTTGTGTGTTTTGGTACATCAGTACTAATATATATATATATATATATATACTTTGGTTTTGGTGTCAAAACTGCCGAAATGGTCAATAATAAGGTGCAAAAATGCAACTGGCAAAGTAAATTTAATAAACGGAGGAGTTTCTTACCACGTGTAAGTGAAAAAACCTAAATGAAAATCAATAATTAAATAAAAATATAGAATTCTTCTATTCTGTGTTTAAAGCCTCCTTGGAAAAGATGGACCTTGATGGCACTTCATTCATATAATTATATTCTCCTTTCTTCACAAAGACATAACCCAAAGAGAATCTAATCAGCTAGCGTTATTAAGTACTAACCTCACGGAGGAAAAACCAATCTCTTTTAAAATTCTCCTATCGAAAGTATTAAGGAAGATTGTTTATCTTTGGTTATTATATTTTTTATTTGCTAGAAATGTCTGGTTCCTCAGAGCTAGAAATTTAAGAAAAAGTGGTAAAGTAAAAGAACGTGTGCGGTAAAATCAATTTTGCGCACACTTTACTGGCATATAAAGGACCATGTTTATATGCTAGTTTACTGTGCGCAAAATTAAATTTACCGCACTAGTGCTTTTTACTTTGTCACTTTTTTTTATTTGTAGCTCTGAGAAACAAGACATTACTAGCAAATAAAAAAATATAATAACCAAAGAAACAGAACCTTCTTAAGTACTTTTGAAAGGAGAATTTTAAAAAAGACTGATTGTAATATACATATATATACTTATTTTTATATATTTTTTTATTGCGCAATGTTCTCTTTTAATGGCTAATGGTATAATAACTAGGATATTTTATATTTCATACATCTGCACCAGAAAGTAAAAGAACTTTGCGCATTTTTTTAAATTATATTTTTTACTAAGAATAACATTTTTCATTGGGCACTTTTATATCTATATTGCGGGAAATTATTGATTAATTATATGTAGTTGATTACAATAAAAAATATTATACGCCATAGACGTTGTTTGCTTTAGGTGATCAATACATTACTCTTCGGAATAGTGTGTTATGCGAGATTTTATTTCAAAGTAAATTTAAAACAATCAATAGCAGGTAGACCTTCATTTTGAACAAGAGTCTGTGATTAAAGTTTCGGTCGATATAGGGAGTTTTAAGAGACAGTTTATCTCTAAATGGGACAGGAGTGGTAGACACAAAGACAGATTTTCACAGACTGAAATATCTTGGTTAGACTGTATCAGAAAATTTATAATATATGAAAAGAGTACAACCGGACGGCCTCCAAAAGATTTTCAAAGCAGTAGTGAACGTTCCAAGCGAAGGAAGACCGCTGAACTACGTGATTCGCATTCGGATGAAGAGCTGACTTATGCAGCTCAAATGAAATTAAGGGCTTGTGGCAAGCGTAATGAAGCGAGTGTAGTAAAGCAGGTATTAAAAGATAATAAACTGGAAGAGAAATCAAATAATCACCGTCAGCTATCTACCGAACAAGCACTTTCTTTACTGGTCGAAGCTGAATTATCAAGGAAGCAGTATAACGTTATTAGGAAAAATGCAACAGACGTATTTTCTTCATACAAGAATTTAAAAAGAGCAAAACAGGAATGCTTCCCTGTGGCGATTTCTGTAACTGATTTGTAATCCGAGGTACCCATACAAAAACTTTTGGATCATACAGCTAGGTGTTTATTGCATGTACAACAAGATGTCATTACTTCATTAGATCTGGGTCACAATTTAACACTTATTTCGAAATGGGGCTTCGATGGAAGTTCGAGTCACACACAGTACCTACATACAAAAGTTCCTCTCGGAAGAGAGTGACGATAAATACATGTTTTTATCGAGTTTAGTGCCATTGCGGTTGACGAGTGAAAAAGATGTTCAAAGCATATTAATATGGCAAAATCCCAGACCTTCGTCTCCGCGATATTGTAGACCAATTACACTGCAATATAAAAAAGAAACGCCTGAGCTTTCCAAGCAGGTAAAGAACAATATAGATAGCCAGATCAAAGAATTAACAAGTTCTCAAGTTTTGTTAAGCGAAAAAGAGTACTTGGTAACACATAAACCCGTATTTACAAAGGTAGACGGCAAAATTTGTAACTCTTTATCAGACACAAAGTCCACTTTAAGATGTTATTTGTGTGGTGCTACATCAAAAGACTTTAACAACCTTGACGAGATTTGAATAAGCCTATACGTGAAGAATATTTGGAGTTTGGCATCTCAGTTCTTCATTGTTGGATACGCATGTTTGAGAGCTTATTGGATATTGGTTACAAGATACTTGTTAAGACTTGGCGTATTAATAAAGAAACTGCAAATCAAGTTGAAGAAAACAAGAAAAGAATTCAGACTGATTTTAAAGCAAGCTGTCTTTAATCATCGACAGGCCGAAACCTGGTTTTGGAAACTCCAATGATGGTAATGTATTTTGAAAATTCTTCCAAAATTCAGAGCTGTCAGCAACTATTACTGCCGTTAGCAAATAGTTGATCCACAGATTTTATATAATTCTTCAATTATTGTCAAGTGGATTCAAAGTTGATATTATTAAATTCAGACCATATTGTCTTGAAACAGCTAAACTCTATGTTAACAATTATTCGTGGCACCCTATGACAACCAGTGTACTCAAAATTATTTTGCATGGCGATATGATAATATCTAGTGCTCTTTTACCAATCAGACAATTGAGTGAAGAAGCTCAGGAGGCTAGTAATTAGAGTATTTCAGACGAAAAAGTTCGCGACAAGATAACTTAACAGACGTGTTTCACAGATTATTAATCTCTTCAGATCCCATTATTACTAGTCTAAGGCCACTTCCTCGTCCGAATAAAAAAATATTCAGCCCTGAAGTAATCGAGATACTTATTGAAGAATCATTTCCTAGACCTTTGCTGCACCATCTAAAGATTCCTTCAGAGATAAAATTCCTTCATTGTCAGTTGTTACTGGTTTGTCAGATTTGGCATTTTATGTATTAGAATCACTCATTAGTAATTTATGTATATCAGAGACTGTAGAAGATGAATCTTAGTGATAATTATTATTAAGCCATAAATATAATGGAGTTGTATCTAATTTCAAAAAAAAAATGTAGTTTTAAACACATTTTAAGTATTGGCCACTACGTCTATGGGAGGGTCCCAGTGTGCGACGCGACGGACAAACGGACAGACAGCGGAGGCTTATTATAATAGGGTCCCGTTGGTCACCCGTTGCACAGTATAATAAAGAGTACTAGCCCGTTGGGTGTAGGGAACGGAACCCTAAAAATTATATACATATGTTGTCACTATGCCACGTCCCATACAAAAATGTTACGACCCCTTTATAGGTATGTACAATATTTTCCTTTCGAAATATGAAGGTTTAACTAAAGTGGATCTGTTTTGCCACTGTGTATCTTATTTAATAAATACTTGCTTTTAACGTAGGTACCTATCAACAAAGTACCTACACTTGCCTACACCACAGTATATATTAGTACTAGCGCCTACACGGTGCGATGCGAAATGCGAACTGCAAGGCGCTTGACCTTGCCTGGTGCTGTTTACGTCGAGCGCATCGGTCGCGCGCGTCATGGCCGCACGTTGCACCATGCGATGGGACACAAACATACTACATAAACATAGCTATAACTACGATGGCCATTGCAGTTCTATCTATAGAAACGAGCGAGGCGAGTCGTAGCGAAGCAGGCCACTACGAGCCGCCCGGCCGGCCGGCGCGGCGCGCACTAGATGGCGGGGCGGAGGCTCAATGGCATCCGGTTATTTAGGCGCGTCGCGCGCGGTCAGTCCGACCACTCCGACCGATCAACCACCGCTGCACCGCGCATTGTGTGCCTTTACGTACATATCTGGGAGCACCGAAGTGCTCTGGTCAAGTCAAGCGCTCATCAAGCACTGCGTAATACGTTTTCTAGATCCATTTCGGCCGATTTTCGAGCTCCCTGTATCATGGTACTAGCACAGATGAGATACTAGATACTTCGTAAGTACTTGAAAATATCGCTATCTAATAACAAGCTACTTTTGTTGTTTATCTACAATTGGTAAGCCATTAGCATCATCTCACCTGATGGTAAGTGACATTGATATCGAAGATGTGAGCGGGCTTACCAAGATTCCCCAACGCAATGGGCTACCTTATCTTCAAGCCGAAACACATGAATGTTGTTAACATTTATGTTTGACGACAAGACTTAGATAAGGTGGAGAAAGCTAGCCAGGCGGGCTTAGAAAATGCCCTAACACCAACCAAACCGAGTCTTACAAAGTTAGCATCGGGAATCGAACCCGCGACCTCCTGATGTGAAGCTAATGGACTTTACGCCACGGAGGCGTCCGTATTAACGAGGACCCGAGAATTTCTAAATATAAGTTTATTAAGATATTTTCGAAAATATTTGATGGTAAAGTTCAGCTAATTTGACACTCACTGACTGACTGACTGACTCAATGGACTCACACAAGTCACACGACACAAAGGTAAAAGAGGATTCGTCTCATTTCATACCCTTTAATCTGATGAGGAGCCATAGAGGGAACAGCTCAACTCTTGGAAATAAACAAATGGCGCCTTAGCAAAAGTTGTTCACTGTGATGAGCATTATAAACAACATGCAGTAAACATCCCCTAAAAGTTATTGACAGGTTTTAAGTTGTAACTAAAAAATATTTTGCTATTTTTTTTAGCCCTGCACGGCAAGATTTCACTCGCTCGTACATTTTACATATTACAACAAAAGCGAATCCCAACAAAATGTAAATCTTGTTTAAGATTACTTGGCACTAAAAAATAGTGAGATCAAATAAAGAGCCAAGGCTAAGTCTGGTCTAAGTGAATAAAATAAAACGAATGACTTGGCCGTTGAACTTTCTGAAAGAGTATTAAGTCTGGGTAGATATACGTAGGGATTTGTATGTTATGCTACTGGCATACTGGCGTAACATACAAATTTCTGAATATCGGCGCTTCTGCTTGAAAAACAAACCCCCGACAAAAAACCGCTAAAAAGTGGAAAATAATATGGTCTTGGCCCTTACTTAAAGTAGTTATATTTTGATCTAAGAGTCGTCGCTAAGACCGCTAAGTTGTGAAATTATTAGTAATTATTTGTAGTAAAGTAAAACAGTTGTATTCTGTTTTTATTTTATTAACTTGGTTACGTTAGGTACTATCTATTATTTCCATCTGTGACTTAGTAATCCCCCTACGCGACAACTCTTAGATCAAAATATAACTACTTATATTAAACTTAAAGGGTCAAGACATATTATTTTCTACTTTTTAGCGGTTTTTTTTGTCGGGGGATTTTTAAATTTTTAATCTAAGTTTCATTTCATGCTTTTTAAACTTTAAGTATCCCAAAACCGATACCTTTGCTGTAAGTTAGTAAGAATTGGGTATCCTGCAGATACCAGGAGTCAAGGTTACCATGTTCTATCTAAAACCTATTCATTGAGACTATTTCAATGAGCCTAAACACGATTCATCTGCTGTAAGTTAGTGAGTAGTTGGGTATCCTGCAAATTCCAGAAGATACTTCAGCATCAGGTCGAAGTTACTGTGTTCTATCTAAAACCTATTTATTGAGACTATTACAATGAGCCCAAACACGATAACTCGGCTGTCAGTTGACGAGGAGGTGGGTATTCTGCAGATTTCAGGAGATGCTGCAGCATCAGGTCAAGATTACCATGTTCTATCTATCACCTATTTATTGAGACTATTCCAATGAGCCCAAACATGGTACCTCTGCTGTAAGTTAGTGATGAGTTGGGTATTATGCAGATTCCAGGAGATGCTGCAGCATCAGGTCAAAGTTACCATGGTTTTGCAATATTATTACAGTAACAGTATCACCATATTTTGAATCGATCAGACCTGTATAACTTACCCACATCCCTTCATCACCTAGATGAGCTGATGATCCTCAAACGGCTAAACAGATCTTCATAAATTATAGCTAAGAACCACCTGAATCACGTCAGCTTTCAAACAAAAAAATCTCATTAAAATAGGTCTATTCGTTTAAGACCTACGATGCCACAGACAGACAGACGCACAGATACACACGATAAACTTATCACCCCTCTTTTTGCGTTGGGGGTTAAAAATAAGTGTCATTCGAATTCACACAAGGGAGAAACTCTTCAAGAATGAGTATTTAAACCTCAATTTTACAAAAGGGTAAAAACGGGACCCTTTACTAAGACTTGGCTGTCCGTCCGTCTGTCCGTCTGTCACCAGGCTGTATTTCATGAACCGTGACAGCAAGACAGTCGAAATTTTCACAAATGATGTATTTCTGTAAAGCGAAAGTTCTATACAAAAAACGTGTTTTTTTTAAACGTAAAAAAAACTAGCGCCATCTAGTATGATAGTACGGAACTGAAGAAACTAGCGCCATCTAGTATGATGGTACGGAGCCCTAGTGTGCGGTTCTGACTCGCTCTTGGCCATTTTTTTTTTATCAAACATGCATGGACTTAATCGTATAATGTCATAGTGAGATGACGACCTCGTAAGCAAATCCACGGTAAATCTATTTTTTTACTAAATCTTTCAAATCACCCAAAGGGGTTTGAACATTTTTGTATGGAGAATGGCATGTACCAGGTCCGCCATTTTTAAAACAGAGTCGCACAACTAAACCTGTTTATTTGAATAGGGGACATTTCATTTAGAGTCTAAATTAGACAAACAAAAAACGTCACGTTACACTTAGAGAAATGAAATGAAAATATTTCGAGTCATTCCGCAATTTCATATGCAGGCATCTCCGTAATGTGACGTTTTAGGACCTTGTATTAAATGTCATTTTTGTTTGTCCCATATTAAAAAATATGTTTCATCGTGCGACACAATTTTGATAAAATAATAAAATGGACTATGCCAATAATTTTCAAACCCCTTTCTGAAGTCTAATAATTGGAAAATTACCGCAGAAGCTTTTCCTCGAATTTTTTTTTAAATTACGTGGGGTTGGTAAAATCTGCACAATGCCAATACTAAACATTTTACAAGGGATATTATACAGACTGTTTGGTGCATCGTGTGCCAAATTGAATTGGCCGATAGAAGAGGTTAGTAGCTATCCCTTCAGCCTTCATAGTCTTTTATATGCCCTACGGATTTTTTTAAATCATTTTTTTGACAATTTTTAAAGAAAATCCAAAATTCTGCATTTAAACTTGAATTTACGAAAAAAAATGGTTTCAACCTGACTCTTTAATATTAGCCTGATTTTGCCCGATACACAAATTTTGCGAGTAAGTGAAGTTCTTATATGGCATGTGTCATACCGTTGGAAAGAGAATAGACTAGAGACCTTTGAGGGAGTTGGAAGATCCCGATTCTTTTAAGTTTTTTTTTAAGACTCATGTAAAATTTACTTTTAATTTCATTTTTACCTCTTCCGAAAACTTTGAGAGTTAATAAAAAAAAAAGGTAACTGCCAGTAAGTTTAGTAGCACCTTAATACAGGGCACATCAAAATAAAATTTAAACTTTGAGGCTACACCCAATAAGTTTTTATTTTTTAAATTCAAGTTTAAAATGTAGAGTTTTGGATTTTTTTTTAAATTGTCAGAAAAAGTGTTAAAAAAAATCCGTAGGGCATAGGAAAGATTATGAGGGCTGAAGGGATAGCTACCTGACCTCTGCTATCGACTAATTCAATTTGGCACACGATGCACCAAACAGTCTGTATAATTATTGTATTCCTAGTTTGACTACGGAAACCTAAAAACAGGTGCCTATTCTAATAAAAAGAGGTGAGTACCTAGGTAGGTTATAAACTCAAAATACCTCGGCCTATTGGAAATTTTGAGTGCACAGGCTATACCTACAAAGTGTAACAATACAATACAACCACCTTAACGCCCTCCTGACTGAGGAATGTGGCCGTACGCTACGCACTTAATTTTTGTAACGGACTACACGGGTTGCAATTTGCAAGCAAACCGTGCATTCGGCCGGCACCGTGGCATCAGCGGGGCGTAGCGGGCTGCGCGTGGCGTGGTGGTGTAAAGGAACAGGCGAGCGAGGTGGGGACTGGGGGGCAGGGGCAGGTTACCATCGTTGCATGCAGAATTGCAGATTGCAGAGTACAGTACAGTAGTAGTACGACGAGGACGACGACGACGGGCGGCCCGCGCTTCTAGGAAAGGAAGCGACCCTGACGCGGTCATTGCTCGCTGCGGCCGCATTTTTCGCTCCCCCCTCCCATGTCCCCCTTTACCCTTCCCAGACCCGGCCCTATCCAGCGCTTGGCTTGTCCATAGTAAAAAACTGGCCATCAATGAACGGCGCCCGCGCGCTATAGACCCGAGCGCGGGCGCGGCATTATTTTCTCGCTCTGCCGTTTCGTCTGCTCTCTTCCCACACTGCAGCCACCGCAATTTTTTACCTTACGAAGAGGGAGGGTAATGTTTTTCGGGTGAGTGTATATATATGAGTATGTATATAATTATATAAAAATATCGTGGTCAGCTTTGACCATTGAAATGCTATTTAGTAACTGTTTGGTTTGACAAAGTACATTTCACGACTAGGTACTTGGACACTATTTTGATCGTGGCTAATTAAATCGAATTAATTAATTTAAGCTTGTACGTTAGTTACTTTGTCAAATCAGACTTTGATCGTATTATCGCGGCTTTAACGGCGGATTGATTATGGAATGCGAGATAACGTTGGATTCGTCTTGATCTCCTGACTGATGGATACCTTTTTAAACAGTCGAGTTTTGAATTTTTAATTGAATTAGGTTAATACTCATAATAACCTTTGACTGAACTGAAGAAGGGAGCTTTTTAGGGTTCCGTATTAAAAGGTAACGGGACCCTATTACTAAGCCTACGCTGTCCGTCCGTCTGTCTGGCCTTTAAAGGGCCGTATCTTTTGAACATTAATAGATAGCCAGTTGAAAATTTCACAGAATATGTTAACAAATATGTTATTATGGAGCAAAAATTGTTTAAAACTAAAAAAAACTTGTAAAAGAACCATTTGCTACATGAATACGTAAAAGTTTGGAATGTTGGGCCTATAAGTAGTGAAATGGGAAAAAAGGAAAAAAAAGTTATTGAGGTAAGTATAGAAATATAATTAAATTGTCTCTTTTAAGAGACAGGGATCATAAAAAAATAGAATTGTCATCGCCAGCGAACACAAATTACAGCCTCAATAGTAAAAAAGGGAAATTTGTCTAAGTGGGAATGTTTAATCCCAATGGGATAAAAATGTACCTATGTGAATTGACACCCTAAGAAAATTTATATAACATCATTTTTATAGCTGAGGTGGCAACCTCGTACGTACGGGGCCGCAATTACCAATAATTCTTAAAATTAAATTATATAACACTTATGTATGACACTTCCAAAATTTACAATGTTCAATAGGTCCAGTAGGGATTCTTGATCACGAAGAAAAGGGAAAAAATAAAGTTTAAAGGTATTACTAAATCCATGGCGTCATATGCTGTGAAGTTGCGGAAGGTGTAATTCCAGCAGTCCATTCACGCAAATCTTTATGATGCCGGGTATCCGGATGCTTCCCACATTGAATATTTTGGTGTGGAAAGGTCCCAGAAAGTAAAAAGGACCGTAATTGACACCACCACGCAGCACAAAGGAAAACGAAAAAAGGAGTAAGAACAAACTTACCTCAAAATAGCCTGTTAGGGAACCGAAGATACACAGTTAAAATATTTTATTGTGGAAATGGAAAGAATAACAATAATTTTCAATAAATTTTGGTAGTAAGGAACAAACCTTGATACGATGACAATCTTGTGTGAAAATAAACAAATAACTAACTCTGTCTGACTAAATACTCAAATTCCCAAATAATTTCGAAAAAGTGAATGTAACCACGAACTGTGAAGACCGAAAAGCAAAAAGATTGGACAAATAGCAAGAAAATGCGACACTAATACATTACAAGAAAAACTCTAAGAAGTCTATGATATTAATTAAAGTAACATGGAAAATTAATCAACGTATATACGGTACCCTCTCAACGCGAGTATGATTCGCACTTGTCTGGTTTTTTTATAATAAATACCCTAATGTAATTAAAATATTAAATGACAGTTAATTAATTAAATTATATTATTATTAAATTATACTTGTAATACTTTCGCGACTTTCACATAGCCAGCTTTTGAAGTAAAAACTTCTTTAGACCCGTTGGTCGTTTTTTGAGATGATAAAAAACTATTAAACTCGCCACACTGTAACTTGTAATATAATATAACCGACACCGCCAGCACAGTTTTACAATATAGCGGCATCGTGCGACATCAGAGGCGTTGCGCTACTGTAAGCCATATCGTAGTACCGCCAGGAACACTCGGAGGGTCAAAACTTATGAATATTTCACCTGTTTATGTGACTAGCGGATGCCCAGCGGCGTTGCACGCGCAGATCCCGTTTTTAGCCGTTCCCGTGGGAATTTCCCAAAATACTTTCTTAACGGATGCCTACGTCATCATTTCTATTTGTATGCAAAATTTCAACCTGATCCGTCCAGTGGTTTGAGCTGTGCGTTGGTAGCCAGTCAGGAAAAATGAATTTATAAGATTTTTGAGGTGACGTTAGTGATGTCATTGTTGGCAGGTTGGTTAGTTACGTGTTACGCGGTTAATCTATAGTTTATTTAATATACTTACGTGAACCAGACTGACCATACAGACATAGGTCCCTTGAACTAAATTCAGTCACTAAACGGTACAGTGTGTAAAATTGTAGGTGTATCTTCTACATATTTATATAATACGAAATAAACTTGTACATAGGTGTAAAAAATTGGTGTGGGACCCGTAAACTGGCGGTTCTACTCATGATACCAAAAAACGTTCCGTATTATTATTTTTTATTTGGGCGCATTGTACAAAAATGCACAAACTAGTCGATCGGCTGATCGATTTGTATGAAGAGTTATTTTTTTACGATTTCAGGAAAATCATATAGAACAAAAGTTGTTCAGTATGATGAGCAGAAACCCCAGTTAACGGGATCTAGATACACCAACTTTTACATACTTGTTACACTCTGTAGAGAGTTTAAAAATACTAACAAGTTGATAAAGCCGTAACGAAAGAGGGTGAAATGGATTCAACAGTCAAGTAGTCCAATTCGTTGGACCGTTTTACCACACAATAGCGGTTTCATGAATTGAGAATGCCTATAATTTTATGTATTATCTCAATTACCTATCACAAACTCAAAACGTTTTAAAGATAATTTTAAACTCTTAATCCGACAAGCCTTATTTTTTCAATTATTTGTATGTTTTTACGCAATATCTTCGCAGATTGTTAACAGATTTTCATGATTCTTTTTTTATTCGATATGTTAAATGATGCCAAGTTGGTCCCTTAAAAAGTTTATCAAAATCGGTGAAGTACTTTTTTTCCAAAACCATCAAAATTTAAACCAAAAATTAAGTCGTTGAGATGGAAGTCAGTTTTTTAACGTATTCAGCATTTCCAATTATTTAGGTTTTGAAATGTTGCCAACTTGTTCCCATATAAATTTTCTCAAAATCGGTGAAGAATTTTTTTAAAAATTAACAAAATTTAAACCAAAAATGATGATGCAAAATTGTACTAAGTTGTTGCGATGGAAGTGATTTTTTTAAAGTGTTTAGCGTTTCCAATTACTTAGGTTTAGAAAGTTCTTATGTATGTACGAGTAAGTACATACTTATAAGTAGGTACTAACCTACCAGTATTATACATTTCTTAGTTAAATATGAAATTATGTGGCATCTTTATTGTAATTTTATTAATGTATTCGAATATGTTTACCGTGGTGGTCGGGCAGCCCACTGCCTGCCGCACACCGGCGGGAGCACGCCGGCGCGGTGGCGGCTGGAGCACGGCACGCTGCGCCAACGCAGCGCGGTCAACGCTCGGCAAACTGCCGGACACACAGGTTGGACATGGGCAATGGAATCCGTGGAGGACAAAAAGAAACGCGCCCATTCCTCCAGCCGAGTGCCGCCGATGCCGCCGTGCCGAGAGTCGATATCAGCGTCCAATGATATGCCTGCCTACATATTGCATGACGGTTGTGGACATAGGTAGGTAATCAAGTTACCACAGCCAGCATATACTGTCCACTGACACCTATTGAGATTTAATTTTCTTATTTTACCTAAATTTGCCCCATTTTTACCCGACTGCTCCAGAAGGAGGGTAATGTTTTGATTTTCAGTTGCATGTGTGTCTGTGTATTTCTTCGGTTGAGACGGCTAAACATACTTTTGTAATCAGAAAAACTACTTTGACAGTTTTCGCCATTTTTGTTTGACGCTATTAATGTGGCTATGCATGGGATCTCGAACATTGATAGGTAGGTACTAAGTAAACCTAGATATTTAGTTTTATTTTAAAATAGCCTACTTTTGCTCAAATAATCGATACATATAGATTATTAAATTATACCTATATAAAGTGGCCACTTTTAACAGTTTTGCAAAAACTAACTGTTGCTAATATTCACAATTATTAGATTAAGATTAAACAATAGTTGTTGCCTCCTAGACCATGAGGGCACTGCAAATTGTCCTACGTCATCGAATACACGAAATATGCTAGATGGGTTATGCACTAACAAACCACATTTGAAAATCGAACCCATTTACACACACATTATAATAAGTACCTACCGAATGCTACTATGAAAAGAGATGCCAATTGGCATCTTTTTTTTGCTTCACTTTTAGGACGCATGTAACCTATCTACCTCCCCTTATATATAGCATATCTCTGGAAATATGCCACTTTGTAGCAAGAGTAGTGAACAAGTCTGCATTACATCCTTTTGGCAGTTTCGCTAGTCATACCACATGACGGTTACCTAAAAGTAAGATGAAACTACGTCATCGAGTACACGAGTTGGATTACCGGGACATTTTAGTCCAGACCACCCTATTAACAAAACACCAAGTCTGCCAGCGATCAGCCTGGCATGATTTTGAGTCCGACCGAATTTATATTTCATAAAATTTTTAGACCACTTTACTCAAGATGTTGTAGATTTAGTCTAGTAAGCGGAAATTAAGACCAACACTAGTATTGCGCTAATGATATGAGAAGAAATAAAATGTGGTCAACGACTACATCTACTTTTTAAGGAAAAAAACTAAAAACCAACTTCAAAAAGAAATTCACTCAAAATTACGAAATAATATTTTTATGAATACACGAAATTAATCAACAATACCTAAATCAAAGGTCTATTGAGAAATATAGGTACGAGTCAATTATGAGCCTAAATTTTTTTAAGGTTGGTACCAGCTACCAGCACACAGCTACTTACAAATAAAATTGTAGGCCCCTAATTTGATTCGTACCTACCTTTGATTTCGTTATTATTGGTTAATTTCGTGTATTCATATATATAAATATGCTTGGGGGAGGCCTTTGTCCAGCAGTGGACGATTTCCGGCTGATGTGATGATGATGATGATATATAAAAATATTAGCTTTTGCTCGCGGCTTCGCCCGCGTCGACATTTTTTTTTATTGCTGTCTTTCAGGGTGAGTGGTGCGCGAGCCGCAATGGACATGAGTTTTCTCCAGATCCCTCAGGAATTATATCGGGCTATTCTAATTAGTAGTCTATGTCAATTCCCACCCTCTCAACCAATTCTATACAAAAAATCACTTCAATTCGTTGCTCCATAGTCCTTTTTTTCGAAAGGACAAGCTTGTTGTTGGCCGTAGGGGCCTTTACAGCTTTACCGGGCAGGGGAGGCGAGTACGGAAGGCACTCAACCTAGTGCAAAGCAAAAGATGCAACTGCCTCGGCTTATGTCGTTGCGTGGACGGGGGAGGATCGGAGAGATTCTGCCTGGCACGTTCCTGTAGCGCTGGTAAGCGCCAGAAGCGGGGGGACGCCGCCCTCGCCGGCGAGGGCAGAATGTCGGTGTAGTGTCTCTCTGTGGGTTAGGGGGCGGGGTCAGGGCAGCTACGGCTAGCGTGGTCGGGTCGTCGGGGTCAGTGAATACATGTCTGGGGCTTCGGATTACGCGAATGGGGTTCACGGGTAGCTCGTAAACGGCGGCGTTTACGAGTTGGGGGTTGGGGTGGTGTTCGGCAGACTTGAAGTATCGGATGGAGGCCTGCTTCAGGTATTGAGCTATGGTGGAGAGCTCTAAATCGCAATGGATACTTTTATTCCGTAGGAACCACGGGTAACCCGTGGCTCTACGCATGAAGCGATTTTGGATGACCTGAAGTCGGTGTATGAGACGGGGACTGTTGTGAGCGAAAGCTAGACCGGCGTAAGTGAGGAACCTGCATGCCAAATTTAATCAACTTTGGTCAAGGTGTTTAAGCATGAAAAGGTAACATACAAACAAACACATATTTACATATTTTAAATATTTAGCCAGTATTCTTACTAATATTATAAACTAGCTGTCCCGGCGAACTTCGTACCGCCTTACATTACATTACACTGCCCTACCCTACCCTACACTACACTACACTACCCTACCCTACACTACCCTACCCTACCCTACATACACTACACTACCCTACCCTACACTACCCTACACTACTCTACACTACCCTATACTACACTACCCTACCCTACCCTACACTACCCTACACTACCCTACACTACCCTACACTACCCTACCCTACACTACCCTACCCTACCCTACCCTTCCCTACCCTACCCTACATAAGAACCTTCTCCTGACAATAACGAACTCGACAAAAAAGAATTAGCGAAATCGGTTCGTGCGTTCTGGAGTTATAGTGTCGGGAAGGAAAACCCGTTTTCATTGTTTTTAAGATGTATTCTGCTATTCGGGACGGAAACAAATCCAACAAATCAAAAACCATGGCAATCGGTCCAGCCGTTCTCGAGTTATAAGTGTTGTAACAAACACGACTTTCTTTTATATATATAGATGTGAACATGTGTTTGTTTGTTTTTTTACTTTTTCACTCTTGAAAACCTCAACCAATCTTGACGAAATTTTGTAAGGAGGTAGCCTGTGTTACGAGGAAGGACATATGCTACTTTTTATCTTGAGAAAATAACATAGTTGGATGCAATTCCTAAAAGAATTATAAAAATACTATTTTTGGTTGATATTTTAACATCGCAATGGAGCAACGGTTTTTAGTGATTTTTTGCTCAGAGATGGTTGAGGGGGTGGGAAATGTCATATACTACTAATTATTATAACCTGAGACAGTTCCCGAGGGATCTAGAAAAAACTCATTTCCAGGCTCGCGCACGTCGGTGTTGCAACGCAACGGAGCACAACAAATTGACGTGGTTTTTGAATAGAAACCTTCTTTAGGCGCGTTGGGAATTTTTTGAGATGGGAGAAACCCATTGAACTCGCGAAACTGTAACCTGTACCCTCAAAACTGTAACCGACACCAAAAGGAACATTCGCAGGGTCAAAACTTATAAAACTGAAAAAGTTTTCACTTCTGTCGGTACTCCCGGAGTGTTTAGGTTTTTATGCGAAGAAATAGTTGAGGGAGTGGGAAGTGATATAGACTGCTGATAAGAATAGCCAGATATAGCTCCCGAGCTCTATCTTGGTGTGTCTTTATACAGGTGACTTTTAATTAGTTCTTGATAACCAAAGATATGCATGTACTCGTGATTGATTACAAACAACTTTCCCAAAGAAAGTTTATGCTAAACAAACAGAAAAAAAATTTTGGTCCTTTATACATCATTACATTAGTTATCAAATCGGCAAAAATGTATAAAGGACCGTTTTTTTTTTACTATAGTTTCTTTGGGAAAGTTGTTTGTAATCACGAGTACATTCATATCCTTTGCTACCAAGAACTAATTAAAAGCCACCAAAGTATATTTATCTAAAAAAATATGGAAATGAACTACAAATAATTACTTTGTCAAAAAGAAGCCGATATAAAATGTCGTTGATTACATTTTTTTGTTCTCATGAGGGTAGCCTATGTAGTGAAGGCCTTACTTTCCGCTTACTAGACTAAATCTACAACATCTTGTGTAAAGTGGTCTAAAAATTTACGAAATATAAATTCGGCGGACTCGAAATCATGCCAGGCTGATCGCTGGCAGACTTGGTGTTTTGTTAATAGGGTGGTCTGGACTACAATGTCCACTCGTGTACTCTATGACGTAGTTTTTTCGTACTTTCAGGTGACCTAAATGTGGTCTGACTAGCGAAACTGCCAAGAGGATGAAAGGCAGACTTGTTTTTTATAAGTAACTTCTATTGCTACAAAAATTTTCATTCGTGTACTCCATGACGTAGATTACGGCGAAAAAATAACAAATTTTCTCCTCAACTGTACCGAACCCAATGACTTCTATATTACCAAATCTGTGACCGAACCTGTACCGTGCCAGGTTGCGCATTGGCAGACTAATGTTTTGTAGGTTTAATAGGCCACTACTCGCTATAAAGCGGCATATTTTGTGTAGTCGATGACATAGGATAATTTACAGTGCCCTCGTGGTCTATTTGCGAAAAATACTCAATGATTTCGATTAAAGTCTAAAGTGCTAATCGAACCGCCATAACGGCCACACCAATTTTGTTACACCTGTATATGTATATGTTACAGTTAAAAGCCGTTCTTGGTTAACACGCGTTTTCTCTAGTTAATACTAGTTTTTAATAAATATACAGTCATAAACGTACCTAATAATAATTTCGACAAAACTCGTTTTCTCTAGTTAAAATTAGTTTTAACTGATATTTTATTTCGAGCTGCAATAAATTCTAGATTTAACAAATGTATCTCCGTAAAAACTAGTTTTCACTAGAGAAAACCCGTTTTAACTGAAAACGGCTTTTAACAGTAACATATACAGGCTGTAAAAAATGGTGTAGGACCCGTTAACTGTGGCTTCTACTCATCATACTGAACAACTTTCACCTTGACACCCATAGTTAATTTCCAAAAAAAATATTTAACGCTCCTTACAAAAATGATTAAATAGGTCAATCAGCTGATCGTTTCGTATGATGAGATCAATTATTTTTTTGCGATTGCTGCAAACTTGTATAAAACAAAAGTTGTTCAATTTTATGAGTAGAAGCCCCAGCTAACGGGACCTACACCAATTTTGTAAAAATTTTGTTACTGTTTGATTAATTAATGGTAAGTACCACCTTTTATTATACTGTAACACGGCTTAGTACTAATAATTATATGTATATACTCGTAATTTGACGCGGCGGGCGCTTAGCGTTTCGAAGATCCGCACAAATTTATTAAAGACTGCTGCACCCTAACCGTTCAAGTATGGTTCCGGATTGGTGTCATTGACCAACCGGCCGCCGCCGCCGCCGCCCGTCGGAAATAGATGTTACCTCGAGCAGTTCCGGCATGTGGCCAACTTACACTCTGCTGTGTATTAATTCAACTGATGTAGGGTAAATACAGCACCACGGGTTGTAAATAAGCCGTTTAAAAAAAATATTTTTAACTTTTTTTTAATTCAAAATTGTCCTTGGAATCATCTCACCTCATAGCTTTGAGTAATACTGATAGTAGATATCAGTCAATATCTTTCTAGTTTGGTTGCAGATAACAGTGTTCCCATTACGGTACCATTCAGTGATCGCTTCCTGTTTTTACCTACCTACAGAGTATGTAATTTCAAAATAAGTTTTAGAATAGACTTCAGAATACAGGAAAAAGGACTGAAAAATTCAACTCACCTTCATTAAATTTTTTGAGCTCGTATCATCGGTTATGCCTTATCCGGGCAGAAGCTTTTTAGTTTTTTCAATACAGTTGTTACACATGGCGTACTTTCAGAGGCTATAATTATGATTCGAAACTTAAATCTTTTGCATATGCATGTTACTTTTACGCTTTCGTTACTCTTTTACGAACTCGATCATTACTTTTGCAATTTAGTTTTAAATTTATGTCAATTTATAAAGTTAAGTAGCAAGGAGTTTTCATACGAAGAATAAAATCGAATAGATTTTATACAAGCAAAAATTAATGACTCCGTACGTCTTAGGATTGAATTCTCAAAATTATTTTTCAATAGTTGCTCGAAAAGTGGTCCTTTAAATGCCAGTCAAGTGTGCGCAAAATTGATTACCACTTTTTTTAATTTCTAGCTCGGAGGTAAAAGACATTTCTAGCAAATAAAAAATATATTAACCAAAGATACAGAATCTTCTTTAAGACTTGATAGGAGAATTTTAAAAGAGATAGATTTTTCCTCCGTGAGGTTATTTATTACATTAACGCTAGCTGATTAGATTTTCTTCGAGTTTTATATTTGTAAAGAGAATAAGGACAAAGCGAATAGGTGTCACCAAGGAATAGGTCATCTTTTCCAAGAAGGTTTTAATGCTTCTAATATTATCCCAGGCCTTATTGTAGTCTATTTATGATAATATATTAAAAAAAACTTACGCATGCGTACGTGTGCTAGCTAAAATATGAGGCTGTGTTAGCTAAAACTAAATTGAGATGTTTAGTTCTGAAAACGAAGGAAATTATGAATAGTTGATATGTGTATTAAATAAAAAATATACGTAAGTGTATGTATAAGAAAAAATAAAGTGAGATTACTCCTCGGACATTTAAAATGAGCCAAAAGTCGCGTAAAATGAACTTTGGTTGCCAAAACCTTGATAGGTTTGTTTGTACCCATGTATTTTATTTTTCTGTCACGGTTGTTTTTAAGCCGAACCGAATCAAAAAATTTCGTAACGAAAAAAACCTGACACCCTCAAAAAAAATATATATTGAGTTCTAAAAAACTTACAGTGCCATCTATCTATCCATCATGATGATGGTGATGGTGGTGGTGATGGTGGTCGTGATGGTGATCGTGATGGTTGTTGTGATTGTGGTCGTGATTGTCGTCGCGGTGGTGGTCGTGATGGCGGTCGCGATGGCGATCGCGATGGTGGTCGCGATGGTGGTCGCGGTGGTGGTCGAGATGTTGTTCGCGATGGTGGTCGCAATGGTGGTAGTGATGGTGGTGTGGTCGTGTTGGTGGTCGTGATGGTGGTCGTGATGGCGGTCGTGATTGTTCGTGATGTCCGTATTTATTGGAACCAAAGTCTTGAAGGATTTTTTCTGTACCTATTTCTCATGTATTGCACTTTAGATAGTCTACCAACCTCAGATTAAGAATCAATATACCAACTTACATTCCTCGTTGATGTTATAAATAAAGCTACAACGAATATAAGACTAGCTTTTGTCAGCGACTTCGCCCGCGTGTATGTTGTTTTGTTATTATGGGTTCCTTATCAAAAGGTAACGACCCAATCACTCTTAATTGACCTTTAAAAATCTTTAGAACTATAATAGGTACTTACTTAGTTGGGTTTTTTTTGCAGAATATATTTCTATGCCGGATTTACTACCAAATAATAAACATTAAAAAAGAGGTAATACAAAAAAATATTTTTACTTTCGAGCTACGAAGGAGTGAAGAAGGTATTGTAATGGCACAAAAAGTTGAGACATTAATGGGAATCGATTGTCTTTCACTCACTAATATAATCTACAAAATTAAAAAATGTGTGTTTTGTATGTGTGTCTGCAAAAAAGGCAAAAAAGGTGTGTCGTCGGTGGCTCAACCGGTAACGACTCGGTCCATCTAACCAGAGGTACCGGGTTCAAATCTGGACGGCCAATGTACCAATGAGTTTTTCAAAAACTTACGTACAGTGGGCGCTCGATAATCCGGCGTTCGCCAATCCGGCACGTTCAGTAATCCGGCCATTATTGACTCAGGTCACCCGCTCGATAATCCGGAATTTTACACAGTCCAACGCCGGATTACAGAGCGGTTGAACTGTTTGTGTAATTTAGCTCTCGATCGGCAGTCCGGGCCTAACCGAATTTTATTTTTATAGTAAACAGCCCTAACCATACATAGTCTTTTAATGTGGATACCTATATATGATGTGTAGAATTTGTTTTATATTGTATGTATAAAGCTTTTACTTCCTATACAAATCCGATAATCCGGCAGTTCCGATAATCCGGCATAGAGGAAAAAAACCGGGTGCCGGATTACCGAGCGCCTACTGTACATACTTACCGATTGCTTTAACGGTGAAAGAAAACATCGTGAGGAAACCTGCACACGCCTGCGAAGAAACTCGAAGGTTGTGTGTGAAGTCGACCAACCCGCACTAGACCCGCGTGGTCGACTAAGGCCTAATCGCCCTGATTCAGGGTAGGCTCGAGCCCCTCGGTGGGGACGTGGCAAAAAAGGCACTTACGATTTTGCTGAAACTCTGCACGTTTTTATAACTTTAGTAGATCATTATCTGCTTTACATATCCCAGGAAAAAATAATAAGAATAAGGCCTCTCATACAAACCCAGGTTTTTGTTATTTTTTCTCAAAAATGGCTCTAACGATTTTCATGAAACTTTGTAAATAACTAGGATTTTATAAGACCTACTTTATTCATTATTCCAGGAAAAATCGGATTAAGGTACCACCCTTACAAACCTAAATTATCTATATATATAAAAATGAATTGCTGTTCGTTAGTCTCGCTAAAACTCGAAAACGGCTGGACTGATTTGGCTAATTTTGGTATTGAATTATTTGTGGAAGTCCAGAGAAGGTTTAAAAGGTGAATAAATATGAAAACGATCGGAATTAAATAAAAAAATAATAATTTTGGTTGACTTCACACACAACCTTCGAGTTTTTATACATACACTTAAGTATATTTTTTTGCTGTTTGTTTGTCTCGCTAAAACTCGAGAACGGCTGGACCGATTTGGCTAATTTTGGTATTGAATTATTTGTGGAAGTCCAGAGAAGGTTTAAAAGGTGAATAAATATGAAAATGCTCGGAATTAAATTTAAAAAAATCCAAAAATAAAAATCAGTCAAAAATTAATTGGTTTTAGTGTAGGGTAGTGTACTGTAGGTGTAGGGTAGTGTAGTGTAGGTGTAGGGTAGTGTAGTGTTGGTGTATGGTAGTGTAGGGTAGGGTTGGGTAGGGTAGTGTAGTGTAGGGTAGTGTACGGTAGGGTAGTGTAGGGTAGGGTAGTGTAGGTTAGGGTAGGGTAATGTAGGGTAGTGTAATGTAGGGTAGGGTAGTGTAAGGTAGGGTAGTGTAGGGTAGTGTACGGTAAACGGTAGGGTAGTGTAGAGTAGTGTATGTAGGGTAGGTAAGGGTAGTGTAGTGTAGGGTAGTCTAGAGATGGGTAGTGTAGTGTAGGGTAGGGTAGGGTAATGTAGTGTAGGTTAGGGCAGTGTTGTGTAGTGTAGGGTGGAACGAAGTTCGCCGGGACAGCTAATTTTATTACTGTAGGGTCTTTTAAGAGAATAATCTGTTTCTGTTATTTTATATTATTTTTACAAACAAAAGTTTAGTTATTTATGTCCAATATATATAAAAATGAATTGCTGTTCGTTAGTCTCGCTAAAACTCGAGAACGGCTGGACCGATGTGGCTAATTTTGGTATTGAATTATTTGTGGATGTCCTGAGAACGTTTAAAAGGTGAATAAAAATGAAAATGCACGGAATTAAATTAAAAAAAATCCAAAAATAAAAATCAGTCAAAAAATAATTGGTTTTAGGGTAGGGTAGTGTAGTGTAGGTGTAGGGTAGTGTAGTGTAGGTGTAGGGTAGTGTAGTGTAGGTGTAGGGTAGTGTAGTGTAGGTGTATGGTAGTGTAGGGTAGGGTAGGGTTGGGTAGTGTAGTGTAGGGTTGGGTAGGGTAGTGTAGGGTAGTGTAAGGTAGGGTAGTGTAGAGTAGTGTATGTAGGGTAGGTTAGGGTAGTGTAGTGTTGGGTAGGGTAGTGTAGGGTAGGGTAGTGTAGTGTAGGATATTGTAGTGTTGGGTAGGGTAGTGTAGGGTAGGGTAGTGTAGGGTAGGGTAGGGTAATGTAGTGTAGGTTAGGGCAGTGTAGTGTAGTGTAGGGTGGAACGAAGTTCGCCGGGACAGCTAGTATTATATAAATATTTGTGAATATTTTATTCGATTTGTCGAAGCCGTTATGTAGAATCCGCAGGTTTACAAAACAGCGCT
Source organism: Coleophora flavipennella (assembly GCA_947284805.1). Lineage (NCBI taxonomy): Eukaryota > Metazoa > Arthropoda > Insecta > Lepidoptera > Coleophoridae > Coleophora > Coleophora flavipennella. The sequence continues at coordinate 25,338,504 of OX369308.1, forward strand.
CTGCTTTGCAAAACAGCTGATTTCGCGCCGCTTTGTAAACAAGTAAAAAAACTACAAATAAAACCGATAAGATCTTCTTCTGCGAAACATTCTGCTACCCAATGGGGGGTATGTTTTTGACTCTTTAATTAATCAAACCTGACCGGACCTAATATCGCTCGTTAGAATCGATCATTTACAATTTTTTACTCTGTAGTTTTTATACAAACCGGCGCTTCATACATTACGGCGTACTGACTTCATTTCAGCTAAATTGCAACCCGGCTGAACGTGATGTAATGATATGATTACAAACCACCGCCAATTTACAATCAAGCGTTATGTCAGCGCGCTGGTTTGCAAAACGGCGGATTCTACAATACGGCTTCCACGGATATATTTTCACCAAGTCTATTCTTTGCCAGTAAGTAAACTAATGTTTATTGTTGATTTATGAATTCCCGACTACGCTCGACGATGAAGACTTCACGAGAAAGTATACACAGCGTGACTGTATAATTTCCTTAACGGTTTTTGCTCTGTCGTGAAAATGGTAAACATACAAGCGATAAACTTGATATGATTAGTCACTGCCATTGCTTACTTTTAACTAAAATGAATAAGTATTATTGTTGTACTCGTGTGGCCTCTCCTCTGGTGGTAAGAGTCGCGCTTGACCGTTTTTAAAGGCGCGTAAAGGTGTGTGCGTGTGTGGAACTGAGTTTTCTCCAAATCCTTCGGGAACTATGTCGGGCTTTGCTATTGAGTAGTCTGTGTCACCTCCCACCCCCTCAGCTTTATGTGTGCAAATAATTAGGTCAAACTGTGGCTCTTTTGCGAAGTGGGCGAATGTAGTAATTAATTTTCTCCAGGTCCTTACGGGAACTATGTCGGTCTATGCTAATCAGTAGGCTGTGTCACTTCTCACTCCTTCAATTAGCTCTGTGCAAAAAAAATACGACAATCAGTAGCTGCTTTGTAAGTATAGCAGTAGAAAATTTTCAAGTTTAAAAATTAAATACATAAGTATATAAAAAAAACTAAAAATCGTAGTTATTTTTATAAAATGATATGAAACATCGGATTTGTTTGTTTCTAAAAAGCAATATCGCCTCAATGATGCCAATTTCTGATCAGACTCTCTTACAGCCAGACTCAAAAACGCATGAACAAAGCGCTGGTTCGATGGCAGCAATTTCGCTGGATAAATGGATTAATTAGCTTGTAAGGAAATGGATTCCTTAGCCTGTAAGTAAATGGATTCCTTAGCCTGAAAGTAAATGGATTCCTTAGCCTGTAAGTAAATGGATTCGTTAGGAGAAGAAAAACTCCAAATGAAACCCGGCATGGGGTTTTCGTTAGACGCTCTCTTCCAGCCAACCTGGCTTCACGAGTATTGATTGACTCGTCGTTCGTTTGGCTCCAGGTAGGCCGCGAAGTTGCTGCAGGTCCTGGGCAGCCCTGGGCGGCGCAGTGTCTGTGTAGATAGGACAATCCTTCCGCGACACTGGCTACATCACAGAAATCGGAATAATTGGGCTACATCGTCTTTTATAGGCTCAAAAAATAAAAGTTTAAAAAACGAAAACCTAAAAATGAATGACTAAATGGTTCAATTTTTAGGGTTCCGTAGTAAACAAAGAACCCTTATACTTTCGCCATGTCTGTCAGTCTGTCAACGGTTTAGCTCAGAGTACTAGAAAGCTGTAACATGGCATGGGTATACATATCTACTAATAATAATACATATCAGCCAAAGGATATCCCCTGCTGGACATAGGCCACCCCCAAGAATTTTTCCACGACGACCCGGTTCCAAAGTATATATATTAGTACTAACCGGTTCTGCACTGCCCGCATCCATAATAAATATAGGTAATCATATCACGGATGTTGTGTAGGCTTTCTTAAATTGGAGCAATAATTGACCAACTTTAGATGTGCAGTTGGATTGGTAAAAAGTTCATAGATTTTCCACAAATATACATTTATTTTTTGAAAAGACTACGGAACCCTATTTTGCGCGAGTCCGACTCGCACTTGGCCGTTTTTGAATTGACTATGGGTTCCTTTGAGAAAGTTGTTCAGTATGATGAGTAAAACCTCCAGTAAACGGTCCCTATACATTAATTTTATACATTCTGTGTAATAAGCAGATAAAGGTACCATTGCATTATTTAGGCAACTAATATATATACTGTGATTTAGGAATGTATTTTTTCTTTCAATTGGAACCTACAAATACCACAAACACAGATGAGATACTAGTTACTTCGTCCAGACCTAATAATAATACGTTAAAAGTAGAACCAAAGATATATACATATTAAAAGTATAGTAAATATACAATTAAATGTCCGTGTCGCACCCACCTCTCTAAAGGTTGGAGACTCTACACTGGAAGTTGATGACGAACATGTATACCTGGGACAAACAGTCCAGCTAGGCAAGTCCAACTTCAAGAAAGAGATCAATCGACGAATCCAACTCGGCTGGCCAGCGTTCCGGAAGCTTTGCAATATCTTCACGTCCCAAATACCGCAGTGTCTCAAGACTAAGGTCTTTGCCTAGTGTGTGTTGCCAGTGATGACTTACGGAACTGAGACATGGTCGCTTACTATGGGCCTCATAAGAAGGCTCAAGGTCACCCAAAGGGCAATGGAGCGTGCTATGCTCAGAGTTTCTCTGCGTGATCGAATCAGAAACAAGGAGATCCACAGGAGAACTAAAGTAACCGACATAGCTCACAGAATCGCTAAACTGAAGTGGCAGTGGGCAGGGCACATAGCTCGTAGAACAGATGGCCGATGGGATAGTAAAGTTCTCGAGTGGCGACCGCGCGCCGGAAAACGTAGCGTAGGCAGGCCTCCCACGCGGTGGACCGACGACCTAGTGAAGATCGCGGGAAGCCGATGGATGCGGGCAGCGCAGGACCGGTCGTCGAGGAAACGTGTCCAGCAGTGGACGATTTTTGGCTGATATGATGATGATATATACATATTAGTACTAACATACAGTATGGACACTCCCTGCCGCTCTCTAGATTGCGACCTCCCCCCTCGTTACCCAGATTGATACAGATTGGTTACAGTTTGGTTGTCGAACGTATAGGATTTCGCCGCCATTTTGTTTGTACCGTCATTCCTTTTTTAAAATGTTATTTCTGGCCCGTTGTATGAAGTGTCCAGGGTGTGGTAAAACTAATTATAAGTACGATATGTAGATATATTTATATGATACATTCCGCAGCCTGTTACATTACATAGGTAGGTACCTCACCTACCTATCTACTTGTAAATGAGACGATTCAACTAAATCATAACCGATTATAAAGTAATTTATAGATCGCCAACCCCGCCGCATGGGACCACAAAATACCTCTAATAATCTAATAGATTTTCGCAACAAGTGCTTCTTGATATCACGGGAACGGGAAGCGTGAATCGATGCGCGACGCCGTCGGTGTGCCTCAAGACGCGCGCGCGGGACAGGGGAGAGCCGGAGGGTGCCTCACCGCGCAAGTCGCCGGCAATATCGACCGCCCCGGATGTGCATTGCAATTTGCGATGGGATGCGATGCCAGCAGCAGCGGCGGCGGATCAGATGGCGGACACGGACAACCACAGCACTGCCCACGGCATGGCCAGACTATAATGCCCCACCTAGCATTCTACCATCCATCACTACTACACCACTCGTATTGAACGCTTTTCTCCAACATTCTACATTAAGTCATTGTCGCTAAACCTTTTATCGTGATTGTTGGACGTAGGAACCTAGATACCTTTACCCACTGTAACGCTAGCTAGTTTTAAATTATCATTGTTCACTTTTCTATATGGCATGTAAATAAAAAAATAATAGAGAAATAACGATTTTTTATTGTAAAAATAATTTTAACAACACTTATTATATTGAGTGTGTGCTAGAGTGAGTATATCACCTGGATAATTAAAAAAGAATATTATAAAGTTGATTTTTTTTTATAACTAAATTAATTTTATAATCCTCAGATTAAATTTAAAATAATTAGTAGGTACTGGGGCCGTTTTACAAGCTTTAATTTAGCTTACATGCAATGTTCTTATTTATGTGTGTTCGCCTCAAATCTTGCCGAACGATTTTAGAGCAACTTCCAGGGCTCCGATTAAGCTGAAATTTGATATGAAGCATTATTCCCGGTGATACTAGATCCATCAGGTTCGTCTTTTTTTTTTCAATAAAATCATAGTAAATACTGTGTACCTCTCAACCTGGCTTTTTTAAATTTGGAATCACTGAACTTAAAAACTACCTACTTTCAAATAAAGCTTGTACCTATATTTTTTTTCAAAAAGAGCTTATTTTCATATTATGTAGGCCTGTGACGTCATCACTTTTAGACCTTCAAAAATAATAAAAAATAATGAATGATTAAAAAAAACAATATTCAAATTTATCATCATCATATCAGCCGAAAACGTCCACTTCTGGACAAAGGCCTCCCCCAAGGATTTCCACGACGACCGGTCCTGCGCTGCCCGCATCCATTGGCCTCCCGCGATCTTCACCAGGTCGATATTCAAATAGTCTATATTATAACATTTAAAAAAAGACCCTGTCTTAACTATACCATTTAGCTAACAATAAGTAATTAAATTAGTTACTTATCTGTTCTTATTTTATTTTGTTTGTATTATTAGTGTATAATAATTATAATCCGGTATCCAGAGCATAGATGGCGAGAAGTAGAACAGATGGCCGTTGGGGTAGTAAGATGGTGGTGCTAGCCAGGCGGGCTTAGAAAATTCCCTACGACCAACCAATTCGAGTCTTACAAGTTGACCCCACCAGGAATCGAACCCTCGACCTCCTAGTGTGAAGCGAATGTACTAACCATTACGCCTAGGAGGCATATAATACATATGGGGAATAAAAGTTCATCTTTGACTAAGTAAAAACTTTAGTTTGTTAAACTCTCTTTGCTAAGTACACTAGACAGCGCCATCTATGATTTTTTCAAGGAACGGAGCCTGGAAAGTCCCTCATTTAAATCTGTCCGTTTAAAGTGGGTCAAAATCGAGTGCAAAGGAGTCGGTTACATACATACAAATATACAGGTGAATCTAATATAAGCGTGTTAAAAAAAGTAGGTTAATCTACAAAATAAAATGAGTTGCCATCAAAAACATAACCAAGTCTCGCAACTCAGTTCTTTTACCGTAAAAAGTTGGGAGATCCATGTAATACCAAGTCGGTTAGTTTATTCAGTCCCTACTTATGGGTCCTTCTGTCCTAAGTTCTAAAAATAATAATTTTTATTTGGGGTGAAAATTACCCCAAGGTTGTAAGTATCACCAGAAGGGAACACAATACTCTTAAAAAAAAAAATTAATTGTAGGCCGGTTAGGCAACGATCGTCCCCTTCCCTGGGTATTAAAACGATAAAATCGAATAATGAGATATAAAAATAATAATTTTTACTTGGGGTGAAAATTACCCCAAGGATGTAAAAATCACCAGAAGGGAACACAATACTCTTAAGTTACTTAAAATTTATAGTCCGTTAAAACAGAAAGAGGTGAAGGAATTTGAAGTTACTTAAGAGAATTGTGTTTCCTTCTGGTGATACTTACAACCTTGGGGTAATTTTCACCCCAAGTTAAAAATATTATTTTTATTTCTCATTATTAGATTTTATCGTTTTAATACCATGGGAAGGGGACGATCGTTGCCTAACTGGCCTACATATAAAATTAAATTTAAAAAAAAAATTGGGGTTAAAAACCCTTATGGAGTTTGCCACATATGATACGTGGAATTTGAATCAAGGCATAGACGGATTTTTAAAGAAAAATAATTTTAGGGTGAATCAGAATACCTTTAATATAGTAAACATACAAATTGGCTCAAGCATCGGTATACCAAAATTTACAAAATTTAATTTTAATTTTGTAGGCCGGTAAGGCAACGATCGTCCCCTCCCCTGGGTATTAAAACGATAAAATCTAATAATGAGATATAAAAATAATAATTTTTACTTGGGGTGAAAATTACCCCAAGGTTGTAAGTATCACCAGAAGGGAACACAATACTCTTAAGTAACTTAAAATTTATAGTCCGTTAAAATAGAAAGAGGTGAAGGAATTTGAAGCTTGAAAGTAACACTTGATGTAGAACACAGAATCCCGCAGGGCAGCCACAATACTTTACATCGCACGGCCTCGAAGGTAGCGTATGGTTAAGATAATGAAAAAGAAAACACTTCTCTTGGAGCTAGAAGT